>OY987312.1:2625961-3073320 GCA_963920655.1 Geranium rotundifolium
GCATATGTTTCTTTGTGAAACACGTGAGATCAACCTATATTGAATTTATTGATTGTAAGTCGGTATGATCCATCTTGTCCAAGAACATAAAGGACAAAATCGAATGAGCTTTGCGATCAACGAAACACATGTGAATAAATTTAATGTTTTCAATTATTCATCTAGAATGTGTGGAATTGAGTTAGAACAATCATTTCCATTACGGGAAAATGTTGAATTGTCTAAAACTTGATATGTGAAATTGAAATTAAAAATTTTAATTGATCAATTGCATGAATGCTTTTTGGAAAAGAAGTAATTCTGCGAAATGTCACTCACGTATCGAACATTCGCAAGGGAACTGTATCCGGTAGCCTCTTAAGCTCACAAGGCGTTAAGATGGTGCAAGGCTGGAATGAGTTTTGACTAAGTAAGGGATGCATGTGGAGAATGAATAAGTCATTTCATGCAAGTCTAGAGTGATGAATAAATTAAGAGGGACGCTTCTTATGTTTATTTCAATAAGTCATTTATGGATGACATGTACACTTGGAAAAGTTAACTACGAAGCGCTGCGTAGGGTAACAAACGGAGAATCCCTAAATTCTAATTATGATGAGTCAAAACCAAAGAGATCGTCTTTCCTTATGTCGCAAAGAAAAAACGTCTGATTTAACCTATAATGGGTTGTCACTTACATGTGGGGGGAAATTGTATGTCAGTTAGTCACCTTTTTAAATAAGGTAAACCCTGCAAGAAATCAGACAAGATACTGTAGAAATTATGGAAAGGAAACGAACCTTCCAATAATTGCCTAAAGATGTGGGGGTACCTTGCCAAGGTAACAACCTTTTACAAGAGGTAATGAAATAGATCCAAAACGTTGGACTGTATTTTCATTGCATATGCTTTGCATGTATGAATCAAACAGATTCCGAAATACAGATGAACACAATAATGGAGTTAAAGAATGTTTAGTTCTTTGAACATGTGTGTCCATGAAAGGGGAATCATAAGAATACTAAGGTATGTATGAGGAACCCATAACTATGGACTATACTATGCAAGAGAACCTGCCGTGCTAGAGGTATACTCTTATGCTTGTTGGATATCTATTGTAAGGGATGCCAAAGACAAGAGAAGAAACGTCTCAACCTTAGCAGGAGGAGTTGTGTCATGGAAATCCTCACGACGAACGATGATAACCAGATTAACATGTAAATCTGAGTTTGAAGCTTTGGATAAAGCTGTGGAAGAAGCCGATGAGCTACGTAACTTTCTAGAGGATATTCCTAAATGACGAAAGCTTGTGACTAAAATATGTGTGCATTGTGATCACCAAGCAACTATTTGTAGTGCACAGAGCTTGGGGGTAACGGTAAAGATCGACACATGCGTCGTCGACATAACATCGTTAAACAACTAATTTCTACGAGAATTATCTATGTTGACTTGATAAGTTCAAATGATAATATTGCGGATCCGCTAACCGTTGGCTTAAACAGAGATCAAGTTGATAAACATCGAAAGGAATGCGGCTCAAGCCAATATAATTAAGGCGTTATGTGAAGGAAAACCCAACCTAGTTGACTGGAGATCCCAAGATCTATGTTCAAAGGGACAACCTAATTGCATGAATCTTGTGTGGTCACTGTGGGGGCAACCCCGAGACCATTCCTATGATGTCAAACAGTGACATAAAAATGGATCAGGTTAAGCTATACTTTTAATGATATTTTGTGCATCACGAAGTTGAGCAAAAGATATTACCTCTGTGAGAGTGAAGTGGGGTCGCTTCAAAAGAAACTTATGGGGTTTAGTTCTCTTAAGCTCTTGCAGAACCAGGAGGTGTTCATGACCATAACGAACACAACCATGAGAACCTAACATATGTGTTAACTAGTGAATGAGTCAACTTGAGCCGTGATTTTGGAACGCTTCGACTCGGCCTAGAATGATGTGAAACATGTTTACATAATCTAGGATATGAGAGCTTTCCAACGGTATATCACGAGCTCTAAACAGACAAGAGGTGAATGAGAAATTTTACCTCAAAGATGACAACTTGAAATGAGTTGTGCTGAAATTTTGGAGGCCGAAAGTTCGCCACATTTTCATTAAGGCACAAAAACGAATTCCCATCAATATTTTAATTTGTAAATTGAGAATAATATTTTCCAATATAATTCGAAAATAAATATTTTCCAAGTCAGTAAATTTGGGAATAAATATTTTTTCCTGAAATCGAAAATAATATTCTGCAACTTGTAATGTGGAAATAAATAAATATTTTCGGAATATTTATATTGAAGAATTAAATATTTTTATTCATGAATAAAATATTTCCGTGATATTTTCTAAATGTAAAATATTTCCAAAATAATTATTTGGAAATAAGTGTGGTCACATTATGATATTAAAAGAAAAAATCTCTTAATTGGAAAATAAAGAGAATATTTCGAGATATTGTCTTTCTTCCCAAAAAAGAAATTTGTAATTATTTCTTTCCCTTTTTCTTTAGGTTTCAACTTTTCCCTAAGCCTATAAATAGATAGCTTTTGTAGAGAAATACAGATACAGTGAAAAATACCCTACCCGACCACCTCTCTCTCTAGTTCTTTTTGCCTGATTCTCTCTATATCACGGTTCAGAGTTCGCCTACGATCGGCGTTGTATCCTGGGAGGGATTTGTCCATACTGGGGCAAAATTCGTCTCAAGAAAAGCGGATTACCGTGCCTCGTCGATAATCGTTTCCTCCTTCTTCATCTGTCCAATACCGAATCACAGGTCAAGTAAATATTATGTATTGTGACGGTAATATTCAATAATAATAAAGTATCATTCATTATATTCGTCTTCGTCAATTTCATTAATTATTGCATGCTTGAATGAATGTTATAATTACTCGATTTGCGTTTATGGACTAACCCCGTATCTAACAATATTTATATATAATACACACCTCTTCACCAATGGTCACATCCATTGATAATTACATATACAACTCTTCATCACACCTTTTCATATAAGATACATCTAATAATAATACGATACATCTAATATTATTCATATGTATAATCTATTTTTCTAATACAAGTATTTGCGTATTAAAAACTCAATTACATATTTTGTTTTCTTGTCAAAAAAAATCTAAATTCTTAACACATACTAAAATAAAAATCTCCAAATTTGGCGGGAGCAACGGTACCATTTATGGTATCTTACCCACCCATTTTCATTTCTATTTCCTCTGTTTCACTGATACAGCCCAGAATTAAAACACTGAGTTCCATAATTTTTCTCACTCCCCAAACACTGCCGAACCTTCTTTTCCTATATATACCCTTCTGCTCTACTAGTCACTCACTCTGTTTCTCTCTATTGATCTTCCTTTCTTCTCTCATGGCTTATTCAAGATTCATGCTCCTTGCTCTGTTCGCCCTCTGGTTTCAGAATTCTTGTGAGGCCTACCAGTTCCTTGTTGGTGGGAGTGATGGTTGGGTCTTGAACCCTTCTGAGAGCTATAGTGATTGGCCTCACAAGCTCAGGTTTCAGGTCAACGACACTCTCTGTAAGTCCACCTCCAATATACTCTGTTTTTGTTTCGTTTCTGATTTTTTAGAACACTGATTTAATTTCAAACAATCATTTAATTAGTATTGTAAAAAAACTGGACGGTCAAAGAAGACCTTGTAGTGACTAATCAAAAAATAAATCGAATTATAGGATTAATCGAGAAGTAGACATGATTAATTGTGAAACAGAAGAGATTAATTGGACAAGTTAGATATTTTTACACTATTGAAGTATAATAATTTTTCTGTATAAAAACACAAAATTGATTAATCTCCAATTAACACAAATGTCATTGTTTTGTAGACATTGTTCTTGAGGTGAAAGATTTGATTTTTATGGTTATGGTGTGTTTATTTTCTTGCTCACGTGAGTTATATAATTTTTCTATATTCCAAGTACAAGAAAAGATCGAACTCTGTTCCGGTCGTGAACGGAGATGATTTCGACAAGTGTAACCAGGCGGGTCCGATCATGAGAATGGACGGCGGCGATTCTGTTTTCGCGTTCGATCGATCTGGGCCGTTCTATTTCATCAGTGGCCAAGATGACAATTACCTGAAAGGTCAGAAACTTGTGATCCAAGTCTTGGCCGTCCGGCCGCCTCCGCCGTCTCGTTCGCCGGACTCATCACCTGAATCGAAGTCAGCTTCGGAGGCTGTAACGGCTAGTGTGTTCGTATTGTTGGTTACGGGTTTGTTTAGAGCAGCCATTGTTGGTGTTTAGGAACATGTTGTTATTACTATTATTTATATATTTAAGTAGATTTCAATGTAATAAAAAAATTTGAAAATTATATCACTCTAGCTTGTATCTATTCATAAAATTGTACTCTTTTCTTGATGAGATTTGAACTCATGACATCGTTAATGTGAGGTGATATTCGTAGATTGAGTTTTCATAATATACTAATGTCATTGAAATGTCTCGTTAAGAAGTTTTTTCTGTGGACAGTTTAAAGAAAACTTTCAGATATTTCTCCCATTTCTACCCGATGAAATTGAACATTCATGATGTTAGCTTCTTCTTATTTTCTTCTTATGATCTAAAATTGAACCTTGAGTTATTACTCTAAACAGAAAATAAAATAGAATTTTATAATTTATTTTATCATTTAAAAGTTTATTTGTATCTCGCATGAATTAAATTAAGAATTCTAGGATATTGATAGATAGAGTCAAACTAAAATATATTGTCATAATTCCTCCAAAAATAAATATTGTCATAACAATACAATTTTTTAGGGATAAATGTGTATATTATTAAGCAATCCGATCACACCGAAGCAACAGATGGTAGGACAAATCTCGCCACGACTTTCACCTCATACAGATAGAGAAATCATCTGATCCTACTGAAAAATGTTTTAAACATAACTCCATGATATTTTCGAGGACCAATCACTTTGAATAATTGTTAAATAAATTGTATAAATACTAATACATGGTATCAGAGCTTAAATAATCAAACTTAATTTACTCTCTTTTCTTCTTCTTTTGTGTTTCTCTATCTCACAAAAGCCCCACCAACCCCTCTTTCTCTGTAAACCAGTATCGATCGACCCAGCTCCAAAACAAAGCTTAAACGTGCTTCCACTCCTCTACCGTTTTCCCACCCATACAATCGTTGTCTTCCGTCGTTCCACAGCCAATCCCCTAGCACCGATCTCTTGACTCTATAACAATTATTCAAAGTGAGATCAAGTATTGTCATGAAAATATATTTTAGTTTGACTATATCTATTTGATGTCATGCATCACAAAATCGCATGTAGCAACCCAAAAATTTAATCTGAATTGACCATCATATGAATGTTAGAGATGACTAATATTTACTTGTGTATAAATATAAACAAGTGTTACTCAGCATGAATATGTTTTATATAGGTGTAAATTGCAAAAACTAACCGACAAAACTACATTTCTTGCAAGTCCTCCTAACAGTCATTGTTTTTATTAATTATTAATAATTATATTCTTTTAATTATTAATAATTAATCCGGACACACCATGTTGATTTCACGTAACTGTTAAGAGTATTTTAAATTTTTTGTACATCAATTATGTTAGATTTAGTATAAGTTATCTTTATTGTAACATACAAATTGTTAGAGTACCTCTAAAATATATTTAAATTTTGAGTATTTATTTTGAAATCGTGCATATTTAAATGTAATGAAGTATTTCTAAGCGAACATATTTTATTATAGAAATAAGAATTAATATATAAATTCAATAGAATCCTACCAATCCTAACCCAACTCATAAAACTTGAATACCTCTTTGTATAACTATTTTTTCTTTATAATTAAGAATAACAAATGTTAACTTTTGATATTGAAAATATCAATGGACTAAGAGAGACATAAACAAATATCCAAATACATTTGATTAATCATTATATTATATAAAATTGAACATACTTTAAATTTTTATGGTTGGTGAAAAACATTACTAATTATTAGTTGATATGTGTCATAGTCATCATGCAATTAAAACCCAAAAGGCAAATTGGGAAAATAAATAAAATATGATGAGATGAGTCGTGAGAAGAGAAAAGAGCGGTATATTTGCAATATTTATGTTTAATTTCTATAGGTCACAAACTCAGTTCCTTTTAAAGAAATATATACCATCTGCCACGTCCCATATTTTAACAACTTTGAACATTTTTATTTAATTTTGTTAAAGACATTCGTGTATCCGACTCATAACTCCACGTGCACACATGTCTCATAATTCACGAGTACTAGGTTTACAAGTCCACTTCACTTTAACTTTTTCGAAAATAGAAAATTGGTAAATACTCTTTCAGTTGAATTGATTGTTTCCAAATCAATCAAAATATGGTATCATAAAAGCGTTTAGATTTGAAAGGAACAATGTAATGTACTGCTAGTAAGTATCGATCTAGATGGTCATTTTACAAGTATTGTTTAATCTCGTTTTAAAACAAAATAGTTATCAAATATACAGTTTTTAAATTTATATTTTATAAACATGAAAATCCAATGAATATAATAAAAATTATCATATAAGTTTCAGAATGAACTGAGCAATGCACAAACAAGTTAGTCAGAATTGATTCGTTAATATTATGTTTACGCTAGTTATAATTGAGTTCGACTCAAATTCTAGTCCAAAATTTTACTTGTTTGATAACGAGTGAACATGAATTCAACCCATCACAACTTTCTAGGTTTGTTAATCAGCTCACTCATTATTAATTTATTATAAAAAAAGATATATGATTAAAATATAAATGTAATAAATATATATATATATATATATATATATATATAAAACGAAAACTAGTGATGTATCTATAACTTTTTCAAATTCCATTTTTAAACGGTTTACAAGTGTTTTAAACCAAATATTTATATTCGTACGTAATTTTTATATACTTATTCTTCGGCACTAGATCTAACGAAATATGAAGGTGTTAATTGAACTATGTGACATGCCATATTTTGAAAACGATTCAAAATTACTTCATTGTTATTGTTAATAAATAATGTTATAATCTCAACATAAATTTTTTAGAAAATTTACAAATTTATAATAATAAATAAATGTATAAAATTTAATTAACAAATTATAATAAGAGAATACATAAAAAAACTAATAAACTAATTAGTTCTCAACGATTCCCGAATTCTCACCCCCCGTCCACCCCCGGCGAAAATTAAACAAATTGAATTGAGGCAAACTTGAATTTGACTATCAGTTTTCTAGCTAAACTTAATTTTAACCATATAAACTCGTTTAATTCTTTGTAATTATATACGTTTCATACGTATCACGAAACACGTGCACTAATCTTTTGGAACAACAAGGAGATTATTTGTGTGTATAGTACAATAATATATAAAGAACTCACTGAGCTGCGTTACATTACAAAATATGTTTATACTCCATCTATCTATTTATTCACTTGTCATGGTGCTTACGAAAACATCACTGAAACTGGGCCTTCTAATTTTGTGAAGCCCGTAGGTTTGGGGAATGAACTGAGTTCATTGGGCTTGGCTTGGTCATTGTTGGGCCCAGGCAAAAGTTAAAATTCCGATCCACAATTTCTTTAAAAATATTGTGTGACTCAAACAGCTATAATGCCATTGTATATTTGTTCATGATAATCTGTATATTTTACACTAATGTCGGATATAGTTCATATCATTTCTTATCTTCATTTTACAAACAAAAATAAAATACAGCAATATGCTTTTCTTATTATCTCAAAGTGGATTTTCATGTAAAAAGTCATGAAAAGCATCGAAGTTATGGAATCTTACTAGGAATTTGAGCACGAAAAAGCTTGCATTGGTAGGGTTACACACAGACAAGACATGATCTCTGGTGGAAGTAGCAGGATCATGTCACTCTTTGAACAAATATACATAGATTTAGTATTCAATCAATTTGGTTGCATGTCATGTCTATATTATCCATTACTTTATGTATTATATATGTATCCCTCCAGATATATATATTTTAATATTAATAAAATGTAGACCTCTAATTGTAACATGAATTTCTTACCATCGAATTATAACACTTGACTATGTGTTGGGGAGATCTAGACCTACTTAAGTGGATCAACTAATGAAAACACACATATACATTATAGTCCACTTTTACCCAAAAGATTAGCTTATCAAATCTAAAGTTTAATACGTATATAAATTCTTCTTATATTTCATCGTTTTCTGATGTATATAAACTCTCTCCATACCTCGTTATCTTCTGATGTGAGACTTCGAACTCACATGTGGACCTAAAATCGATGTCACTTAATCTCCACTATCAATATAATGGGTACAACGAGTTCTCTTTAAATACAATTAGAGGCACACAATACCTCAAGATTAAACAACATTAGATCAAATTTCGATTACAAGAAAGAGTAAAGAAACCTCACCAAATTGTTGGCACACGATTAGAAAATCGTATGAAATCACTGAGCTTAAATCTTTGGTCGGACTCTTAAAGTTCACTGACCGAACCCAAAAGCATCAGTAATTTCGGCTCGTTTTTCTCTCAATATCATGTATGTGATTATTATAACATTATCGTTAAGTAAAGTTCAGAAATTTCATCTTCCTAGTCTTAACAATTTAACATCATCATCAAACTTATTTCTATTCTCTTATAAATGCATCTGATGTTTGTGATGATTTTTCAACCCTGTACTCAAATTATTAAATGAGATGTAACTAGGAATTTACTTTTCTTCTACACAAGAAAATAAGATATATGATTGGAAAGAGACAAAAACCATGACAGCTGAGTGCATGTTTCATGTTTAATAGAGGACTGGACCACCACTCTATCAATTTCATTTGATTGCCAATATCCATGTACTTGTGTTAGATTGTCTTGGATTCTCCAATATTTTCTTTCTAAAATGTAAATAATATTTATAGAGGGATAGAGCAACCATAATACATGTGAGAAAGAAAAACATAAATATAAGAAATTTAATATAATCTAATAATATATATAGAGGAGATATCAGCTACAAATCAATTAAAAATGTCAAAACGTGCGAACTGTATAACATGCAGCGTAATGTTGTATAATCACGTAGAACATGTAGTGTAATGTTGTATGACAGGTTGGATCTGTGCAAAATTGAAGTAATGTATAACATGTTGGACTCTGCCACGTGTCACAAACTGAGATGACGCGCGTCTTAGATCCGACGGTTCTACATAGTTTTGACGTTTTATATAAGTTTGTAGCCGAGTGTGCCCGAGATTCAATTATCAAAAAAATATCATATTAAAAAATTGTAAAATTTATAATTCCAACATGAGTTTGATTTACCTTCTTCTAAACAAGTCTTAATATAAAATAAGGCTAAAAGTGAAACAAAATTCAAACAATACCATATTATTTTAATCTTAAAACTCACAAATGATTGGGAATATAGTCACTAAAATTCTTTTTGAATGGTCATATTGATAGGCACATGAGTATGACATTCTAGTGAACATGAAGACCATATTTTCATGCTTTTTAATGCTTGATTGCTCTGCTCAATGTTTAGACAAGAACATATGCAATGAAATAAGGGACCACCTCAGTGTCTCAAGGACATGGTCAAAGCTAATTTGAGAACAAAATTATTATCAAATTACTCTAAATACATAATAAATAAGTTTATAACACAAGTTAGTAAATCATTGTTTCAAATCAAGCTACTGTATATTTTTAATGGATAATTGTTAATTAGAAATTTAATAAGATTACATGTTAATGTTAATGTTACTTAAATCTTCATTATATGACCTCTGATTAGTTTTATTTCTATCTTGGGTGGATTCTATGAGTTCAAGTGTGGTCTGTAGTGAATCATCTAATTATAGAAACTACTGCAATTCTGTTGAGCATTTACATTACATACCAACCAAACATTGTACTTGAAGATACTCAATCAACTTGCATAAAAGCTGCTAGTAAAGGATCCAAGACCATTTCTCTTCTTTTTATCTTTTCCTTTTTTCACATTGCACACCATCCATGGAATGTGATGATCCATGTTTCTCAATGGCAAAAGATTCATAAGGAAAGGAGAGAAAAGAGAACAGCTTTTTCACATAGCTTTAATGCTTATGGCCATAGCTCATGGGCTCTTTTCATCAATCATCATCACACCAACAACTAATGCCCCACACTTTCAATCTTTCTTGTGTTCCCATTCTTTAATTTCTAGTCAAAAAGAGGCTCTATGGAATCCAAATGGCCACCCCACCCCTTATTTTTATATAAGTGTAAATTCAAAAACAATACAGTTAACATGAAGATGGTTCATACTTATTGCATACTCATCCTCTATCTCTTAATTCTTGTTCATAACAAGAGGCTAAACAAACTTCATTTGACTTATATGTATCTGAGGTGTTGTCCGATATTCACTTGACATACCTCTCACGGTACTTATCGATCGATATTGATATTGTATAAACATGTCATTCATATATTATAACTCGAACAATAAAATTACCTGGTTGGTCAATATGAGTTTTAGCTCTAATTTAGAGTTACCTCATGTTTACGATAAAAAAAGATACTCCATTCTAGTTTTCATCATGCTTTGGAAGTAACCATTTGGAACCTCAAAATCAAGACAAGACACATCATGATTTGAAGAAACAAATGCAAGCACTCTCATCAAATATATCAGCAAAAGAAAACCCATTATGCATCAAGAAAAGTCAACAGGAAATGCAGGTGGATGATCCACCATTTCCAACATCACATCTTGTTAGGTTTTGGTCTACACAAGGATCAATCTGGGTGAGAGTGTGGGCCAAGGGCTTTTGCTACACAAGAAAGAAACAAGGAATCACCATAAAACCTCTCACTTTGGACCACAATTGTTTCTTGCATCTTCATAGCATGGTTGAGGAAATTTTGCAATCTCTCCCTCAGATCTCAAATTCACAATCACAAAATGCAATTCAAGGAATCACCATCCCTCAAAGGAGGGGACCCCATAGCTCTATAACCAGTTGACTCATTTCCTTAATGACACCACAATTTTCCAGTAAACAGCAACACACCATACCATACCATACACTGACTTGCCAACCTCCACTCCTCTGACAAGTCCTCTCTCATTAAATTCAAACATCACTCTCCTAAAACCACTAAAAATCAACTAAAGAGGCACAAATTGATCATAATTTAACCTTAAAACTCTTATTCACCATACATAGCATACCACAGTTTCAGGCCCAAATTGGGGGAAAATTGAGAATCACAGAAATGAGATCATACCAAGAAAACCCAGAAACCAAAATGTAAAATTTGTGTCCCCAATTGAAGATCACATAGTAAATCAAGAGAAACAGAAGGAGATTTTACCATTTTTGTTTTTTGGAAGAGATCATCAAATTGTACAATTGGAGCAAGATCTCTGGCTGTGAGCGCAAACCATCCAAAACCCACCACTCCATTTCCTCTCGATCACTCACAATTTCACAAATTACAGCTTTCTTTAAGCTCTTTCATATATAAAAATCGATACTTTACGGGCTCAAGACGAAGAGCCCGAGACCCTCGGGGAGCTGACCGGAAAAAGGGGCAGGAGCTGTGGCTCGCCGCCGTCTCTCGGCGTGGACATCGGCGACGGGTGGAGGTAAAAGCCCTTCTCGGCGATGGCCCTGTCCTCCTCCGACGAGGAGTTCCCGAGCGACGGCGAGGCACGGTTGAAGGGGTCGTCGTTGAGCGGCGTCACGGGGCTGTTGAGGGCGAGTTTGGGGAAGTCGAGGATGCTCGGGGACAGGATCTCCTGCTGTCGGCGCGGCGAGAACCCGGAATTCGCGGCGGAGGAGAGACCGGGTACGAGGGTGTTGATCATGAGGCTGTTCTTGAGGTTCTGCGCCTGGCTCCGGCGCTCGTAGAGCTTGAAGCTCTGCTTCCTCGGGGCGGTCTTCACCGGGGGGATGACGTGGCCCTTCGACGCCGGCGGGTCCTGCGGCGGCGGGTGGGCCGGCGAGCCGGTGAGCATCTGGACGACGTGCTTGAAGGTGGTCGTGTCGGCCTGGACGAAGGTGGTCGGGTATGGGTTGGTGGTCTCAGATCTGGAGGAGATGGTTTTGGGGGTCAGAGGTGGGGTTTGGAGAAATTGAGGTTGCTGTTGAGCTCCATTGTTGTTGTTGGTTGTGCTGCTGCTGGCACTCATATTGTTGTAGCTTCCACCATTGCTCTTTGGGGAGTTTTGGGGAGATGGGTTCTCTCTTTCCATTGATGGGTCAGAGAGGAGAGAGAGAGAGGGAGGGTTGAGTTTGGGGATGAACTAGAAGAAGTGAAAAACAAGGTTTTGATGAGAGAGAGAGAGGGAGAGAGGGAGGGTTGTTGCTTATGAGCTATTTTTTGTTCTGTTGTGCAATACACTCACTCAACTCAACCTTCTCTCTCTATGAACATTTGGAAGACCAAGACCTCTTCTTTTCCTCTCTCTCTCTCTACACAAGGATGGCAATTTGGTACTACCACTTCTATATAGTATATTAGAACTAGTATTTTATGTGTCTTTCTCTCTTGGGTTTTTGAAAGTTGAAAAGGGAACTCCTTGATTTTGGGTGGTGGGGTTAGTGGCGTAGAGAGGATGACAATCAGACATGTTTGAGACGGGTGTTATTTACTGGACCTTAATTTGACTTTCGTCTCTAATTTCATAACTCGAGTTTTTATGTTACTCTTAATCTACTCTCACGTTGATTAGATACATAAATAAAATATTTATTTTTCAAAACTTGACCCAAAATCATTCTTATGAAAATGTTAGAAGCTGGTCTAGTGAAGAGGGGCTTCTGATAACTAACATGTGATTAGTTAATTATTAAATAAAAATTAATTGGATTCAATAATTAATCAAAATAAATGTTAGAGACAAATCGAAAATTAATCAAACGTGTTAAAGATTTTTATCATTCTAGCTAAAATATATATAAAGAAAAATTATATTAAAAGATTATTTTATAACATATCGATTTTTCTTTGTAAACCTTATACAAAAATTTGGCATCCCTTCTAAATTTCAATTCAATCCATATAAAACTATGATGTAATATGATCGGGAATATTGAATCGTTATCGAACATAGATTGTTTTGTCCAAAGATGATTGGTTAGTGAGAAAATACCTTGGGAAAGTGCCCTCTCCCAAATCCCAAATGGGGTTTTGGGGCAAAACAAAAGAAATCAAATCAACATAGGTGGTGAGGTTGATGAGGTAATGGGAATTGGGGAGGCTTTCATTTCAAGGAGGGCATTGACTTCAGAGCCCTCTCTGTTTGTGTCCTCAAGGGATTAGTCACCCATTGTAGGGTTGGTGTCATGTGTCTTGGGAATGTGGAGGGAGCATATGATGAGCGCGTGGAATGCACGGACCAATGAGATGGATAATTGAGTCCATTTGGTCATGACAAGTGTAGTTGTCAAGTTGGTTGGATACAAGTACAACTTTAACCCACAAACCAACTTCAAGTTTAATCTTCCGTCGACCTCTCAAAGATATTTATGTAGTGCCATAGGTTTCTCCACTCCTTATTTGTAGCAGGTTGGTTGGGTATCATATATATAAAGAATTTATATACAAAACATGTTGATAAAAATTACTTCCGGGTCTCTGATTAGTTATCGATCAATCTCTTATAATTTTGACTAACTTTTTAATACGATTTATATTTTAAATAATTTTTTATTAATATTTAGAAAACAACCGACCGGCGTATATCAATTTTTACACCACGAACAGTAAATTTAATGGCGCAGAAACATTTATTGAAATATTAACAAAAAAAATTGTTTAACATACTAAAGTTAAACATGTATGATATTGGTAACTATTTAGTTTGGTTTAATGGGTATTAGTCTAATATGTCGTAGTCCATTTTTGGTTTAATTGTAACTCCACCAAAGAGGAATATTTTGAAAAATCGACTTATTAAATTATTGATTTGACATATGAATTTCACGTAATAAAAAAAAGATTGGATTGTATATTTAGTGTATTGTTTTCAATGAATGAATACATTGATAGGAGGAATAGTTCAAATCCTAAACAAGCGGGAGTCAAATACTACCATATGCATATTAAATATCACTATAAAATAAATATTTACTCAATAATAGTTTTCAAGGGGATACCCCAATAATATTTGTACGATGCAAGTATTTTTATAGAGAATGTTGTGGGTTCGAACCTTGTTGGGTGTATGAATCGAAAAAAGTTTTTGGGTAAAATAGAAAAGTATAGAATGTAATCATTAAAAAAATTACCTAATAATTTATAAATCAAGTGAATATTAATTTTTCAACTTCATAATTACCCTATATATATATATATCAAAGCATACATGTAAACTCGCAATAAATACAAGACTAAAGTTAAACTCATGATATATAAATATATTCACATCATTAGACTATAAAAACCATGACCAAAAGCACTAATAATAATATAATAATTTATCGAGCCTTTAAACTTTTTGTTTGTGAAACGTGAATCAATTCGGTTGGGATAAAAGGAGCGTTGAAAGGGCAAAGGCAGCAACAATGGGTCAGATTCTGCGTCTTAATTAGTGCAAATTTAACCCCTTTCTAATATTTATTAATTCCGTACTCCCATTAAGTGAGGCTCATAATTATACTTGATTTAAAAACTAAATTACAGATTAGTTAATTAATGGTATGATAAAGAGAGAAATTAACATCATAGATGAATAGAAAATAAAAGGGAATAAATAAAAGGCAAAACAAAGAGAGAATTGGGCACTTATGCATAGTTATAATCATTGTGGGTTTGGATTCTAGAAATGGTTCTTATTCTTTCAATTGTGTTTAGTTGATTCAATTGATAGTGTTTTTAGGTATTGTTGGAAAGTAAAGTTGACAAAATTTGTTACATTGAGATTGAATAATTCGTTATGTTTCGTAAGCATATCACTTCATATCGAACAATTAAAAACAAAGTGATGTGATGATGATGATTATATGTACCATAGATTTTTTTAGTCCAGAAAATATTTTGAAAGAAATATTAATAATTATGCGCCCCCTTCCACACTGGACTACTAATTTAATATATTTTGTAATGAGAAAAAAACATCATTTACATTTTTTCTTTAATTTATTTTATATTAAGTTTACTCGAGTTAAGTTTTCTGGAGTATTACATTTATTGTGAATCACGTTTATAAAAAGATACATATCTTAGGATATTTGGTTAATATTTTAAGTGGATAAAAATTTAATAACTGTTCTAAAAATTTTCGAATTGTTTAATTGAGCTTTGGACTTTTCTTATATAAATTTTAATTAATTTTTTAGTATGACTTATTTTCTAACTAATCATCTATTAGCCTTTATAAGTTTTCATCTATTCTCTACCCAGAAACTAGATTTAACACGATATTGAAATTTAGTAGGCCAACATGTACTCAATGGTCAATGATTTCTATGTTGTTTTCTGCATAAATAGTTTTATACGTGCGAGTCTCAATTTAACATACGTAAAAATAATGTTAGAGTAACATCTAAAATATATAAATCTCATTATTATTATCAAAATTGTAAAGAGAATATTTGTATTCAATATTTGATTCAATATACAAGATCTTATATTTATAGTACTAGAGTTACAAAGAATACGAATGACAACATAACGGACGAGCTTTGACTCATATATTAACACGACTCTTCAAACTCAAGGTGGATGATTCAAATTGAGTTTGGAAACTAAAGCACTGAATCATCTTGGAAGTAGAGGCTTTGCGAAGATGTCAGCAATCTAGTTGTTTGAGGTGATGTTGGGCCCGTAGACAGTTGTCCACAGGCACCCGATAACGCGCAAGTGCACGCGGTCGTTACAAGTAATAATTCCTGGTAAGCACAGGGTCGAATCCACAAGGACCAATAAGGGTTAATTCAATTTGACTAATGCTATTAAGTGTAATTTAAAATATGTAATTTATAGAAAGGTTTGATAATTTATAAAATAGAAACGCTTGGGAGAGACTATTCAGTAGAGAAAACTATGGATGCTAGGCGATCGAATCATAATCATGTTACAATTTCGGAATGAATTCTCATGCACACACTTGAATCCTATGCAAACAATTATACTGACACCACCTCTCGGTATTGGTATCAGCCTAGACTCGAGAAGTTCATCATCCCTCTCGGGTAGATAGACACCACGAGTCTACATTAGCACAACAATAATGGAATCGGGGTTCCGAAGAGTTGAATCCCGGCAAATTAAAGCATGTCTATCACCCACCGGCCTTCTCAGACACGACAACGTGACTCAAACAAGCAATCAATATTCGTCAATACCAATCACAAGCATTATGTACTTTAATTCACCCAAAAGCATGCATAAACAATTCAATCCATAATTATAAAATCATCACAATTCAATTCAAGACCTAGCATCCATGATCAAGGGTATTTAGCCCATGATCATAGTGCTAGAACCAAAATCCATAAAATTAAATATAGAAATCGAGTTTGAGAAGTAAGAACGAAGAACCCTAAAACCCAAAAGGTTGAAGAATATGAATCGTTGAATCCCTCTCGATTGTTGTTGTATAGCTTGTTTGATCTTAGCACTTGAATCGCCCTTGAATCGGATTCGAGCTCCTCTCGAAGTTCCCAATCCTCTCCTTGGTTGATATGGCGTTCTGCTCTCTGCTCTCTCAAACCGTGGTGTTCGATTGTCGCGTGAAAACTCAAATTTTCGGCCCCCAAACTAAGAATTCGTGTGTGGCTTTTATATTTTAATCTGCATCTGAGAGTTGTAACGATCGTTACAGTAGGTGTAACGATCGTTACACCATCGTTACAGTAGGTGTAACGATCGTTACACCATCGTTACAGCTCCGTTGCATCATCGTTACAACTTTCTGTCTTCAAATTCCCTTCGAATTGATATATTATGGGCCCAAATCGGAGTTCGGATGAGAACTCTATGCCACCCGAAAGTATCAGACAATTTTCGCCCTTTTCCAGACCTCTAATGAAAAAACTTCTTTCACGATAATTGTAGCTCTTTTCGTCTTCTTCAATTTAGATAAAATGTTTGCTCGATTTGGATTTCGAATGTGAAAATTATAGAACTTTCAAGTCAGCTAGTCTGCAATCCCGATATCTGTTGTAGTGCTCCCTTTCAGCGCTGTTTTGAACTTCTTCCCATGAAATTTAGAGAAAACTTCCTTCAAGAGAGTTGTAGATCGCCGAGTTATCTTCGATTTGATCTAATTTTGGGTCACCTCGGATCAAATATGAGGAATTTGTGCCATCTGAAAGATTCTGCTGCGATTTTGGTTCGATTTTGACCCTTTTCACATGTATTCTGCACATTCACACCAAACATACCCGAAGGCGTAAAAGTGGCATAGAGATCAATAATTTAGCACATTGAGGTGAAATAACACGTAAAAAGTTGGGGTAATAGATATCATAAACGTACATTTGATGCGACCGCATCAGGTGACGACGTGTAAAGCGATAGTACTCTGAGCGAGATGATGTCTTACGAAGTGACAGTCATTCTCGATATATTTGGTTCGTTCATGGAAGAAATCATTGTGAGCAATCTGAATGGCGCTTCGGTTGTCACAATGTATAGAAATGGCCAAGTTGTGAGCAATGCCCATGTCACAAAGTAGCCACCGAAGCCAAAGGAGCTCATAGGTAGTGTTGGCAAGAGCACGATATTCGGCTTCAGTGCTTGAACGGGAAACCGTCGTCTGCTTCTTACTCCTCCAAGAGATGAGAGATTTGCCGAGAAAGAAGCAATATCCCATTGTAGAACGTCGATCAGTAGGATCATCAGCCCAATCGGCATCTGAAAATGTCTGCAACACCATAGGCGTATCACACGAAAACTGAAGACCGTTAGACAGAGTGCCTCATACATAGCGGAGTACTCAGAGGACGACCTCATAGTGCGTGGTTCGTGGTGCACTCATGAACTGGCTGACAATGTGGACTGCGTAGGCAATGTCCGGACGCGTGACGGTGAGATAGACAAGACTGCCTACGAGTTGTTGATACAATGTAGCATCTTGGAGAGGTTTTCCATCGGAAGGTGTAAACTTCTCGTTTGCCTTTATGGGAGTTGAAGAAATCTTACTGTCTGGTACACATGATCGAGAAATGTGATCAGCTGCATACTTAGTTTGAGATAAGTGATAACCTAAAGAGACTGACGAGATTTCTAGAGCAAGAATATATGTGTGCTTGCGGAAGTCCTTCATCTCAAAATATTTGTTGAGCTGGTTCTTCTAGTCAAAGATACCAGATTCATTATCTCCGGTGATAATCATGTCATCTATATAGAGCAGAAGCAGGATGTGACCACGGGAAGTCTTTTTGACAAACAAGGTGGTGTCATAGGGAATGGAGGTGAAGCCAAGATCAGACATCTTCCCAATGAATTTTGAAAACCATGCACTCGGAGCTTGCTTGAGACTATATAGAGCCTTCTCCAAGCGCGACAGACTGTGTTTGGCGGATGCTCATATCCGGGAGGAAGATGCATATATACTTATTCTGTAAAATCTCTGTTGAGAAAAGCATTTTTGACGTCCATTTGAAAAAGGTTCCATTTTCGCCAGGCTGCAACTGCAATTAGATTGCGAACTGATGTGAGACGGGCAACTGGTGCAAATGACTCCTCATAATCGATCCCATATTCTTGAGAGAATCCTCTTGCAACGAGCCGAGTTTTGTAGCGCTCGATAGTTCCATCGGCCTTGGTTTTCACCTTGTATACCCGCTTGCAACTGACTGCAGATTTATTGTTGGGTAATTGAACGAGTTCCCAGGTATGAGTTTTCTCAAGTGCTCGAAGTTCTTCAGTTATTACTTGCTTCCAAAAAGGATTAGTGCATGCCTCGCGATATGTACGAGGTTCATAGATGGATATGGCCATGGACATGACTCGAGAGAGATTGGGTAGTATTACCTGGTAGCCTTGAAGATGAGACGGTGGTCGTGTTTGTCGTTGAGGACGGGAAGGAAGCACAGTATCTTCAGGTGGGACCGTATCTATGGGAGGAGCCTGGACAAGAGGCGTTGGAGTACCTGCAGGGGTTAGCTCAGAAGATAATCCCTCAAAATCATCAGGAAAGAGATCGATATTAGGATTTGAGAAGAAAGAGATTGATTGAGACACGTGAAAAGAAAACATGGACAAAAACATTTTGTGTTCCCAAAAAGTGACGTGTCGGGATATGCGGAGACGTTTGGAAATATGATTCCATTATCTCCACCCCTTATGTTTGATCTCATACCTAATAAAGCAACAAAGACGTCCACGGGATTCAAGTTTAGTTCGTTCATGAGGCTGCAACTGAACGAAACAGACGCACCCATAGGTGCAAAGAAGGTCATAGTTATAAGGACGACCATAAAGACATCCATAAGGAGTTTTATCACCAATGATAGGAGAGGGAACTCTATTGATGGTGTAGACAGACGTGAGAGCAGTTTCACCCCAAAATTGTTCAGGGCAAGCCGTAGAGATGACCAAGGTGCAAACAGAGTTAAGAATGTGACGGTGTTTGCGTTCAGCCCGACCATTCTGTTCAGATATACCTGGACAAGACCTTTGCTTAACAATCCCATGAGAGGCAAGTAGATCAAGAAAAGATATTCCCTTAAATTCAGTCCATTATGAGTACGAAAGATTTTGATTACTTTGGAAAACTGGGTCTGAATCATGTTACATAATTTAAAATAAATGACATTCAGGTCAGATTTATTACACATCAAGTAAATCCAGGTAAAACGAGTGTAATCGTCCACATATATGACAAAGTAATGTGAACCACACATAGAACGAGTCGGAGATGGTCCCCACAAGTCAGAGTGAATTAAATCAAAAGGTGCAGATGAACGTGACAAGTTTGTAGAAAAAAGAAGTTTATGGTGTTTACCGAGTTGACACGAAACACAGTCGCTGACTTTTGTGAGTTAAACTGATCCAAGAAGACCGCGCTTAAGCAGATGACTTAATTATTGAGAAGAGGGATGCCCGAGACGAGAATGCTAACGATCATCGGAGACGACAACACCGCACTCATATGATATGGATGATAGTAGTTGCAGAAATGTAAGCTCAAACATGCGACTTGTCTTACGCCATTTTCCATAGATTTGTCCCGTCTTCGGATCCTGCACAGTGATAGACAAGGAAGAGCCAGAAAACTTAGCGTCAAGACCCATGTCACAAAGCTGACCTACAAAGACAAGGTTAAGAGACAATTTCGGAATCAGAAAAGTATCAGGTACCAACACATGTGGTGTTGATACTAGACTAGTATGAGTAGCGAATATAGGTGAGTTATCAGCAGTACGAATAGTTGGAGAATTCGAGATAGGTTTAACATTCGAAAATAAGGAAGAATTCGGGCTCATGTGATTGAAGTATGTAGAATCATAATACCAGAGATTAGATTTACCTGAGGGACTCAATGAGGGGGAAATACCTGAATGATTTGATTGAAAAGATTACCAGAATTGACTGACAAGACGGCTTGGTTTTTGTGATTAAATTTGTCTAGGAGTGTGGCAATCTCGTGAATAAGAGGAGTACAAGAATTACGAGGTGCGATAACACTTGGGGCAACAATAAAGATGTTAGAACTTGATCAAGTTTTGTTTGGAGAAGAACCATATCTAAAACGAAGATGTGGGTAAGGCTCATATATTGCCCGACGTAGTGGACAATGTGCAATCTGGTGACCCGGTTTCTTGCAGTAATTGCAAGTAGTTCTCAAATTAGATGGATTTTTGGTGAGATCAGTCATGACGGAAAAAAGTCTATTCTCACGTTCTCACAAAAGGGTTTGGTTCTCACATGATTTGTCCTCTCTCTATGTATATATTATTTTATTTTTCCGGGTGCGTGAACAATATGCACTGATGAACAGTGCAGGCGCGTGAGACAGACGCGCGGCGGCGCGTGGCGGCGCGTGGGATTCACGTGTTGCTCCCTAGAGTCGAGCCTGGTGCAGATCGGCCGGAAATGAGGTCCTGATGTTCCACTCGCCGGCGGTGAGATCTCAAGCTAGCTGGAAGAAGAAGAACGGAGACCTTCTAACGCAGATCTGAAGGGAGGTGCGTGTGGAGGCTCGGAGGCGACGACGGCTTTCGACGGTGGCACAGATCGACCGGAATGAGCATAGGAGGTACGTACGTGCTGGCCGTGAGAGATTCTGACCAATGATAGTTGCCGAGAAATTTTGCCGACGATATTTTTTGATTAGTCGATCGGAAAATAGAGGTGGCGACGAGATTGATGCTATTGCGAGAGATGGCTGCTGCTGCGAGATGGCTGGAGCTGTATCTTGAGGTGGTCGGTGATGGTGACGATCCAAGAATGGTGCTGCCGCGAGGTCGGTGTCGATCCCAGAAGAAAATGGTTGTTGATGCGGAGGACTATAGTGTTGAGAGTGTTGTTTGGCGAGTTTGCATAATCAACCATGCGTGTTTCAAGCGATTAATTTCTTGCGGAAGCGAATTGGATCGAATAGAGAGGTATTAAGGTTTCGATACCATATTAGAATTGGTAAAGAGAATATTTGTATTCGATATTTGATTCAATGTACAATATCCTATATTTATAGCACTATGGTTACAAAGAATAGGATGGAAAACATAACGAACGGGGTTTGGCACATATATTAACAATTACTTATACTTGTATTTTAAAATATTTTCTTGTCCCGGGTGCCAAGGTTGGAGGGGGTTGCGCGGATGATAGGTCGCTCAAAATTAATGTTGACGGGGCGATGGGCTTGGGTAGGTCAGCTGTGGGTTTGGTAGCTAGAAACTCGTCTGGTGAGGTCGTCGGAGGAAAAGATCTTTCAAGGAAGGGAAAAATACAACCGGTTTGTGTAGAAGCTTGGGGGTTGCTCTTAGCTGTAAGATGGGCTTATTCCTCTTTTTCTTTGTCGATAGTGATTGAATTGGATTGTTTGGTTGTTGTGGATGTTATCAATTACGATGTGCACTTACTCTGTCCGTTTGGTTGTTAGTCTTGGAGGTTAGTCGTCTGCTTAGAGGTTCGCCTCGGCTATCTGTGATGTTTGTAAAACGCTTAGGGAACAAAGTAGCTCACGCTATTGCACGAGCTATGTTGTCGGGGTCTGGGTGTTTTTTTTATGGAGGAGATGTTCTCTCTTAGTTATATCATGTTGTTGCTGCTGATCTTGGTTGATGATATAGTTTCCTCTCATCAAAAAAATTATTTGCTTGTCATAAAAAATTATTCACTAATTAAGTCTTAGTAAACTGTTATTGGTCTTCTATATTGCTCTTAATAATAGCCTATATCTGTAGCTCATATGAATAAATTAGCTCTATTCACATAAACTAATATATATCTTAGTAAACACGCGTTTGTTTTTGTTTGGCCAATGACCTGTGATTTCTAATTAAATAATTATTCTGAGTAAATAAAGATAAATACTTGATTAATATTAATATTTGGGGTTGGCCGGCTTGACTAAAGATTGTGCTTTAAAAAATAGGGAAGGATTTGGTGTAATATTTTATTGTTTTGGTATTTATTATGTTTGTGGAAATGGTGACAATTTTCATCGAGAGAAAGAGAATCTTCGAGTTTTTGCTCACTTTGTACGGCTCGCTATTCTTCTTTCTTTCATTATCATAATCTAATTAAATAATCCCTCAAATTAATTAAGAAGAAAGAGAACATGTTTTGTGAATTCCAATGTTTGTAATATATATATTTTTTTGTTTTCAAGTTGATAAATTTGATTTGTAGTTAATTTTTAATTACAATAAAACAAATATGCAATATCATAAAGTACCATAGTAATTAAAGTTTATCAACCTCATCGCTAATCTTAAGTTCATCTTTTAATTAACATATAGCTGCTAAATTTTTATAGTAGATTTTTAACTCATTTTCTTGACTATATTATATTACGAAAAACACTAGAAGAAAGAAATGTAAGCCACTAGTTATGAAAGTAAATGACAAATAGTATTATTGTAAACAGAGTAATTGAAATATGAGAATTGTACCGAAGACGTCTAGAAGACCGAGGCTGTAGATTGTTTGAGATAACGCCTGAGTCCAAGTGACCGTTGTTTTCTTAAGACAATATTGCTCCCTATTTGGCACTTGAAGGATTATCGAGGAATTGCCTCCCAAGATAAAAGGACTTACACCACTATCGAGTGCTGCGAATAGTGGAGACTGGCGAACTAACGATTGATATGTGTTTAAGAAGTGGAGAGAATATGGTTGAAGATAATGATCATTTCCTACTCAACTTCAATTCTTTAAATAGGAGAGTTGGCACCGTTTCGAACAGACACATCCGTTCGTAACATGTCTCTTTTGGAAATGTTGCGACCCTTCAACCAAAATGTGCTCTATCTAAAAGACAAAAACATTGAATGGTTGAAATGAAAAGTTGTATCAATTGAATGAAAAATCATCCAGATTCAATGTTTGGAATGATAAAATGCATCCTTACATCCTAGTATCTCCTTTAATTTACATAGTTTCCAGCAATCCCCCACATTGAATGGATATTTGCAGTCAATCAACCAAATAAATATACTTATACGTGGCTCACTTATTTAAATACAATATGAGATGGTTACTACATCGAGTTAATTAACTCGTGACCTTGAACTTTCCTAGCGACAACCTATTGAACCTACTATCGAATTAGTAGACTTGATCGTCTTTGAACTGTAAACTGTTAGCGTAGGTTTAGCAAAATATAGCACACAATAACTTTCTCGATCAATGTTAGATCTGTGTGTGTGTTCATTTTGGCCTTGAACACCTGCTTGTATCATGAATGTGTATGACTATACGGCCTTACTAATAGTCATTGAAGTGACCCCACTTCACATTTACAAAGGTGATTCTATAAAGAGTATCTCGCAAATACTCCACCCTGGCCTAAAACATCCACAGTATAGACATCATTAAAAGTTTAACTTATCCTAACTCGGTGGTAGGTGCACTGGCTTATCATAGGAAGGGATAAGAAGTCAAGCACATCCAGTGACAAAAGTTTGAAAACGCTTCGTTGTCCCATTGAATCTAGATCTTGGGATCTCCAGTCAACTAGGTTGGGTGTCTGCGGAAGTCAAACTTTTTTTGAGTTTACAGCCTTAAACCCATTCTCTTCAATAAGATTTCAACTTGCTCTCTAGGTAAACCTTTTGGTTAATGGATCTGAAATATTATCTTTCAACCTGACATAATCTAATGTGATAATCTTATTTAAGAGTAGTTGTCGTATAATGTTATGTCTACGACACATATGTCTAGACTTACCCTTATACATGAGACTTTGCACCCTTCCAATAGCCGATTGACTATCACAATGTATGCTTATTGGAGGTACATGCTTGTCCCATCCACTTATATCTTCCAAGAAATTCCGAAGCCACTCGACTTCTTCTCCAACTTTGTCTAATGCAATGAACTCATACTCTATAATATATCTGGCTATACAAGTATTGTTGTTACATTTGTTGTTGGCTTTATTTTTAGGCAATACGAAAGACGTTGAGCATCTAGTCAAAAAAGATGTCAAGCAGTTAGTCTCAACATTCTGTGTGACATTTGTGGATTGCAGCATTGAAAAGTTTCCTTAAAAGGGAGACGTATTGCGATTGGAAAAATACAGCTGTACAAGGCTTTTGGCAAGTCCTTATTACGTCATAATGCTTAATGTAATCCTGTCATGACAAAGACTCTGCAAAGATATTGGCGTAAGGGAATAAGGAAACCGTAATCAATTAGGGTAAGGAAAACCTAATTGATTCGAGGGTTATTTGCATCTGCTATAAAAGCCAAAGGCTCCACCCTTAGCAGATGCACGCACATGTGGAAGGAGACCCCGAGAGCGTGATTCCCTGAGAGATCTTAAGCGGACTCCTTATAGTTTCTTCAAATAATATACAAAACTCTTAGACGTGCAGGACTGGCGTGCTGAGAGGCTGTGTGTTCCTTGAAGAACGCTTGTGTATCACTACAACAAATCGAGAAGATTAAGAGAGTGATTGAGGGTATTATATGAATGCGTGATTGAAGGTTCACACACAAGTGCATAACAGGGACTTGTTACATCCGAGCATGCGAGGCTCGTATAGTGGAATCAAGTTGGAGGCTTGGATTCAGGGGGAGCCCTGATATAGATTTGCACTAGGAAGTGTAGCATAAAGTAGTGGTTTGTGTGATAATCACCGATGCTTTTATGTTTTGAATTGTTCCATTATGGTGAAATCTTTCCACTGGCAAAGCGCCCCCAGACGTAGATGAGTTGCACCGAATTGGGTTAACAATCTTGTGTGTCGTTGTTTGCTTGTTTCTGTTTTATTCTGTGTTTGTCCAAATCCGTTTGCTGACAAGTTTGTTAAGAAGATTGTCTTGACATTGTTCCTAACATCTTGCCTGACCAACTACAATCAAAATTTCAATTGGTATCAGAGCTTGGAACCTACAGCTTTAGGTGAGATCTTGGGAGACAAATTCTGATTGACAAACATGGACAACGCTAGAGAAGGAGTGTCAGTTAACCGTCCACCGATTCTAGATGGGAGCAACTACGGATATTGGAAAGCCCGTATGTGTGCCTTCCTGAAATCCATCGACAACAAGACCTGGAAGGCTGTGGTTAATAGTTGGAGCGCCCCGTGCCATCAAGATGCTAAGGGAAATTTCACAAATCTCAAACTTGAGTCAGAGTGGACTGACGCTGATGAAGAAGCTGCTATAGGAAATTCCCGAGCTCTCAATGCGATTTTCAATGGTGTGGACAAAAACGTGTTCAGATTTATCAACACCTGCACTACTGCCAAGTGAGCATGGGATATTCTGATTGTTGCATATGAGGGAACCACAAAGGTACGAGAACAAAATCTTCAATATTTAACAACGAAGTTTGAGGCACTTGTCATGAAGGAAGACGAAATTGTGGCTGAATTCAATGTCCGAATTCGAGACCTTGCCAACGAATCTTACTCTTTGTGTGAACCAATGACAGATGAGAAACTAGTGAGAAAGACCCTAAGAGCCCTGAATTCAGGGTTTAAGATAAAGATAACGGCCATTGAAGAGGTCCACGACCTCAAGACCCTTTCCTTTGATGAACTAATGGGTTCTCTAATGATGTATGAGCTATCTCTACCAAGCATTGGACAGAAAAATAAAGGAGTGGCTTTCAATAGCTCAATGTCCAGACATGTTGAGCAAGAACATTCAGAACAGGAAGATGATATCGACGCTACCATAGCTTTGCTAGCAAGGAACTATAACCAGGTTATGAAGCGATTCAACAGAATGTCGGGGAAAAATGTCGCAGCAAATGACTGGAAGAATGTCACAACATATGTCAAGAAGGATGTTCTACAGAAAGTTCAACGAAGAGGAAACTTTGACATGGGCAATAAAGCTGATGAAGGAAATAGTGACGGTAGAAGGTTTCAATGCCATGAATGTGAAGGGTACGGACACTACCAAAGGGAATGTCCTAACTTCCTAAAGGGTATAAAATTTTTAGCGCAAAAGTAAGAAGTCAGTGCAACATGTTACACGACATGTGGAGCGATTTATTATGCTCCAGATTAGGAAAGGCCTGAAGCTTTCCTGTTTAGAGTCGACTTGGAGCGCAAGAGAATGACGTCAACAAGCCAGGCGACTTACAGCTGTCATTAACACGTTAGCAAATGCGGCAACGGCTTGCCTAATTTGTTTAGGAAGTCTGAGACTTTAGATTCCTAATCCGAGAAAGATTAGGAATGTAGAGCTGCTATAAAAAGCTTGTGCTTCCCCATTAGCAGCTCGTCCGTTCTTGTTCTTTATTTGCTAAATTTCTCAGAGCTCTTAACCGTGCACCATTGGCGTGTTGAGAGGCTGACTAGTTTGCTAGAACGGCTTTTCTCCGATTAAACATCAAGTCGCGAAGATTGAAGTGCTTGATCGGTTAGGGTTCTTGTGTTCGTGATTGAAGATTCACAAATCCATCAAAGAAGACTACGACACCGAGCATAGGCGCTTGCTCGAAGGGTGGAACTGAGAGGATCTCAAAGACAGGGGAGAGGACCTTGGTCGAGGTTGTTCACGGTAAGATCTATAGTAGCTTAGGACAATAACTTGTGTGATAGCTAGTTGGTTCTTGAAGTTGTACTATTGACTACCATATGGTGAAAACCTTTCTACTGGTAAAGTGCCCCCAGACGTAGGTGACGTTGCACCGAACTGGGTAATCATCTCTGGTGTCGTTCTTATTGCTTGGTTATTATTTAAACTACGATATGCAATTTAGGCAAGTAGTCGATACACAAGTTACGAATTTGTGTTCGACTTCTTGACTCGGCTACAAATCATAATTTCACTCCACATGCATCTCTCACTTAGTCAATACTCATTCCAGCCTTACACCATCATAACGCCTTGTGAGCTTAAGAGGTTGTCGGATACAATTCTCTTGCGAATATTTAATACGTGAGTGTCATTTCGCAAAACTACTTATTTATAAGAAAAAAGACATTCATCACTTTCTTAAGAGTTCGGTTTTTGCGTTCTTCAATACCGTTAGATTGAGGGGAATATGGTGTCGTAGTTTGGTGTATTATACCATTCATTGCACAAAATTCTTCAAAAGGATGTTCATATTCTCCACCTCTATCGCTTATTAAGGCTTTTATTTTCGAACAGAAACGAGTTTTTAAAAAAAAAAAAAATTATAAATAATGTTTTGAATGGAACAGAAAGTTAGAGAAAAATATTGTCTTAATCTTTTATGCCACTAATTATGAAAGTAAATGACAAATGATATTATTATGAACATGGTAGATGACATATAAGAATTGTACTGAACACGTCTAAAAGACCGAGGTTGTAGATTGCGTGAAAGAAAGTCCGAGTCCAGCTGATCGTTGTTTCCATAAGACAATATTGCTCCCTCTACGCCACTTGAAGAAATCTCGAGCAATTGTCTCGAGTCCACTAACGAGTGTTACGAATAGTGGAGTCTGGCGATCTAACGATCGATGTGTATTTAAGAAGTGGAGAGAAGATGATGAGAAGAAGATCATTTTCATATCCAATTTCAATCCCTTATATAGGAGAGATGACAACGTTTTGAACAGACACAACCGTTCGTAACATGTATCTTTTGGAAAGGTTGCGACCCTTCAACCAAAAGGTGCTTCATTTTAAAGCCAAATACATTGAATGGTTGAAATGAAAATATGTATTTATTAAATGAAAATTTTATCTAGATTCAATGGTTGGAATGTTAATATTATCTCATTCAAATTATATAGTTTCATACAATCCGTACCATATAAGAAAATTAATTAATTTATATATTATATACAATTATTTTTGACAAAAAAACATTAAAAATATTTTTAATTAAATCAATTATGTATATAATTATATAACATACATTATATATAATATATACAACAATTGCATATATTATTATTTCTTATAAATTTTGTACAATTTCAAAAAAAAATATTTTGGATAGTATTTTGGTCAAGTTTCAGGTTAAACCCGTACTCGACAGATCTTGAGCGGGGCGGGTACACGTTCATTTTCAGCGAGTTTTCCGAGTTGGGTGTCCGTTCAAATCCTTCGGGTACGGGTGCGAGTTTAGTCAAACTTGCCTTAAACCCAACCCGTTGTCACCCCTAACAATACTTATAAGAAAGAAGCTAAACATTTTTCACTAATATAACTAATAGTTACGAATTTAAATATATTTCAATCAAATTGATGTATAAATAAAAAAAAGGAAGTGTTTTTTTTATAATATCATGCTAGGTCTCGAACCTTAAACTGATACTAATAAACAAATAAAATTAATTATTAAGCCAAGTTCAAGCTGATATAAGAAAGTAAATAATCATTAACAAAATATAATAAGTCGATCAGATTAAATAAAATCAAACCCATAATGATCAAATATTGAATCATGATTTTGTGGTAGATAATTTATTGAAAAATTATAAGTCACATATACTTGTAATCTAGAATAAAAAAGTAGGACCTTGACTTTTTGTGCCCTTGTAATAAGGAGATCCAGAACCAAATTCCCACTCAATTTGCTTTTTCTTTTTATTTATTTATTCATTTAAAAATATATATGTCATAGAGACTCTTTGTCAAAGTAGAATGGCCCAACTCTCCCTTTTTCTTAGTCACTCTCAACAATTAATTTTGGTTAAGACTTCAATTTCTTCCCCAAAAAACCCACCAAAGAAATTAAGGGAAAACATATTATCCAACTAAGAAAAAAAAGAAATATTTTGGGGTCAATGAATTGTACATTGTGCTCGAAATTGCTGTACCCAGGTATTTTTTTATTTGGATGGGGATGGAAAATTCTTTTATTTTTTTTCTTGCTAGTTAAATTATTTCAAAAACAATATAATCAATAAATTTGTAGTTAGTGATATTGACCCACATGGGCAGATAAGAGCTGTTTAAATAAATGTTACGTGAGTATAACTTATACCTTTACATCAAGCACCAAACAATTTTAATTCGATTAAGACATGTTTTATTATTCTTGTAATTCTTTTGAGTATGTTATTTTAACTAACAAAATATTTTTTTTTCATAGCTGTTTGACTAAAGACCATTCTTGTTTTCAATTTCTATTGCATCCCAAAACAATGAGATTTTAGGCAAGAATAGGAATGCTCACAGTTGGTTGATCGGGGCCGAAGAGGCTCGTCAAGCCTCGGTCAATGATGTGATGAGCGGCGATGAAAGAGACGATTCACTTGAGAGAAGAGAACGGTGGATCCAATCGGCAATGGTTATAATGATTTAAGAGACTACTTACTTATAATAATAAATCAGTTTGACTTGCCTGAATTTAATTAAAGCGCCCCATCAACCCATTACATTTTGAGCATTACGACGCTTCAAATACCCTCATATACTATTATATATGATAAGATTTTACAATAATGAGATTTATGCAAGGACTTGGAATGTCTAGGAACTTTATGTAAAAATGGGCTGGTTTATTCAAGTTATGTTTGCCCAATAATGCACAAGAAATATAGCCTACAGAGCTAGGGTCAGTGATAAATTGATTAACATTGTAGGGTCAATTTTATTAGGGAGACATTGGAGGGTTTAGGGAACAGCTCACAGCTATGGTCTATGAACACATCGAACTTATAGTTACGGAAATAATAATGAACGCGTTTCACACAAAACAGTAACAAGTGACCGTGTATATTACACACAAAAATCCTTTAATACGAGACTCGAACGAGAGTTTTTGATTTGCAATAACATTGTGTTGTTCGGGGAGAGTATGGGGCGGGTTAGGCTACTTACCCTCATTTTCAAACATGTCTCGCGTAGCCGATATGGAAATGCATGCTCTGATCTCGATCTCGTTAATTTGAAGTAAACTTGTTGTGTTTAACCCGTCCTTAAGCACAAGCAGATTATCATGTTAACCTAATCAATCACTATAGTCATATATCAACATATTTTAACTACTTTTGACTGAAACCCTAAATCATTATATTTATACAATAAAATCAACATATTTGAATACTAAATGAACAAGAAGAACATAATTGTTATAGTTGAGTTGTTCCGCATGAGTAATCTGAGTTCAGTTTTTTCAATACGTAACTCATTCAAAAAGCTGTGGGTTGGGTCCCACATGTTCCAGGTTGGGACAGTTGTCGAGTTAAGTTGGGTTGATGTGTCTGGGTCCAAATTAATTTTACTCACTTTACGGTATCGTATATTTATTCATACGCATAAAACCTACTAAAACTCAAACACTGAACTTATTATTCAAATTTTGAAGACGAGTACCGCCCTTGAACTCGAGTAAGGCAGGATTAGAGTACCATCTCGCGCTTCTATATACATAGACTATCGCGCCGGGCACAACAAACAAGTCCACAACAATATAATCACTGACCCGTGGACAAGGTAATGAACTAAGGTCAAGATTATTGTCAAAGAAAACGACTGTGACGACGATGTATTTGGTTTGTTTGTACCTAGTAAAACAAACCTATAGGCAAACCAATGATTTATTGTCTCTACCTGTATTTTCTGAACAAGAGTGATAGTCACTGGACACAATAAGATGGTGTGAAATGGAAATGAAGTCTAAAAAGGAGGCTATATGGTTGAAAAAATAAAGGCCATAGGTGCGGCGTCCCCAAATGATCAAGTGGCCATTATTTGTTGGTCGTGATGAATACAAAGTCACTATGACTTGAATCACAAACATAAATACACGATCACTAAAATAAACACGTTTTTTTGGTACTATCAATAAGGGTGGGCCTCTGTGTCTCGTGGGCGTGTGGTTTATGGGTTGTGGTAGGTTTAGGTTTGGTTGGGCTTTAGTGTAAGTGGGCTTGGGATAGATGGGTAGATAGGGATAAAAAAAAATAAATAGAGGGGAAGGGCACTGTAGACTCGGAATCGGAGATTGAACTAGAACTGGAATTGAAGAACCAAGAATTGCGGGTAACGGTTCCAATTCTGGTTCTAAAAATGAAAAAATATCGATTTCTGGTTTGGTTCGGGTTCTTAAAACATAAAGCATCAATTTTAGAACCAGACCGGTTCGCTACCCATTTATCGAACCACCATCAATTTTTTTGAAATATGGAGATAGTACATGAAACGAAAAATGAAGTTAGGATGATATATTACTTATCTTTTGTTAGAATTTCATTTGCGAACTTTATAATTCGATTATTCGTAATATTTATATCTTAACGTTTGTTTTTGTCAGAACTTTTATTAGTTGTAATAATTTCATATTTTTGCCTAGAAATCGGGATCAAAATCATCTAATTTAAACTTTAAACTGCATACTTAACAAAACTAAAGAAGCGATTGGTTCTTCCGGGTAGAACTGAGAATCGAATCAGATCATCATGTAATAATTTCGGTTCTAGTTCTTAAAAATTTATGACCAAACAGTCTGGTCTAATCTGGTTCTCTACATATTTGGTCCGGTTTCGTACCAATGCCCACCCTTACTATTAAGTTGAATATACAAAGAAAATGATAGGTGGCAATTGTGATGGTCTATAATTCAGTTAAATTTTAAAGTTAAAATGACTAAAATACCTTTATGAATTGAACTTTTTGTTAAACTGCACCTTTGTACCCCTCTTCCTCTCCCTGGCCCTCTCTCAATGGTTTTGGGCAAGATGAATGCTTTTCGAAACTGAATTTGAATCTGGCTGCGAGAGATGTTGAAGTAGAGGGATTGGGATGGGCCGAGTTATATTGGTTTGGGCTTTGAGTGGCCCAAATTGGAATGACACAAACATGAAACTGTGGGCTTTTGATAGCTATGAAATGCAGTAGCTGTTTTTTTGAAAGAAAAAAGAGGGGAGAGGGATGCAACACGATGACTTTTCAAGAGATCACTCATCCTAGTACTATTCTCGCTCAAGCACGCTTAACTGTAGAGTTCTGATGGGATCCAGTGCATTAGTGCTGGTATGATCGCATCCTAAAATGCAATAGCTGTTAAGACTTGAGAATCGAGATAATACAAATTCTACAATTTTATATTCTTAAGTAAGTATTCTATTTTTATGAATGGCATATCTCAAACTAAGAGTTGATTTCCTACCAAGTTATGCTCAGTAATTAGGGACTTACTGGCTCCCTAATTTTAGGACCATAGTTAAGTCTCATTTAGTACTAGAAAAAGCTATTTATGGTATTTAGTTATATGTATTATTACCTTTTGTATATTCAAAGTTTATGGGTACGATGTCTTACAGATGAATATAAATAACTTTGTTGATTTAAAAAACACACTTTAACCTAAAACTTTTATGTACTTTTTTAGCCTTTATTTTGACTTGGGATTAATTACTAAGTCATCATATAATTTTCTTGCAGAGAACAAAAATTGGTGTTTTTAGTAGAAATGAAGTAGAAAATTTACCATTACTTTAACTTTCGTTACTTTTCACCCAACTTGAGCATATATACACATGTGAGAAGCAAATGAGTCGTAAAATTGAAATGCTGTCTTATATATATATAAAATAATAACCGTTTTGTTTGACCAAGTTTAGTAACTTATTCATATAATACGCAACATTGATAAGAAAATCGTAAGCTTGAAAAGATATGAATTATAGTTAGGGTGATCCGGTGCCTTTTGGAAACTCTTCCTTGGATATCAATTTACGTACGGTCACTTCATTTAATCTCTTCACGCTTTAGTGAGGTTTGCACACGAAATAAGCTACCTCTTACTTAGGCCTTGATACATAAGATCTATGTTGGGCTTCACACTTCTTTTAATAATTCAAAAAAAAAATTATTTTTTGCTAAACTTTTGGCAAAAATGTGACATGTGTATTGTTTTCTTACAAAAAATCGAAGTACGATGCTTTTGTGATTTTACATTATTATTCATCTTTTGCATAGGTATAAGGGTAGGTTCAGGAGCAACAATCATGTATAAACGGAGTGAAAATGTCTGAACGTTCGAACGTGTAGAATGTGTAGTGTGAAATGGTAAAACGTGATAGACCCATGTTGAATGCATAGAGTCAAATAGTAGAACGCGAAGGATACAGTAGAACCTTGAAAATGCCCGCAGTAAACTCTTGTTGTCACACATATTGCGCGTTGGAACAACAAGCGTTCAGAACTTCAACGATCTAATGGATGTAGAACGCTCGAACGTTTCACAACCATTTGTAGTAGAATGCGGCCCTTAGATATAAATTAATAATGTTCATATGATGTTATTTTATGAAAATGTTAATTAATGAATATTTTAAGAGTATTTATTTCTTTAAAATTACAATATTACCTCCTTCTCTGCAGGTATTGTATGTGAGACTCAAACCCAAATCTCTTAGCGGAGAGCTTAGCGTACTAAAGTTTCTGTGAAAGAGATTAGTGAAATATTTGGGTATATTTCATACCATATTTGAAAAAACAAATACTAGAATATATATATATATATATATATATATATATATATATATATATATATATATATATATATATATATATTTATATATATATATTGAATTCAAGAGTTATAACCCATATATATACACATTATATGCCCACGGCATGTACACGATAGGAAATCACACACTTGGAAATATGTCATTAGAAAAGCTTGGTGAGCACGTTAGTATGCCATTAGGAAAGCTTGCTTGGTCAATACATTAATACTTTCCCTCAAACTGGAGTATGAATGTTGATAGTGCCCAACTTGCCAAGAAGGTCATGAAAACGATCACGACAAAGTCCCTTTGTGGATACGTTTGCGAGTTGATACTTGCTTGGGACTGACTTAAGGTGTAGTACTAACGCCTGAAGTTGTTTGCGGACGAAGTGGCAATCAATCTTTATGTGTTTCGTACGTTCGTGTAACACATGGTTTGAGGCAATGTGGATGGCTGCCTGATTGTCACAAAATAGTGGTACAGGCTTAACCTGAGGCACTTGAAGGTCGGAAAATAGTTGACGAAGCCAGATGATTTCTCGACTGGTGACGGCCATAGCCCGATATTCTACCTCGGCTGAAGAACAAGAAACAACAGTCTGCTTTTTAGACATCCCCGAAATTAGGGATGACCCAAGGAAAACTATGTATCTAGTGGTGGACTTGCGTGTGTCTGGACAACCTGCCCAATCAGCATCATAGTAAGCTCGCAGGGACAGAGGGCCATGAGAGGGGAGCAATATTCCCTAGCCAGGACTTCGCTTGATTTAGCGGAGGACGTGAAATGTAGTATCAAGATGTGGTTGACGCGAAGCATGTATAAATTGACTCAAGCAAGCTTTCCTAATGGTATACCAACTTGCTCACCAAGCTTTCCATGGCATATTTCCAATTTTGTGATTTCCTATTGTGTACATGTGGGCATATAATGCGTATATATATGGGTTATAACCCTTGAATTTGAAAAAAAAAATATATTTGTTAGATTATATTAGGTTTCCAATATTTAGTTTCCTACATGTATGTTTCCTTTCTCACATATGTTAGGGTTTCCTACTATATATTTCTATTACCTCTATAATTAGAGGTATCTTATAATTCACAACACACACAATCAATAATATATTTCTCTCTTATTTTTATCATGGTATCAGAGGCATAACCGATCTTTGGTTAAATCTCTACGAATTTATCGCTTTGCCCACTCGTCGATGATTCGTGATTCTGACGGGTGAGCGAGGCAATTCAATATCAATCTCAATCTCTAACCTCTCGCTTCCGCAAACAATCCTCGCACAATCTTATTTCTCCGTCATCAAATTGATCTTGATTCCACCAACTTCGATCCCGTAACTCAATCAATCCTAATCTCTCAATCCCCGCTCTTTTTCTACCCTATTGCTCGAACCAAGTATATGTAATTTAGAAAAGCTGGTTCCTTACTATTCAACCAATCTTGATAGCCTATCAACAATTCTCACTCAACCAATCCACGCGCCGCTCAGCTGTCTCACCATCAGCCAGCAGGCATCAGGCATAATCTATATGCCATCAGCCGTTGTCATCTCCCCATCAGCCAGCAGGCATCATGCATCATTGGGCATCAGGCATCAGACATCATCTATATGCCATCAGCCGTTGTCATCTCGCCATCAGCCAGCAGGCATCATGCATCATCGGGCATCAGGCATCATCTATATGCCATCAGCCGTTGTCATCTCGCCATCAGCCAACATGGATCAGGCATCAGACATCAAACAGTGGCGCGCATCCTCCATCCTCAATCATCGCCGCATCACTTCGACAACATCCTCGACAGTCGTAACCCTCGCCACAACTCAATACTATCAAGCTTCAAACTCAATTCTTGTTTCACCGCATTGAGTTTGAGGGGGGCTGTTAGATTATATTAGGTTTCCTATATTTAGTTACCTATATGTATGTTTCCTTTCTCACATATATTAGGGTTTCCTATTATATTTCTATTACCTCTATAAATAGAGGTATCTTGTAATTCACAACACACACAATCAATAATATATTCCTCTCTTATTTCTATCAATATTATAGTATTTTTTTTATGGTATCAGAGGGGGGCGATTTGGGCATGTGTTAGTAGGCCTCGCCTCCTTATGGCCTCGCTCTCCTGTAAGCCCTATAGTGTGGTTCACGTAAGGGGAAAAATAAATCCGTGTGCAAAAGGACACGTCCTACTATGGCTCACGTGAGAGGGAGTGAGTTGATAAAGGCCCACGTGTAGAATACACGTGAGCGGTAGTGTTGAGAATATAAAGTCTCTCATTGAAAGATTATGAGATCAAAGAGTTGTATATAAAAGAAAGGGTCAACCAAGCTTTTTTAATGACAAACTTGATGAGCACGTTAGTTGTGAAGTCCAGTCCAATATGTATCAAAATTAGACGTATAATTACTTGCAAAAACCAATAACAATATCACAAATAAACTAATAACAATATCAACGATAAATAAACTCACACAAGTCTCTCTATACGTGCTCAATGGACACTGTTGAGTTCAAAGTCAACTCCAATCATGGAGTTACTACAAATATATTAAAACTTGTGCGGCTCTGATTTATTTATTTACATTAATTAAATCTTGGATCAAGGAGTATGGGAGTGCCAGGTGTACAAAAGGGGCATGGAGTAACGTGACTCGTCAGTGACCTTAACGCAGTAACCGCCGGCAAAGAAGATCCGTGGCACGTGTACAGCCATCGCCTCCTTTGTGGTCAAGCAATATGTATAGGTTGCTTGTTTTTAGTGTAAGAACTCAAACATATCACTCACACTGCATAACATGCCATTCTCATGATTCTCCCATTTAATATCATTTCACTTCATTATATACACAACTTAATTACCATTTTCCTTGACAATTATAGAATAATTAAGTTTAAACTACTTTGATCACATTTAATATGATATTAAAATTTAGTTTGTCTATAAAGTGTTTTTATTTAATATCATTAGTATGTTTAACACGCCTGATTGCATCTTAGCGCCTTCATCTGACGTCACTTGAACACTTTTTTTGGCCAATAAACTCTGTTCGATAATGGAAACTACAGGAAACGAATCCGCTAATGAAAGTTATAGATTCAGCCAAAAGGAAGAAACTTATAATTGTTTATGGTTATTTCGGAAGACTTATCTTCTAATATGCTAGTTTTAACAACACGAATTCTTTACATTTTTTTTGACTGCTTGACATGTAGACTTTTCTTCTGGCCGTTATTTACCCCTAATTGTTAATCAGTTTAATCGAGTTTTAACATAATTTCATATATAGTGTTTGATTAAGGTAGACGTACTTTATTTAGCACAATTTGTAAATGAAACCAAATTATATATTTATCTCTCAATGTAATGAAATTAATGTCACATTTAAAGTGAATCATTACTATTAAATTGTCTGTGTAATTCTTGATCCGACTAATCTTCAATTGATCTTTAATAAACCCTCTCTTTAACTTGACTAGCAATTAAGTACTTTTAAAGCACTATTATGATTACGCTAAAATAATTACTATACGTCCATTTAAGATTGTTGCGAAGTGGCGGTGGGGACTTCGAAATTCATATTAACTACCAATTAAGTACATATTTAGTCAGATCTACGCGAGAATCTAGAGACCTCAATTAATCAACTATGCACATTAACTAATTAAAAATCTAACTAATAACCTTCCAATAAACAAAGTCTAGCTCTCTCCCCTTGGACCGTCCCAAATCTCGTACCCTATAAAACCCCCCAAATCCCATAACCACCAAAAGTCTCTTGTGAGCCTAAAAAAACAAGAACCCTTTTCTTGAACCGTAGGGAAGAAGAAGAAGAAGAGAAAAAAAAATGGCCACCATGACCAAACCACTCAAGCTCACACCCATCCTCTTCTTCTTCTTCTCTCTAATCCTCCTCCTCCACACAACCTCTTCACAACAATTCTCCGACGACGAGGACATCGACGGAGACGACGAGGTACAAGAGTACGTCCTCGACGGCCCGGCCATGAACCACCTCGGAGGGTCGACGACGAGCGTGTTCCTGAAGAAGGTGATCAAGAAGGGCACGCGGTGCAACCTGAAGCGCAACGTGTGCGACGGAGTGTACGCGAACAACGGGACGAGCTTCCTCAACTGCTGCAAGAAGCATTGCCGGAACATCCACGGCGACCGGAACAACTGCGGGAAGTGCGGCAAGAAGTGCACGCTCGGCCAGCTCTGCTGCAACTCCAAATGCACGAGCGTCGCCTACAATGCCAACCACTGCGGTAAGTGTAACAAGAAGTGCGCAAAGGGGCTCAAATGCGTATATGGTACTTGCGGGTACGCATGAGATCAGAGTTTCGTGTACTGAACTGTCTTTCTAAATATTTTTGGATATTAGTGTGTGGTATAGGGTAAGATATATAAGACATTTGATAATAAAAGTGCAATTGTTACAATTGAAGGAACTTAATATGTAATGTAGTGTAGCTTGTCGTAGAATTAGTGGTATGTTGTCGTAAATGTAATGATGTGGGTCAAGAGATGATATATAATAAGTGATTGGATGTGGATCTCTTGAGTTCATCACGTTACTCTGTTTTTGCTATCTATGTTGTGTGCCATTTTTTAATTCATTACTTTCCAGTACTTAAGTTCTGCATGTTGTCGGAGAGTTTAATAGTAGATCACTTAATCAAATAAATGTTATGCTACTGGTTTCTAATTAATTTCATGAGTGCACTAATTATTCTGGACCAACATTGAAATAGACTGTAAATTAGTCGGATAAGTTAAGTCAATACTTCTCAATTTATAATGACTATACCCGGAGTGACATTGCTCAATGTCAGCCAAGTATGGCCAGTAATGCCAGACTTGACATTGACATTGAGAAATATCTAATCGGGTATATTCAGATGAAATCTTTAAAAATAATTTGAAATGTATTCAGATGAAATTTTTAAAAATAATTTGAAATGTACTCGATTCGATTTGAAATGTACTCCATTCTCGATTTACGAACGAGAATGGAGACTAGTTCATGCAGATGATGATGGACCTCTGACTTTGAGGAAGCACTTCTTTATCATCACCATATAGCTACCATCATCTCTTCCATCTCCTCTTGTTTTTACTTGAGGCATCTTTGAAGTTTGACGCTAAACTAGCTGCTTTTTTCCTTTTCGTGATCCTCGTCTTTTGTTGTTTACAATGAGGCTAATAGCCTCGACCTGAGATTGAACCGAGAACTATGTCAAACGGGTGTGCTCTTCAATGTCTCTAGTAATCGAGGATGAACTGCCTGAAATTCCGCAATGCGAGCCACCAACTCATCATCTAGCTTTTGCAATATGTAACAAAAAGAATGAAATAAATGCTGTTCTTGAATTATGTTGTCAGAATTTAATAGTTTTAATGAAATAAATGTTAATGGTACTCATTAGCATTGAATTTTAATTGTGAGAAGATGAAAAAACCTGCATGAAAGCTACTATAGAGAACTTCTGGACGTTCTATAATTTCCAATATATAATTCTTCCAAGTATAACAATGTGATATACAAGCCATTGCGCATTAAGGGAATTAAAGTGTTAACCTCAAAGGCAACTGAAGCGCAATCAACATCTCTGTTCTACAGAGGTTTTTTTTGAAGCAGATTATAGAAATAAAACTAAAATTTATTGTTGGTTGATGTAATGCCCTCTTTTCTAAACATGTTACTCACGTATATATATACAAATACAAGAACAGTTATACAATCAAATGTTGCGATGATGGTTATATAGAGGTAGTTACTAAGACTCCCCCGCAGTCGGAGCGGGAGGAGAGTGAACGCTCAAACTGGACCTGAATCAATCGAACAAAGAACGAGGGAGTCCTTTGGTGAAAATATCGGCATATTGGTGAGCAGCAAGAACATGGAGGACTCGGACGTCGCCGATCCTGACCTTTTCACGAACGAAGTGGACGTCCAACTCAACGTGTTTAGTTCGTTGGTGCTGAACCGGGTTGCCCGATAGGTAGACGGCAGAGATGTTGTCGCAAAAGACCACTGCAGCTTGGCGGACCGGGACGTGAAGTTCCAGGAGCAAGTTTCGGAGCCAACTTGTCTCAGCAACCGCATTGGCGACGGCGCGATCTTCCGCTTCAGCGCTTGAACGAGAGACTGTCGCCTGTCTCTTAGAAGACCAGGAGACCAAATTGTCGCCAATGAAAACGCAATACCCAGACGTGGAGCGGCACGAGTCTGGACATCCAGCCCAATCCGCATCAAAGTAAGCGGTGATGGATAGAGAGGCAGATGGAGTAATGTGAAGACCAAACTGAGAGGAACCTCGAACATACCGTAACACGCGTTTGAGAAGCTGCAGATGGGGCTCTATCAGATCATGCATAAATAAGAAAATTTGTTGTACAACGTAGGAGATATCGGGCTTGGTGATACACAAATATTGAAGTGCTCCGGCCAGCTTGCGGTATAAAGATGGGTCGCCAATGGGAGCGCTAGCAGTGGCACTGAGTTTTGGAGAAGTATCGTCGGGTGTGGATGATGACTTACAATCTGTCATGGAGGCCTGTGCAAGGATATCTCGAGCATAAGCATCTTGTGATAAAAACAATCCTTATGAGTTCCGAACAACAGAGATGCCAAGAAAGTGGTTGAGGCCACCTAAGTCCGTCATAGCAAACTCACGAGACAAAGAGGCTATCAGCCGTTGCAACAAGGAAGAACTAGAAGTTGTGAGTAGTATATCATCAACATATAATAAAAGATAAGCGGTCCCTTCGTGACGATGAAACACAAAAAGAGACGAATCACAGGAGCTGCTCCAAAAACCTTGAGTAATTAAAAATATAGCAAAACAGTGATACCAAGCACGGGGTGCTTGTTTAAGACCGTAAAGCGATTTACGAAGCCAACAAACCTTATTAGAAGATGATGGATCTATGAAACCAGGAGGTTGATGCATATATACTTCTTCCTTGAGATCACCGTGCAAAAATGCGTTCTTCACGTCGAGTTGGTATATCGGCCAATCTCGGGATACAGCAAGGCTGAGGACAGTGCGGATTGTGGTAGGTTCAACCACTGGACTGAAGGTTTCATCACAGTCGACTCCAGCTTGTTGTGTCTTACCATTAACAACCAGACGAGCCTTGTATCGGTGAAGAGTGCCATTAGCATGGTACTTGTGACAAAACAACCACATACAACGGATGACTGGAGAATCACATGGCCGAGGTACCAACTCCCACGTACAATTAGCAATAAGTGCCTGATACTCGGATTGTATCGCATGAGACTAGTTGGGATCACGGAGGGCCGCCTGGGGAGATTTGGGAATGGGGGAGATTGGTGTTGTGTGAGAGGTATGAAGATTGAGAATTTGGCGAGGGCGAAAGATGCCTCGCTGAGATCTGGTGACCATGGGGTGGGTTGGGAGGATTGGTGGAGTATGAGGGGTTGGTAGGAGAGGAGGCATAGGTAGCGTGGAGTGGGGGTTTTGAGGTGGGGAAGAAGTTGTAGTGACAGTAGGAGTGGGTGGAGAGAATGAGTCAAATAGAGTTTGAACAAGGAGAGTTGAGTCATGTTGGAGGAAGGAGTAGGTGTGTGGTGGTATGGGTGTGTTGGCCGAGAGAGGAAAGATAGATTCGTCAAATGTGACATGGCGAGGTACGTGGGATTTACCAGTGAGAGGGTCGTAACAATGGTAGCCATAAAAGTTAGACGGGTAACCGAGGAATAAGCATCTTGTGGATCGGGTATCAAGTTTGTGAGACCGTTTCACCGAAAGGTTAGGGTAGCATATCCAAAAGTTCGAAGGTGACTGTAAGATGGGTTCTTAAGGTAGAGAGTTGAGCTGACGAAGCATTCGTTCGGCCTTACCATTTTCAGAGGATGTTTGTGGACATGAGAAGCGAAAAGTGAAACCAGAGGAGCGAGCGAAAGAATGAAATGGGGAATTATCGAACTCCTGTCCAAGGTCGCATTGGAAACTGTTTATGTGTTTTCCAAATTGAGTGGAGATGGACCTGTGAAACTCAATAAACTTAGAAAATGCTTCAGATTTTTATTTAAGAGGGAATGTCCATACGTATTTGGAGAAATCATCAACCAAGACCATGTAATACTTATGACCAAGTCTACTGCGTACTGGTGAGGTCCATAAGTCACTGTGAATGATGTCGAAAGGTGCCAAAGAAGAAGTAATAGAATCATTGAAAGGTAAGCGTTTATGCTTACTAATTTGACATGTATTACATAAATGAATAGAAGGATGATTAGTACAAGAAATAGTAGAATTCTTATGCAAGAATTTCATGACATGAGTAATTGGATGCCCTAGCCGTTTGTGCCACTGTGAATATAAGGTTGCGGTAAGGAGAGCAGTTGGTGAAGATGTAGGAGTAACATGATAGAGAGGATAAAGATCTTCGTCACTATTACTCCGCAGGACGATCATCCCAGACCTATGATCCTTGATAGAAAAACCTTGAGGGTCAAATTCGATAGAAGCATTGTTGTCTCTAGTGAATTGATGGACGAAAACAAAATTTTTAATAATACTGGGTGTGTGTAGAACATTATGGAGAGTCAAGGTGTGGGTAGGATGAGGAATGCAGGACGTTCCTGATCCGTGAACCGGTATAGTCATGCCATCACCAACATATACAGAACAAATATTACTAGTATCATAAGGTGGAGAGAGGATACTTGAGTCAGAGGTGAGATGAGATGTTGCAGCAGAGTCCATATACCAATTTTGATCTTCAGGTGTGTGGACCGATGAAGCGGAGAAGGTTTGACCAAGTGTTGTAGGCTCGAGGCTGAAGGAACCAGTATGATGTGCTTGAGCGGTAGGAGAAGGCAGGATAGGCCGTTGTTTCGGATGTTGTTATGGTGGGTCAGGCATCCATGGGTTCGTCCATCCTTGTTGTGTAGGGTAAGGACATGGTGGTGGTAACAAAAATGGGAAGGGTGGAGAATGTCGGTGAGGCCAATAGGTGGAGCTGGATGAGGGGCGAGGACCACGTGTATTTGACCGACCATATGAGTCACGACGAGGTCCATTGGGGCCTCGAGGCCGAGCACCACGACCGGTACCATGATTTTTTTTTCTGAAAAATTAACTATGGAGGCTGTGGTGGAACTAATGAAGGCAGCAGAGGGAGGTGGTTCTTGACGAGCCGATCGACGTTGTTCTTCAAGTTGCAACATACTACGGGTTGTATCAAACGCCGGTAAGGTTTGATTTATATAAGAGCCTACCGTATCAAATTCAGCGGGAAGGCCTCGGATCATTTGGAGGACAAGACGTTGGTCATTGACGGGGCTGCCAACGTCTTGTAATTGGTCCGCAAGATCTTTAAGGCGCTGACAGTAAGCGTCCAAAGATGGTTGAGATGAGAGGGTTAGAGTATTGAACTCATGTTCAAGAGTGGCTGCTCGTGAACCCTTGTTGTTATGGAAATGGTCCTTCAGACGTGACCAAGCTTCATAGGTTGTGGAATCGGACTCGAGAATCCGACCAAGTAAGTCGTAGGATAGGGTACCATATATCCATTGTAGGACGTGTGCATCGATCTCGGACCAAGAATCATATTCAGTAGTGTTCTTGGCAGGGGGTGTAGAGTCGTCGATGTGGTGTGTGACCTTTTAGCCGCGGCAATGAAGGAGAAAGAGTTTAACCCATTGTGTATATGTGACGTGAGTTCCGTCAAGAGTACGAAATTTATGTTGTATGTTAGAAACGGTATACACTGGGTGAAGGGTGGGGCGAGAAGAGGTTGCGGTGCTGGTTGGAGGGTCATGGGTTTTAGTGTTGTTGGGAGGGTCTTGTTGGTCCACCATGGTTGTTATATAGAATGTAAAGAAGAGGAGAATTATGAGAGCATGACTCTGATACCATGTTGGTTGATGTAATGCCTTCTTTCCTAGGCAGTTATACAAATACAAGAACAGTTATACAATCAAACGTTGCGATGGTGGTTACATATAGGTAGTTACTAAGATTTATCTCTTCTTGTAGTAACTATAATTTGAGTATAACAATGATAGGTTAAGAAGATACTTTTCGGTGTAAAGTTACCGCGCCGTGATATGGTGGCCACTGACTTGAAAGCAATTTTTCCGGTTAGATCGAGGTGACGATCGTATTTTGGTTGCCTTCGAGGCTAACACGGTAGTCCCCCTGATGCGTGCCCACTCACACATCAGAGTCTGGAGCTTGCACAATTCGATATCCAAGAACCAATTCAAAAGGAACAATTTGAGAGAGATAGATTATAAGGAAGAACTTGTCTTAGTTTCATTCTTCCAACAAGATCACACCAAAAATATATACTTGAGGAGAAAAAATTGTGATAAAATGGTACTTTTAAGACCTAATAATGGGGGAGGTTACCAACCAATTAAAGTCTTGTAACCTCTAAAAGGGAAAGACCAAAAGACCTCATCTTTGTGAGTCATTAACCCCAACAATCCTCCACTAATGGCGAACAAAAGATTTTGAGGAGGTAAGTTCTTGGGTAAGGGAAGGTTATCGATACTTAAGTGTTAATATCTTTCGACTTGAAGTAACACATAGTGAGATGAGGCAACAACGTACTTGTAAAACAAGTGAATTTCTTCTTGAACTTGTTTTACTTTTCGTCGATACACCTCACAACACATATCACACCTTCAAGTTATGCAAGTTCCGCGATACCACTTAAAATGACGCTTTTACGGCCATGCGTACACCTCGGTCTCGCTAGTGCTCGAGGAAGATTTTCTCAAATCTTCCATAAATGGCGGCCAAACCATCACACCCGTATAGGTAGTTTGTCAAGTGCGTCTCAATAGCACCGACATTAGAGCTATTAAGAACATAAAGTCTAAAATGTCAGCAGTATACAAAATCCATCAAGTGCGTCTCTGTAGCACCACCAAAAATTGGTTTGGATTGTCTGACTCAAGATCCATCAAGTGCGTCTCCATAGCCCCACCAAAAACTGGTTATGGATTGTCAGCCTTAAAATCCATCAAGTGCGTCTTTATAGCACCACCAAAAACTGGTTATGGATTAACTGACTCAATCATTCAACTACTTATCCTGTCAATATATGAGTAGTGAATTATGATTTCTTGATGGAGTTCGTTAAGCTAATCTGTTAGGAATACTTCCACCAGATATCCTCCCCATACAAGATAAATAAGTATTCAAAATTATTTCAACAAAATTTTGAAAATCATTTCACATCACATTGTATTCCTACACGTTAGGAAGCCTATTAAATTATAGGTATAAAAGTATTACCTCTTCGCCAACGATTTATACACTTATTTGTGTAAAGTCTCTGACAATAAGTCGAGTTTACAACTTTTCTAGTGTACCACTGTATATGATCTTTTGCTTAAGATCAAAATACTACTAATGGATTTATGACCATTAGTAAAATCAGACAACTCCACCAGTCTAATGGTAACAATAGATTCAAGTTCAAGATAAAGGCTTCCTTCCCATATGATTTTCTTATTGCTTCATCATCATTTTCTATTATAAAGATCGAGACTAGTTCATCACTAACATAGTCTACTCATACATCATAAATAGAAAATATTAACGAAAAATAGCCCCACAATCTTTCTCTAAAGTATGCATCTTATTTCTTCCTCATTTATCAACATATAAACTAAAAATAAGACTACTAGCATGTTAATTATTACATAAATAAATTATACATGCACAATAACAATAAGCGTAATAGATGAAGCAATAGATATACATATAACTTAATCCAAATAAAGGGACACTTGATTAAGGAACTCAATATCTCTAACCTCATAAAGTGAGCGATTACCTAGAGATATGAATTTATATGCAACATTATCAAATCAATAACATACTAGTAATGTTTTAGATTTATAATGTTTTCCTTGAGATCGGTTATAAGCCAAACGCCCCCACATGCCAAGAAACTTTGTATTAAGAGGATAAGCCCCACATTTTGGTATGATTGTTTGAACTTAAAAAGTCTAACAGTAATTATCTTTTATTCATATTAAATAATATTTAATATAAATATCATGCCTTTTAAACATTCATGTATAATCCAAAGACACACATACCAAAATTCTAATAAAAAAACACATTTCAATGTCACAAATTAACACATAAGTACTTACTTGGCAAGTAGGAGTTCACAAAATTTTGTGATTACAATTTTAAACCTTTTAGGCCCACCCGATGACTCTCCGCAGCCAGCACATGTCATGAACTCGGGATGCTTCCACCATTCTTATCATATCTTTAAGCCACGTTACACCCCAACGCTTTGTTTTAACAAAACACATGCTTAAATAGATATTAATTCATATAATATCATTATTCAATAATAGTGGAAACTTAAATAATTATAGTAAGTTGGGAGAGAAAATGTAACCCAAATCTAGAGGGTTTCGTTACGAGTTCCAAATTTCTCGTATAAATATTCACAGTAATCGGGACAACCCGAAACCACTTTTTGCAGGTGTCCTACTCCAGCAATCCTCTAAAAGTAGGCCAAACAAATTTGCCCAACCCCATCTTATTTAAGCAGTATATAATTTAATTGAGCTACTATAACACATATTATAGTACACAACTTAAATATAAAATAATGCCCAAAATTTTAATGCACTTAAATAGACATTAAAAAAGATAGGCCCATTATTGATCAAATAAACTAATTATCAGCTTATGCACCAATAGAAATCAATATAATATTTTGGCCCAATAGCCTTTAAGTCTTACCAATGCCCAAGACCTGGAAGCTTGGAGATGAAACATGTACATCAACCTGAATGCCCTAATTCATCCATCTCTACCATCACATCGAAGGCTCCGTCGCTAGCCTTTTTTTCTTGAATCAGAAAACGAACTTTTGGGTTCTCGGACGATTGATGGAAGACCGACTTCTTCGCCGGAAATGAAATGTTGTCTGAAGTTAGCATAAGAGAAAGGATCGCTACCGGGGCCTCCTCCTTCCTCTACCGCCGCCGACCTTGCGGTCATATACTCTGACCGCCGCGATGCGCTCTATTTCCACTGTTCAAGCTATTGGCTTGTCACCTAGAATAGTTTATAGACCTACTATCTACACTTTTGTAATTTGTAATCCAATATGAACCAATGAGAAACTCTGAATCTCATGTCATTCATTAATATGAACCAATGAAATGGGTATATATATCACAGAACTTCATCAAGATCAATATATTTATACACGTATGGTTGAACCCGGAGCATGCATAAAGGGTTTAACTCACTTTACCATGCATATATATGGTTGACTAGCCTGAAGTTCAGCAAATCGAAAATCATGAGTGAGCTCGAATTTTCTATTTACGGTGCATGAGCTTTTAAATTACTGGAAAAGTTTTCATACGTCCAAACTGTGGCTACTGTGGCTATACTAGATAGTCCATCACCCAAATTTGTTAACACAAGCCAAATTTTATCATCAGAAAGGCTTTCAAAATGTACAAGATTATGCAATATTAAATATCAAAATGGAAATGACATTGAACTTCAATAAATGTAAGAGTTGTAACTCATTAATATACAACAATTGTGTCTAACATCACCCTATTCCCAGATTTAATACTCTGCAGTTATAACAATGCCTACCAAACATGTTTCATTTGTTTATACATGTTTACAGATATTGAAGTGGTCAATTTCATCAAATTCTATAAAATGCAACAAATGCACAACATAAACATGCTTATAATATCAAGCCAACACCTGCAAATGGGCTAGCAGCATAGATGGCATATATATACATATATAACATAATCATAAATATATAAAGCTATATATAATCATGGAACCTCCGTGCCTTTCCTTCACCTTTTTGTTTCGGATCATCTATCGTTCCAATTGATACCAATAATTCAATCACATATATTTTCTAATTATCACATATACAAAAGAGTTTCTCAATTATTTTCCACATATGATTGAACTAAGCAACAGTCGTGCAAACAATATCAACGATTATTGTTATACTAATAAAAATTGCTTTCAAATTGTAGGAACTATAATTTGAGTATAATAATGATAGGTTTAGAAGATACTTTTCAATATAAAGTTACCGCGTCGTGGTATGGTGGCCACTGACATGAAAGCAATTTTTCCGGTTAGACTGAGGTGATGATCGTATTTCGGTTGCCTCCAAGGTTAACACGTAGTCCCCCTGATGCGTACCCACTCACACATGAGAGTCTGGAGCTTGCACAATTCGATACCCAAGAACCGATTCAAAAGGAACAATTTGAGAGAGATAGATTATAAGGAAGAACTTGTCTTAGTTTCATTCTTCCAACAAGATCACACCAAAAATATATACTTGAGGAGAAATAAATGGTGATAAAAGGGTACTTTTAAGACCCAATAATGAGGGAGATTACCAACCAATTAAGGTCTTGTAACCTCCAAAAGGAGAAGACCAAAAAATCTCATCTTTGTGAGTCATTAACCGCAACACTTCTTGCCACTCAAATAAAACGAACACGAAGAAAACACAAGAAAGATGAATGGGTGATGTCGAGAATATCGAAAGAGTCACTGCAATAAAAAAGTCCTTAAGAGAATATCGAATGCCATCTTATCATCGTAGGGACAATCCATCTTTGCCGATTGTTCCCACCATTTCATAGGATGTACCGACTGAGATCAATTGAAACGAGGAAGTGAACTTGGTAAGAGGCATCATCTTCAGCCGTGGACATGATGCAACAGTAATGTCACAAAGAGAAGTGCAAGAAATAGTCTTGGCACATATGCTTTTCAATTGTGGAAGATTAGACTAATCAAGATTAGGGCTCAATTATATTACTATGGACAAGACATCATCAAATTTATAAATTTTTATGAGTTCTTAAAATAATTGTATCAATAATAGGCTCACACACTCTTATGTAGAAGAGAGCTCAATATTACCAATTCACTCTCACCAAGAGTGAGACCCAACAAAAATAAGGAGAAATATCCAACAAAAATTGGTAGATAAACTCAAACTAAAAAAATATATGTAAATATAAAAAATATTTTTGATTAAAAGTAATATCGATATACATAAAAAAATATTTTAATTAAAATAGTATACATTAAAATGCATTATTAATGAAAAATAATATATGTAAATATATTTTTATTAAAATAATATTTTATAATACATATTTAATAAAATAATAATATTTTTAATTAAAATCATATTTAATAAAAATTTATAAAAAATAAATATAGTTTAACATTATTTTGGGTTGGAAACGGAAAATGGGGAATTTTCGACTCGACGGGGAATCCTCGCTCCCGTTAGAAATAGAGAATCTCCACCCCATTTCTAACATGGACGGGATTCCCAAATCCACCTATAACCCACCTCATTGCCATCCTTAATTTCATATCTATAGTGCTCGTGATGGCATTTGAAAAAAAAATTGAACTTTAAATGGAATTTGAATGAAAATTTAAAGTCTATGTAAGGGAATTTTGGTAATTTCAACTCAAAATAATGTTAAATGAAAAGTAGAAGAGTATTTTGGTCCTTTCTGAAAATTTAAACATAAAAAAAGTGACGGAACGGAAAAAATGCTTTTTAGGCGATCTTCCAAATTAAAAATAAATAAAATTTGAGATTATATCAAGTGTATACTGCGAAAGCATTTGCCAAGAATATTTTCATTAATTATTTTTTATTGCTTCATAGGTTTCCGTTTCCCACATCTAAGTTTCTTGGGTCTACGTCGGCGCATGGTTTAAAAAAACCCTAGTCAGCCCAGGGTTTTTTTTGCGGTTTGTACCCTTCGCCCGTGGCGATTTGGGTTGTTCGTCGAAAATCGACGATGTCTCACGGCGGCACGGCTCTGTCTGTGAGGACTTCTAGTACGGCTACAGTTTCAGGTCTTGCGGTGGTAGCTGCGACGGCAGCTGGCGGTGAAGGAAACAAATCTAGTGGGATGGCAGGAACGGAGTCGAATGCAGTGGGGTTGAGGACGGAATTGCAGTTGGGCGAGCTTGGGTCGCGACGGTAGATCGGTACTATGAGGGAACTGGGGTTATCTGGCGTCGGTGGGCAGACTCATGTAAGCATACCGAATTAGGGGGTCTCGGCTTGCTTAAGCTTCAATACGTGGGAACCAGCGGTTTTGATTGGTTGGTAGATCGGTATTGGGAGGGATATGGAATTATCTGGCGTCGGTGGGCAGACTCATGCAAGCACACCGAACTAGGGGTACTCGGCTTGCTTAAGATTCAATACGTCACTTGTGTGTCCGATTGTGATCGGTACTGTAAGGAAAAGAGGGGTCCCTGGTGTCGATGGGTTGATCGGGTTAAACCTAATGTGCTGGGAGAATTTGAATTTCGCGATGCCCATATTGATCGCAGGGTTGATCGAGGAAGCTGGTTTAAAGCGGTATGCAGCAAGATCACGGGGTTTCTCCATCCGTATGAGTTGGAGGCCGTGGCTCTGCATGAAGCTAACTGGTTCGAGTCGATTGGTCTCCGGAGTTATCATGGATGCCTGTGTAAAGCACTTTGCAGCAAGATCACGGGATTTCTCCATCCGTATGAGTTGGAGGTCGTGGCTCTACGTGATGCTAAACAGGTCGAGCTGCATAACTTTGGAGAAATCATTAGCGAACGGTGTTGCGTACTACCCACTATCGGAACATGTGTTCTTTATTTTACTTGTAATCAAATGGCTCACGAATTGGTCATGCTTGCTTTAACTAACAGTAGCTGTGATTATGGTGAGGGGTCTGTCCCACCAACTGTAGTTTCAGCAGTCCGGCTTGATGCCGGGTTAGTTGCTATTTAATTAATAAAACTCACTTTTACCTTAAAAAAAAGTGTATACTACATGATATTATCACTTGATAGTAATTAACAATACTTTCTTATCTTTTGATAGTACCAATACTTTTTTTTTATCATTAAACAAGGTCCAATGTTGGGGAAATCGAGTTTTACTTAGGTGGAGCACTCAAGTAAACTCACACACACATTATAACTTACATTTGATTAACAAGATTAGTCTATCATATATATAGTCTAATGTGTATTAAACACTTTCTATAAACAATCTTCCTATGTGAGACTTTTAAACTCACATGTAGACCTAACAGAAACATAATTAAAAAAAAGATTAAAACTCTTGAAACGAAAGTGCATATATTGTTTCATCAAGATTATGCGAAACTAGAACACAATGTTTAGTTCGATCGATGATTCACAAACATGTTGTCGACCTTGGTTGAAAACTTTCCCATTGTCTCAACTCGCAAGCATATCGATACGAGTATCCTATCCTCTCGATTGTTGTTTCTAAACGGTGCGTACGAAGCAACTCCCCCTACTTTGGGTCTGACCTGACCTGACCCGTATAGGATGTTTTCCCCATTCAAAATCAACGTCACCAGATTCAAGATGTGTTGTATCACTGACCAACAAACACTTATCCCAAGAGTATCTAGAAAAGTCCATCCCCACCACCGGTCCATCGGCCCGCCACGACAAGAACTCTCTGATGCTTTCTCTCTTGGCTCTCCTTACCAACCCGATCGCGTGCTCCAACGGCCCTCACAGAGCGTTCCTACGTTAGTTTCTGCCAACGCGGCCACAACCGCATTACCGTAATACCGAACCGGTATCACACGGTTATTCCTGTTTGAAAATTTTATATATTATTATTGAGAACAATTCAAATACAAATCGAGTTAGAAATATAAACCGTCTAAACCGGTATAACTTGATTATAAACTAGTAGAACCTCAGCATTCACCTAACATAACATGGAACCCAACCCCCTCGTTACACCTCTCCTCCAGCAGGGTTCACTTATAAGGTATAGTATAAATCTCAACCCCCTCGTCACACGTCTCCCCTAACATGGTTCACTTATAGAGTATAATATGAAACTCGGCCCCTTGATATAGTTGAAGACACTCATAACATGTGGGGACCTCGTTATATATTTATCCCAAAAGTTGTGAGTTGGCTTTTCCAATTGCTAAATCAGGTTTTGAGTATACAATGAGCTAAAAGAGGTCTCATTTTCATTCTTGTCCTACTAAGCAAAGGATGCATTTCCAGGTGTGGCATTTTCGTGATCATGTACACAACATTTTTGTCGAAATCATTTGAAATATGAGAGGAAATTAAGTATTTGTCTATCGATCGTATGCAATAGAGTTTCATATGGGTCATATCATATTTAATGAACCTATCTGCTCAGGAAAAGTAAGGTTTAATTCACGGTGGTCTGGGCGTGTGGATAAAGGAGTTGTACAAGAGTAGTCTGAAAATGTATAAAGAGTCTCTCTTATGCTTAATTATATAGAAGAGGTGTCCAAAGTTGTTAAGCTTGTTCCTATCAGATTATCAATTTTGGTAGAGTCTCAATCTTGAATTCATGATCAAATCTCAACGTGTTGATTCTTGTTTGGGTAGAAGGCGTGCTTTAAGTAACAGAGCTAGCTAGAGTCCCTGATGCAGTTGGATCATTGTGACACTGGCATCAAATTAAATAATTGCCGAATTCATAATTATCAAACTTGAAGAATCTCAAGACTTGAAGGGTTGGTCAACCTCACATATTTTAATTTCTGCAGGCGACATTTGGAGGTATTTCGAACTTTGAAGTTACCCCAATTGTTGCTAATAGGGGTGCTCGTGAGCGGTTCACCGCTTAAATGAAAATATATTAAGTCAATTATATAGATGCGATTAGGGTTTTAATTGGCTTGTTAACCGTTCAAAGTGTAGCATGTTTGATATACTAAAATCCGCACGGGTTCACGGTTGAATTGGTTGACGACTCACATTACCCACCTAAATTTTTACAATAATATAAAACTTCAAAAAAAGAAAATCTAATTTCATATTAAACGTGAAACTCATTAAAACAATACATATTGATTGCAAATACTTTCGGTAGATGAAACATTCTAAGTGAGAAGACGTAAGTTTAGTGGAGAAAAGAATTCCTTACAAAATGAGAATTGGTGGTCACTGGTCACCAAGTTAAGTTTGTGGATCTAGAGAGTTGTTCAAATGAGTTTCATAAATTAAATGGGCTGTCTTATTTATTGGGCTAAATTAATTGAATGATCTTAAAGATGTGTGGAACGGGTGAGTTGGTTAACCATGGTTTTGATGTATTCAACAAAGGCCGTCCCTAGGAAACAGAGGGTCTAAGGCAAAAATTTGAAACAAGACCTTTCTTCTAAAAAATAATACTATACTACCATCATTCTTCTTGATTTGATCCTCTTGTCTTTGTTCTTAATATACCTCCAAACAAGTCAAACAATATGAATCGGAAATCCACAATAACAAAAAAACTAGTAAGAATTAGACAAAAAAATGGAACGGTAAAACAAAAAATGACCAATCAATATGAAATCCTCAATAACAAAAAAATATCATTAAGAATTATACCAAAAAATGATTCAATAAACAAAAATATGAATAGTAAAAATAAAAAAAATGAATCAAACAATATGAATATGAATCGAAAATCTCAGTAAGCTAAAATTCTCTATAAATATCCTAAAATATTTAAACCCAAAATCAGAAATTTTCAATAACTCTCAAAATTTAAAACAATATGAATATGAAATTTGAAACCATAATCTCAAATTTTCAGAATTCGTTCAGTTCTAAAATCAGAGAACGCTAGAATTTGAGACTGAGTAAGTGAAAAACTTGAATTTGAGAATTGAGATGAGATTTCAACACAAACCATAAAATTGCAATGAATAAAATCTATTTTTTCAGGTATTTATTAGAAAATTTAAGGTTAGGGTTTATTAGAAAACTTATCTCAATTATTTGGACTCTAGAGAAGGAACAGATGCGTCGTCACATTCTTCTCCACATTACCGTTATCGCCTCGTTCTTCTTCACATCGATGACTCTTCTTCGGCCCCATCGCTTCGGTTTCAATGCTTCTCTTGAAAGATGAATCACGTATAAAACTTTTGCTATTGGGCTGTCAATGCTATCAAGTGTAAGAGTAGGTATATATAGACTTCAATGTAGATAATATTTGGGCTTTGATTGGATTGAGATAATAAAAATTGGTATATTTGTAGATAATAATATAAAAAAAATTGGGCCTCTTTTGATATTGGGCTGGCCAGCTGGATATTTTGGAGCCTCTCTAGAGTCGGGGCCTAAGGCAAAAGTCTCTCTTGCCTTATAGACGGGCTAGCCCTGTATTCAATTCGCAACCAACCCATTCTTGTGCGGGTCAGAACTTCTTCATTAACATAAGTGTCTTAAATTTTTTTTGACTTATCCGATCAATTTTTCGATTAGTTCACGACTCATATCTAATCATCCTAAGACCTTCTCAACTTGATTGAGCCTCATACTTTTTAAAGCACTGATTATGATTATGATTATGATTATGATTATGATTATGATTATGATTATGATTATGGTAGCTCAATATAATTGATTAAATCATTACCATACGTCCATTTAAATACGGGTGAAAGACACAAAACCACACCCAAGAATCACCAAAAAGACACTTAACTACCCCATGTTTCAAATGGACAGTGAGCTACACCTAGAGATCATTAATTGACAAATAGCACATGTCGTTAGAATTTTGGATGAAATCTGTTAAAATTTTAAGTAAAAAGACGAAAATGCCCCTGGCAAAACTTCAAATTTTCAAAACCATGTCATTGTGAGGATTTTAGTTGTTTCGCCCATAACTGTGGGTCAAGCTTCGCCGGCCTCGTCTCCGACCTCCGACCGACTTCTCCGGTCGTCCTCGGCTCCTCGTCATTGACCGAAAATTGACCGGAGCCCGTCGCTGGAGACCGTGTCTTAAATTTTCAGTTGCCTTGTTTTTTTGCTTGACAAGATTTGATTCTAAAAACCTACTTCCATTTGTATCAATTCACAAGATTTTGTGTTTCTCTCATTTAACGTAATTTTCATGATGGCAAAAAATAAGAACTCTATATATCTTCTTCCCGATCACACTGGTTTTTTGATTTTTAAGTTGTGATGGACGGTGCAACTAAATGAAACCTTAGGAGAGAATCTCCTATGGATAATAAATACCAAGGTTTGTCTTAACTTGTGCTCACAGACCAAGGATGGAACAATTGTTTATGCCATATTTAACTTTGGGAAAGCATCCTAACGATAGCATAGCGTAGTGACCTGCAATTTCCCCATTAAACAATTATGCACATTAACTAATTAAAAATCTAACCAATAACCTTCCCATAACTAAACTCTAGCTCTCTCCCCCCTGGATCGTCTCGAATCTCGTACCCTATAAAACCCTCAAAATCTCATACCCATCAAAGCCTCTTGTGAGCCAAAAAAAATACCAATTCAAGAACCCATTTCTTGAATACCATTGAGAAGAAGAAGGCAAAAAAAATGACCGCCATGGCCAAACCACTCAAGCTCACACCAATCCTCTTCTTCTTCTTCTTCTCTCTAGCACTCCTCCTCCACTCAACCTCCTCACAACAATTCTCCGACGATGAAATCCACGGTGACGACAAGGTACAAGAGTACGTCAACCACGGCCCGGTCTACCGGAGACTCCTCGGAGGATCAACGAGGAGCGTGTTCTTGAAGAAGGTGGTCAAGAAGGGCACGCGCTGCAACCTAAATCGCAACGTGTGCAACGGAGTGTACGGGAACAACTGGACGACCTTCCTCAACTGCTGCAAGAGGCATTGCCGGAACATCCACGGCGACCGGAACAACTGCGGGGAGTGCGGCAAAAAGTGCGAGCTCGGCCAGCTCTGCTGCAACTCCAAATGCACGAGCGTCGGCGACAATGCCAACCACTGCGGGAAGTGTAACAAGAAGTGCCCAAAGGGGCTCAAATGCGTCTACGGTACTTGTGGGTATGCGTAAGATCTGATTGAATCGCTGTAGGAGAGTCTCGTGTGCTAAACTGTCATTTTATTGTTTTTAAATATTAGTGGCACTTGTAGTGTCAAATATACAAGACATTTGATGATAAAAGTGTAATTGTTACAATTGAAGGAACTATAGTGGTATTGGTGTAAACATAATGATGTGAGTCCATGAGATGATATAATAAGTGATTGGATCTTAATTCCTTAAGTTCATCGCATTACTCAGTTTTTGCTATACATACATTATATAAAGGCGTGATCTGTTGCGAATCAGACCACATTGTGTGAATTAGTTAGGTGGTAACACACGCGTGTATGTTTTCATTATTAAGCTATATTATGCCATAAAACAGGTACCCCGTGTTTTCATTATTATGATATGTATTTTCATAACTCGTTATAACCCTTTGTTACACCCGAGGATCCCCGTTACACCATTTCCTCGACATGGTTCACTGATTGAGTATAAAAAAAGACATGCCCCTCTCGTTACACTCAGGACCTCTCGTTACACAATTCTCCTGATGTTATGAAAATACATATCATAATAATAGAAAAACATGATTTAATAAAGAATATATGTGGGAGCAGCAGTTACTGGTTTGCACTTGAATACATCCCTATACATGTTGTGTCATTTTAAATTAATATTTTCCAGTATTTGAATTCTGCTGTCACTTGTCAAGGATTTTTAATAGTTTATCACTTAATCAAACAAACATTATGGTGCTTATTATTCCAATGCACAGGAACACACATTTTAATTAATTAAGGAGATAAAAGATTAATTGCATGAACGTTAGTATCACTGTCATAATTTTTACGTAGTAACCGCACACCATGTACACCGTCATTTAAGAAAAAATGCACCGTTACTAATTGAGACTGTCTATCTGTCGTGGTAAGATCCGCCGCCCCCGTACGTCATGGTCGTCAATAGTAATGGCGATTATAATTTTATTAGTGACAGGACGGCGGACCTAAGACAGTGTGCCGTCACTAACATGTTTAATGACGGTGGACAAACAGAGAACGTCGTCGTTAATATGACGGTGGAGGAAAAATGAACAAAAAGCCGTGACCATAATGATAGCAGACTTTATGTGTTCCTAGTCCTTGTAGAGACGACGATCCTTCTCGAGTCCGCCGTCACTAAAACTACGACGAACTTGTGTAGAAGCCATGTCTAAAGTGACGATGCATACGAAAAAAGTTCGACGACATTATTTGGACAAAAGTCCGCCGTCCATAGGGTGGAACAAAGAAACAATTATAATTAAAAATATTAGAAATAAATTAATCTAAAAAATAAAATTCATATAACTGAAATCAAACATAATGTAATTGTTGAATTAAAAATTTCAAAATAACTAAAAGTATTTGGGCATTTGAAAAATTCGTATATTCGGGTTTGAGTTCTACATCTATTCATATATGAACATCGGCGCGAAGTACTTTTGTGCACCTACGTTACTCAGCTCGCGTGCAACCCGCTACGCTTCCTTTGCTACCAAAGCTAGGTTGGTCTAGAATTGTGTAATGACCTCAATCCAAGTTGAGGAGGAGCTCGCACCAACGTCTTCCATCTTTAATAACCTCAGATCTTGACTCGGTAAATCACAAACATTTATTCCCTGACCATCGCGCCTTTATGTGCGATCCTTTTATAATTGCTTGCCCCTCTGCGTGACTTATTTGACGAATAGGGGGGCTACGTTCGCCTTGTTGGGAAGCATGATATGCCTTGAGCACTTGGCGCACCGCCGCATGTACAAGTACAAAACAATATTCATTAGTATGAAATTTTAAATAATTTAAAATTTAGAAAAATTGAAAATAACGTACTATTTTAGGGTGATCCAATATTAGTCCCGTAGAATGGGATAAAAGTATGTAGTCTCGGTGTAATTAGAGGCTCTTCCCTAGCCGTAGCCCTTTGCTCTATCGTCCTCGCCCAGGCCTCCTTTAAAGAGATTGAACCATTGTTGTGTTCCATCTTGTTATCACCTTTGCAGAGATCAAACATTTTCTTCATTTTTATGCAACTTAAAATTAATTAACATTTAGAAATCACAATTTTATATTTGTGAACAAATTAATTGTATTTGATAATAAAAGGGTTACAAGCACATGATATGCATAAGAAAAATATACAACTAGAGTTAGGAAACCCTAAACCCTATGCTAACATCCCCTTAAACTAAAGATGGTGGCAGAAGTTAAAAGATTGAGTTTGCAAACCAATAAATCAAACATGTTCAGGTAGTAGTGCCTTTGTGAAAATATCAACGAACTGATCATTAGTGGAGACAGAGCGAAGAGCAATTACGCCTTGTGGGAGATGATGTCGTACGAAGTAATAGTCATTCTCTATATGCTTGATACTTTCATGAAAAACGTCGTTATAAGCAATTTTGGATAACACTTCAATTGTCACAACAATGAACAATACTCATATAATGTAACAATCATCTTAACCAAAGGAGCTCAAAAGTATAATATACACAAAATCAAGGATAAAAATGACCAAAATGCAAGTAAAAATTTATTTAAAGTTAAGTTTGACGGTCTAGCATCAGTAGTCAAGATTATTTTGACATTAACTAATTCAATTTTGTTGGGCGCAAAGAAACGTGAACAAAGATTAATAATAATCAGGTTGTAGCCCTGCGCGGTGTTATTTATATTATTGAATAATTGAAATTATTTAATATGCTCAAATTTAATATAAAAGTGAATTTTTATAAATTAAATTAAAAGTTGCAAAAACAATAAATTAGAATAAATATCAATAATACTCCAATAACAACATAACAAACAATTCAAATAAATCATTAAATAAGGCTCACGAGTTCCAAAATATCGAGAAATAAAAAAATTAGTAGATGATAAACATATATTTGTATAAAAGTAATTGATATACATGTCAATATCGTATCGTCTTTTATAGAATCTATGATAGCTTTTTGGTTCCTTCAACTCAATTGACTTTGTCTTAATTCATATTTCTTTTCTTTAAAAAGAAATCACGTTAGGATTCAAAATTTTTTTTATCTTATATTGAACATTACCAAATTATTCGTTTTGTTGTCATCACTACCGATCTCCGTTTTGTTGCTGAATATGTCTGAAGTAGTCAACTCTAACAATATTTCTTCTCCAATCCATCATTTGTCCTCTGAAAATTAACACACCGGATCAGAATATTGCATAACCAAACGTATCAAACAAATTTAATTGAATTCTAATGAATGGCCAGAGATCGTTTATTTTGTTAATGAATCGTATCTTAAATACAGACATGTGATTGACATGTTTTCAAATTAATTTAGAAAAAGAATTGTAATCCAACATAATCCTAATTAATATTAAATGTGTTTTATATTAGTGTTTTAATTTTTATTTGAGTTTGAAATGTATTAGTATACTACAATAAATCATTGAATTAAAAAAATTTAGAGTTTTAATTATATTAGTATACTACGATAAACTATTTAAATAAAAATCATAATTTAAAAAAAATAAAATTGATAGAAATATCTTTAAAGAGGTCGTCACTAGTATTTTTCTTTTTCATATATATAAATTTACTTGTTTACTTTTTGGATATCTGCAAAATAAAAATATAAAACAAAGAAAACAAAAGGATACAAATATATTCGGCATCTTCAATAACAACCATTCCTTCTATTATTAATTTTGACTTTTTAATGCACCTCTAAAAAAATCAAGAGAAACCCATCTTCTCCAGAAAGAAATAGGCATTGATTTGTGGATACAGACACTTCCAAAGTCAAAGAGCTAAGAAATTTGAGCTCTGAAAACAAAGAAGACCCATTTCCATCTCCATTTCTCTGCAGCAGCTACACTCACAGGTACAAATTCATAATATTTCTTTGCCATGACTCATCATTTTCAATCAATGTATATTAAGACGTTTTGATGTTAATTTTAGTATCATGTTTTGTTGTTCTCTTCACGCTTCATTTTGATTGTAAAAGAACTTCTCGACCTTGCCCTTTTCAGCTGAATCGCTCAAGATTCTTGATCCTAGTCTTATTTAATTTCAATCACTGTTTGAACTGATAATCAAATTTTAGTTCACTTAGATTTTAATATGATGGGTGGAGGCTCCATGATTCTATTGATTGGAGATTAAAAATTAAACCTTCAGTTAGTCCCTTCAGCATTGCAGAAGCTGATCACTTAAGAGAAAATCTTTCCCAAACTCTGTACAAGTTTGAAATCAACAAGTATGAAAATCTACACGCTTAGGTTCAAGCAGAGTATATACCACATTTTTTATACGATAGATTTAATGTGGTTCCAGTATATATGCTTACATTCAAAGGGTGTGAGATAATCCACTAGAACAAGAAGAATTGACAACTTGTACATCCCTGATAGGCTTTAGGAGTGTTGTTTTAGTGATCTACACTGTCAACTCGAACCTCTTAAGTACAAGCCTTTGACACGAGCATAGTCTAAAGTAATGTTAAGACTCGGTACAATCCACTGAACGGGATATGTATATCCAATAATAATAGGATTCACAAATTTTAGAAATGATACTTAGACACTTTCATAGCTCATGTTTTTTGGCCTAACTACACGCGAGGGCTTGAACTGATTAAGACATTAAACTCGTGGTCCGCGTGTCAGGGCTCAATTTTAATGAGGGTATCTCTCTCATCAATTCAGTGGCAAAAAAAGAGCTCACCTCTAGCTTAACTATACCTGAGGACTAGCATTGACATTTACTTACAAGTATATACTACCCTCTTCAGGATCTACAAGGTATGGACAGCTTGAAGAATGTCTTTGATGTTGGCTCCGCCGTCTATGGCTGGGCTAAGTGTCACATGAGCCTTGATGAGGATGTGGGAAATCTCAAACGGAAGCGTGATGAGTTGGAATGCCATGAAGCTGATGTGATAACAAAACTACGAAATGAGGAGTCGTTGTATAAAACGAAAACAAAGAAGGCAGTTGAGAATTGGCTGACAAATGTTGGAAAAATGAAGGACGAAGTCAAGATCGTGGAAGTAAATGTAAATAGGGGGCTATTTGGTCGTGTAATGTGTGTGAGTCAAGTGGCAAAATGTACTAGAGAAGTAGAAGAGCTTTTGAAGAAAGGTAAATTTCGTGGAGGTCTCACCCTGAATACACATCATACTACAGGACTACATCTGTGGACAAAACCATTAGTTGGCAAAGCATTTGAAGAAAACTTGGTGCAAGTTTGGGGATACTTGATGGAACCGGAGGTCTTAACCATTGGAATTTGGGGAATGGGAGGTGTGGGGAAGACCACGCTAATGATGGAGATCAACAATCGAGCCCGGCAACATGATAGAATTTTCGATGATGTTTGTTGGGTTACCGTGTCACAGAGTCTGGACATTTATAAACTGCAAGACGAACTTGCAAAAGCAGTCAATCTGGAGTTTGATGAAAAAGACTTAATGATAAGGGCATCTATATTGTACAACATGTTGGAAAACAGGAGATGTTTATTCATTCTCGATGATGCGTGGCGTGCTTTTGAATTGAAAGAGGTGGGAATTCCTGTTAAAGTCAATGGCTGTAAGGTGATCATCACTACTCGATCGCAAGATGTGTGTGACAGGTTGGTTTGTGAGAAAAAGATCAAAGTTGAGCCTCTTTCTGAAGAAGAAGCTTGGGGCTTATTCGAGAAGAATCTTGGAAATGGGGTGACTCTTTCTCCTCAAGTATTGGAGGTTGCATTGTGTGTTGCAAGAGAATGTGCAGGCCTCCCACTTGGGATAGTTACAATGGCAGGCTGCATGAGAGGAGTGAATGATGTGCGTGAGTGGAGGTATGCTTTACGACCATTGAGAGAATCGAAAAATGATGGGTTGGAGGACATGAAGGATAAGGTATTCGACGTGCTGGAGTTCAGCTATAACCGTTTGAGAGATCCAAAAGTACAACAAAGTTTTCTATATTGTGCGCTCTATCCAGAAGACCATAAAATTGGAAAAGAAGATTTAATACAGCGCCTGATTGACGAGGGAATAGTTGAAAGAATGGAAAGTAGGCAGGCACAGTTTGATAAGGGTCATGTCATATTGAACAAACTTGTCAACTCCTCCCTACTAGAAGTTGTTTTCTCACCACGTTCGGGTAAAGATGAGGAATGTGTGAGGATGCATGATTTACTCAGAGACGTGGCGATAAAAACGACGAGTAGTCAATTCATGGTGAAGGCTGGGATTCAGTTAGGTAACCTTCCAGACGAGCAAGAGTGGTCCAGAGATGTAATGAGAGTTTCTTTAATGCATAATAAGATGAAAGAGTTGGTAACATCACCAATGCGTCCTAATCTGTCAACCTTGTTGCTGTCGGATAACACGTATTTGGAGAGAATCGACAACTCATTCTTCCAACACATGCCTGCTCTCAAGATTCTCGATTTATCTAATTGCGAGCAGATTGTAGAATTACCAGATTCAGTATCTAGCTTGAAGAATCTCAATGCATTGGTGTTGTGTGGGTGTTCATCGTTAAAGGGTATGCCTTCATTAGCAGATCTGAAGTCACTGAAGCGCTTGGATCTTGGTTTCACTAGCATCAGACAAATTCCTCATGGACTCAAAAAGTTGGTCAAGCTCACATATTTGGATCTTCGTGCACAACATTTGGATGTATTTCCAACGGGAATATTACCGCAATTGCTCCTACTAGAGGTCCTATTGCTTCCTTGCATTGGACACAATGTAGTGAAAATAAAAGGAGAAGAGTTAAAAAGTTTGGAGAGATTGAGTACATTCCAAGGCAACCTAGGCAGTGGGTTTCAGTCATATGTGAAGTCTAGGAAGCCACACAGAGGGCCTAATTGCAGCTACCGTTTTTCATTGAATGGCAGAGGTAAACATCTAACCGAAGAGTTCATACTCGATGACAACCTTAATAGTGTCAGAGTAGAAGGTTTTAACTTTAGTAACAGAGGAGTAGAACCTAATGTGGATGTCGAAACTCTTAAAGCACTCCTAAACGATGTTCAGTCTCTCGAGCTCTGGGGTTGCTATGGAGCTCAAAACTTATGCGATGTCTTCAGCGGGCTGGACAACGCAACACACAGCTTGAAGTGGTGTCGGCTTTGGAATTTCAAAAGGATAACCTGCTTGGTTCCGCTCTCCCGTTCCTCTCCTCATTTCTTACAAAAGCTTGAGAAATTAGAACTTTGTAGTTTGGATGACTTAGAGTCGTTGTTTGAGACGGGCGGAGAATTTGAAGGAGCATTTTCTTGCCTTCAGGTTCTTCGGTTGTATTCCTGTTCAAAAATCAAGAAGCTCTTCCAGCCCGCCCTTCTGCCAAATCTTGGAAACCTACAAGAGATAAGGTTGGATAAATGCGAGGCGCTGGAAGAGATAATAGGTGCATCAGAAGGAGAAACAAGCACAAGTATTGAATATGCTCTCCCTAGTTTAAGAACTTTGAGTCTATATGATCTACCACAGTTGAAGAGCATATGTGCAAAGACTATTTCTTGCACTTGTCTTTGTGAGATTATTGTTGTGTCATGTCCACAGCTGAAAATGATGCCTCTTACCGAGCTCCCCTCCTCGTTTCAATCAATCTCGATACATCCTATGGAATGGTGGGAATTGGCAAAGTGGGATCGTCCCTACGATAAGTATCGCCTTCGATCTTCTATTAAGGTTTGTTTATTGCAGTAATATTCATTGACGAAATGCATTTCTTCTACATCACAGCTATTTTTCTTCATGCGTTTATTTCAGAGATAAATTTTAGTCACATTTGTTGCATTTTTATGATTGGCTTTTGGTAAATTAGCTAACAATTATAAGTAAAAAATAGTGCTTTGCGTTTATTTTAATGCTTGAGCTTGGCTAAATTTATTGTTTTGTTTGTGTATTTTACATCTTGTTGGCAGGTCTTCGATTCTAACGAATATAACAAGAGGAAAAGGCAATTCTAAATAATCGGGAGAACCGCAGTGAAGATCAGTCTCCGACGCAAGGATTTTGATTTACTGTGGCTTATTTTCATCGATGGAATTAGGCCAATACGTATACACGAATACAAGTAGGGCTGTATACGAGCTGAGCTTTTAACAAGCTGCTCAAACTTGATTCGTTAAATATACGGTTCAGGCTCGTTATAATTGATTTGTAGCCGAATTCGAGCTCAAGATAGGGCTTGTTTAATAAACGAACCGAGCTCGAGCCTAACCTTTTAAGGCTCGATAAGTTTGCGAGCAGTCGCGTTTAATATTTAATAAATTATATATCTATAAAATATTTATAGACAAGTCGAATCAAGTCGAACCAATCCCAAGTTGGCTCATTTATTATTTAATGAATTAGTTATCCTTTATTTAATTTTTAGTGAATATCTGTATTCAAATTTAAGCGAACTGAATCGAGCCGAGTTCGAGCTTGTCTATTTTATTTCAAACCAAACTCGAGCTTAGTTATATAAGCTCGTTTAAGTTCGAGTTGAATACTTTTTTCACGAGCCAAGCCGAGTCCTGCTGAAATGAGGCTCGGCTCGACTCGTTTACACCCCTAAATATAAGATTTGTAAACAAAGAAATAAATATATCAACAAGAATAACCCATATAAGTTATTCATGGTAACAAATCGTGGTTGTGAATACATTCCGTCAAACTAGAGCTAGGTTAGTAATGCCTAACTTACAAATAAGTCATTGGAACCGATCTCGTCCTCGTAGACATATGGAAGAAGAATACTATAACCATGACAATTTTTGAGATGTCTGAGGTCATAGAATGCTGGATTGAGGTGCAGTTGTGGAGGGGCATAAATTAGCTCAAGATTCTCGGTTCTCCATTTTAACCAAACAAACGACAACTGAACTAAGAACTAGATCAAACTAAATTTAAAAAATCAAAAACCATGAATAATGGTTAGATTATGCTTTTATTTGCAAGTGAATCGGTCAATTTTAGTTTAGATATGATTCATATTATTAAAAACTGGTTGTTAACCGGATAAACGAATGGAAACTCTACTTGTCACATATTGCGCCCACAACTATCCGCACATCATTCGTCATTCTCACATATACTACCATTTTAATACAAGACAAGAAATTATACGCCTTCACATACCTATTCAATTTTATATCCTAAATCCCTAATACATTTCACATTAGGATCGTACCAATTCACATCTAAGAAAGAGTTTACATTACAAGATCCACAATATTACGTAATTTAGATTACAAAAATACACTTCTTGAACTAAATTAAACATATTGGTCTATGTGGATTCAACCCGAACTTAACAGCTTACTACTCGTACGATCGCGTGCACTTGCGCATCATCATGCGCTAGTTAGAACACCGTCCACGAGCCCAACATGATTTTGGCGTCATTGTCAGGAGCACCAGAACATCAACTAAACCTAGAGGAGAAAACAGCTTGTAGGCGTAACAATGGTCGCAGAAAAATTTAGTATCTTCACGCTGAGCAAGCCTCAACAAATATGAGCATGGACGATGAAAACCAAGCTAAAAACCAGAACCAAGAGGTTGATATAATTTCACAGACCCCCCAATTCCCCTTAAAGTTTCATCTCACCTAGGTCCCCATGTCAACAGCAACTACACGTATTTTAAGGACATGAACCCGATAATATTGGGCTGGAACCAACCTCACAGCTGGTCACATATAGACAGTGATGGGTAATTTCAGAATTCTGAATATATTTTGAGTTTCCCGTCTCTTTTAATGGATTCATACTAACATTTAATTCAAAACAAAACTACAAATTAATAGAGATTTTTTGCAGTAAGAATAGCATAAAAAGACTGCAAAACTGTAACAATCTGACAAGAGTTTTTGCAATTTTGCTTAAATATTTTATCCGCACGGGAAACAAGTTATATTTCAAACTTGGATTTGATATTAATCAACTATTCTTTCTTATTAAACAAACTCAAAATACACCAATATAATTGAAAACAAAGATTTAAGCTCTTGAAACGAAAATGCATGTACATTTGTTTCAGTCACATTAATGTTTACTCTGCCGATGTTGCATTAGCATGTTGTTGACCTCGGTTGCAAACCTCTCCATAGTCTCAACTCACGAACATATTGGTACGAGAGTATCCCATCCTCCCCTCGGTTGTTCCTAAACGACGCGCATGAAGCGACTCCTTCTACGTCGGACCTGACAAGGCCCGCATAGGCTGCTTTTCCCCACCCAAAATCAACGTCACCATACCCAAGCTGTGTCGTATCACTAACCAATAAACACTTACCCCATAAGTAACCAGAAAAATCCATATCTATCATCGGCCCATCGCCCCGCCCCGCCACGACAAGAACTCTCTGATTCCCTCTTTCTTAGCTCTCCTCACCAACCCGATCACATGCTCTATCGAGCCCTCACATAGCGTTCTAGCACTAGTCTCTGCCATCGTAGACACAATCGCGTTACCATAATACCCAACTGGTATCACAGGGTTGTTCCTGTCGCGCGCTCCGACATGAAAACCCAACTGGACCGTTTCCTCAGGGTCGTCGAGCTCTAGTGCGCATGTGCGGCATCGCCAGAGAAAGACAGTCAGTATCTCAAACGTTGTCGAGTAGGAGTGCAAGTGCTCGGGCACGAGCTGGCGGATTGCTGACAATTCGGAGGGCCCTAAGAAGAATAATCGATGTGGTGGGAGTGTGGTCCAGTTTTCTCTTTTCCAAACGGGAGTGACGGAGGGCGTGTGAGCCCCTTGTGCTATCTCGCACGCACCACGAAACTTCCACATTTCAATCGTGTCACCTAAAATAATAGCCACACATATAATAATAATAATAATGAAAAGGGGTTGTGTACTATTTAAATGTAAAAATGTATTACAAAATGTGTACATTTACTTAAAACTCCATCGTGATTAAATTAAAAAGAAAAAGAACAATTTATCATGACACTGATTATAATTAATTCTCATTCTACTGTACTCTAACTTTTCTTATTCTTTTTATAATATACTGTTTTTCTCTTTTTATTTATTTTGTCAGTATCATTACATCCTACCATTAAAACCATATAAAATGACATTTTACCCCAAAAATCTTATTACTTATAAATTTATGTTATTAGGCCAAGTGGATTGTCTATGGTGATACACTCTAGCCATACTTTCGAACTATGTCTATACTCACTGTCTTCGGTTAATGTTGGTTTGTTTTCTTTTTAATATATTTTTTTGGGTTTGAGATTTTTGTTTATTTTTAGGTTTGTGGTTTTGGTTTGTTTTTTTATTTTATTTTAGGAGAAAAACCAACAACATTCGGAAAGACGGATTCATGTTAGGGAGATAGTGCAGTCGGAGAGAGGAAGTTTCGCCAGAAGTGCGTTACTGGAGACAACCAACTTCCTAATCACACACACACATATATATATATATATATATATATATGATAAAAATTTATGGGTAACATTGTCATTTGATATGATTTTAACAGTAGAACTTGATGGCACTAATAATGGAATGTAAAAAAAAGTTAAGGTTCTAAAAATAGAATACAAATAGATATGGTAAAGGAACTTGTCAAACACGGAAGATGAGTCTGGGGAGGATCACCCATCTTTGCAAGCTCAACATCGGCGTCGGCCTCCACGAACCAGACCCCCTCTCCCGTGCAGTCCACCGACAGCTTCCGGTCGGGACCTTCTCTCAGGCATCCGGGTAAAGGGTAGTAAAACACGAGCGCACGCGCGAGCGCCTCGCGTATGACCCTAGCAGGGCCCGCCCCGTGCATGGAGGGATCGTAACGGTAGATCTGTACCGCTGGAAGCAGAATGCGATAGAAGCCTCGGTCATCGATGAAGGAGAGTGGCTTGAGCTCACGGGGCGTGGGCTTGGCGGAGCCCACAAGCTCCGGTTCGGACCTTGTCACCGTGAACTGATCCTCGTCAAGACACGAGACCGTGCGAAAACGATGAATTAGGGACTTCAACATTTTAGCACGGACCAAACCATAACAAGTGCTTGTTTTGGTATTGGCGTGCCAAATGGGTTTCGATTTCGATGTTTTTGTAGTCGAATTGAAACGAGACATTGCAAATCGGCTTCTCTCTTCAATTTTGTTAATTTTCTGCTGGCATTGCGCCAGTGGAAGTATTATATAGAGTAACGTGTATTTTTTAACAAAATTAAATAAATGGAAAAGATTTGTTATGTATCTAGCTAGCCGACGTGACACTCCCGACAGACCATACGTCGGCGGCTTCTACAGACGTAGCTGCCGATAGGGTTGTCCATGGTCTGATTAACCACACCGAAGGGTTTAATATTGAACCGAATCGAAAACTCTGGTTTTATAATTTTTAAAATTTTAACCAAAATCGTGTATAATTGAATGATCGATTTTGAACCGGCCACTATAAAGTGGTTCGTTTTTTGTTTTAAACCAAACCAACCAAATTTTATGGGCATGTTAGTTAGGCTCAACTTTTTATACATTCAAATAAATGATAGTAAAGAAAATGCATACACATTAACCATATAAATGGCCAAAAAACTTACAATAAAATCGAAATTTAGGTTGGAGTTTTTACATGGAATTAAACGATATCGTTTGTGAAAATAAAAAAAGTCTCTCCATAATACGTGAATAATTTTAAGTACAATGTAACACGTGGTAAGTAGAATTTCGGTTCAATTTGTCCGATTACCTAACAATTTTTTATCATATGAACTGTGTTTGAACCAAAATTGATCGGTTCACATAATTACAAATAAAACCGATTGTGAAAGTCAAATGATGCCAACCGCCGGGTTAGTTTTATATAGCCTCTTACGTACTCATGAAACAGCCTACACTAGGAAAATTTTAGTAGACTTTGCACAAAACCATTGCTAAGTGTTAACAAAATAACTATTATCAACTAAACATTATTTACGTCGACATCCCTTATCCAAAAATTTAAATTTTAAAGTCTTTTAAATATTTAGTTATGTCATTTAGCCTAACACAGTAAAATTTTGAGCCAAAAAACGACATAAGGATGAACTCATTTATTGAAATGACAAAATTGGCATTTGAATACAGTTAAAATTGAAAATCAAATGAATGTCTTTCTTACATTTATATATTTTAATTGAGTGCTTTTATCTTTTATGTCTCGTTTAAGTAATGTATAACGACCGATGGTACATGATTTTTGCATCTATCTTGATTGAGAAATTCGTCAATAAAATAATCAGAGACCACCTTAGAACATTTAGAGGCAGAACAATCCTTACCCCCATTTTGAGATATGAAGATGTTCTTTGAGGACATTCGCTTGGGTGCCTCTCTCTATCAATTGTTTCTCTAATGGAAAATAATATATAGAACTTTGGAAATGCTGTGGCATTAGTCATAAGACAAAACAGACATTTATCTTAGGCACGCAAGTTAAAAAGGTCTAAAAAATTATTCATCTAGACCTAATTTGAATTTAAAATAAAGTTTATATATAAACTTTTCAAATTTTATAACACAAAGATTCCTTGGGCCGCCCTCTGCCTTTCAGAGCTTCTCTCCACGTTCCAATCAATAAGTGTCGCCTTCTACTATCGCTTAAGGTTTGTCTATTGCATTTCTCACACATTGCAGTTTTGTTTTCCGAAATTTTCTGAGATCGTTTAATGCACCAACATTCCTACATGGTGCAAGAGGGTGCAGTTTCTGAATTCTTTTTTTTGGTATTCATATTCAGTGTTTGTCACTAACTGAACTGAAATCGGCTTTTTTTACCTTCTCGATTCGACCTGTTCGATCCGGTTTGAATATTTTTTAATGGCCGTAACGTAACCTCTGTTTTTCATTTTATTGGGCCAACTTGCCTTTGACCTTTATTTTAATCTCAACAACAGTCAAACGCATCTTAACTAATTAATCATATTCATATTGCGTTTCACGACTGCTATATAATATATTATCCTTCATGCACAGCACTGCCATGTTCATTTTGTATCATTATTATGCATCTACATGACAATATGATTCGATATTGGATACGAAGAAATCAAATAATTTAATCAGAATGTTATGATCATTATTATGCATCTATACATGACAATGGAAATAAGTCATATAGAATCAATGGATTCGTGGTAATGTTCCTACATAATATATAACACGATTTCAGTCACTTAGCGCACACGATCGCCACCTAGAGAGGTACGATCGTGACTAAGTGCCAGAACCGCGATTTAAAGTGCAAAAACCTTAAATTTTCAGCAGCCACTCTTTGAGTTCTTGAGAGTTTCGACCTCCCAAGCTTTTCTAGAGAGAAATGGCTCCAAGGTCCTCCATTGGAAGACATTTTTGGTGCTCTAAGAGAGGGTTTCCACCACCACCACCACCATGGGAAGAAGAAGAGGAGGCAAGATCATCCAAGGAGGAGTTAAATTGGAGAGTATTGAGTTTTCCAGCACCCATGTCTTTGGATTTGGGTTTGTAATTTTCTTTCCTTGTATTGAATCTTGTTATTATTTCCTATAAGTGAATGCTTGAGCACCATGATTTTGAGGCTAAAAACCTAGGTCATGGATTGGTTTTGATTGATATTGAGGTATTAGTTCTATGTTGAAGATTATGATATGTGTTTGCCTTATTTGAATGCTCGTATCTTGACTTAGCTACTTAAGATACATGTTTAGGTGACTAAGCCAAGCCCGAGAAGGACGGATAGTCACGGATCTAGGCATCACAAAGTGCTAGGGGTTCGAAGCCGTGCGGAGACGCCCCAGATTAGCACTTAGCCTAACATTTCGGGCAAATGCGGTTTCGACGTTGGTTCAAACCCGAGAGGGTAATGATTGACTCGGAATCAGGGCAATCTCAATGCCGAGAGGTGATGTTGATATTTATGGCATAAGTTCTTCATCTGACTCATCATGAGAACTAATATTTTGGTACTTTGTTTGATATTAATTTTATGCATGCTTGGTTGTTTAAATTGCACTATCTTGTTATGATTGTTTCTACCTTAGATTGGCACCTCAAGTTATATATCATGGGTTGCGAAACCGATTTCGAGAGGAACGGGTTGTGCCGAATCTAGATAGTGTAGAGGGTGAGGGTTCGTGACTGTGTCATGACGCCCATATACAACCCTTGGCTTAAGATTGTCGTGTTTTATGCAGTTGCAAGTCACATGTAATCCCGAGAGGGTAAGATTGGCTTGAGACTAGGCTAAGACCAATGTCGAGAGACTGACTTAGTATTTTAAGGCATATGTCATTTAACTAAATTGCATGCTTAGGATTATTAGTTCAATTAAAACTTGATTTGTATGAATGTCTAGTTTCTTAGGTTCTCGAATCCTTGACTTCCAACCAACCATCTACAATCCGCCTCCACCATTTTATTTCTTGCATTAGTTGTAGTGTAGTTGTTGTGTTGTGCTTAGTGTAGTTTAATTTCTTTTCTTGTGTAATTTACTTTATCGAGTCGTGTCGGGAAATATTATTTGAATGTCCAATTGAGAGATCTGTATTTGGTCCATGTGGATCGACTTGGTATCTTACCGGTTATAAATTGTATTACTTGTGACCGCATACGCTTGCGCGAGGGAAACCTTTCCGAGACGTGACGTTTTGCATGACACGTTTCGGCCCTACACCCGACCCACTTAATGAGTAGAGTATACCGAACCAAGACTCTGATTCCACTCTTGGGGAGATCCGGGTCTTACCCAGGAGGAGCATCCAAGTAAAGCTCACATAAGCATTGGAGCCCACCTATGCGACCCAAAAGACTAGTTTAGTGGGTCTTGAATTCGATGTGCATATAAACTCTCTTAATATTTTGTAATCTTCCGATGTGAGACTTTAAACTCACATGTGAACATAACACGTATTTCATATAGATCATATAATTTAATAGTCGCCTAAATTTTTTTTCCGTTAATCTTTTAGTTTTCAAAATTTTAAAATGATCAAAATGTCCTTGTTTGGACTTCAAATTCCAATCCAACCCATTCAAAAACACACCATCTCTTCGGGACACACCACTTGGAGAGTCTCACAACATTTCTTTTGTGTAAAATTTTGTAGATATTATTAGAGAACTTTTGTTTGACGAATTACATCAGTTTGCTAGTTTGCTTAAAACTCTCCCCATCCTATATGCCCAACAAAGTTCGAACCCAAATCCCAGTTATCATTTTCATTTTCTGCAGTGTCTTCACTTTCACTTCCCCAATTTTTCATCTTCACTTTTAACAGTTGCAGGTACTTACATCCCAACTTTATTACTGTTTTAGGTTATTGAACATTGACAACTTATGTCTTCTTTAACTTGTTTTTATTTCATGTTGCCATTAACTCATACAACATCCTTTATTTATTTGCTCTTTATTAGGCCATCCTTTGATTCAAGGAAGTGCAGAGTTTTAGGTTAGTACACAAACCACAACAAGGATTGCCTAATTTCAGGTCCATCAACTTGATTAATTACTTAAGCATCATTATTTTATTTTATTAGTTTTTCTCTCTTCCTTTACTTTTGAATTCTTAAATCATGCAGTTGATTGAATTATATCTTAATAGCTTCTAAAATGATTAAGACTGCCCCTGATTAGTAGGGCCTGGCTTGGCTTTACTTTTTGTTCAGTTTTGTCTCTCTGTCACAAGAATTAGCTTTAAGCAAAGAAATATAAAGTTTGGTGTACTTATTTGTGAATAATCCAGGAAGCATTGCTTATGACCAAATTGAGCAATATGGTGGTCTCCAATTCTTGTTTTGGTAAGTAAATCCTTTGTTTTGCAAGTGCTATGTAACATCTGGCTTGAAAACTATAGATATATTCTACCCCCACTTGTTTTGGAAACCTGCCTGCGCATGAAAACGTGCATTGTTTATTTATCGGCAATGTATCAAAATGTTTGCTCAAACTTTAGAACCCTAAATGCATTGCTATGGTTTTCTGAGCCGTGATTAAAAAAAAGACTCTGCTTTACTATTTAAGCTGCAACTGACCAAAAACCTTCAAAGAAAAAGTCAATAAACCAAACTCTCCTTTTTTATATAAAAAATATTCAAGATCAGGTCATCACCTAATTAAACTCTGATTTCTTCTGTGTAATTTAAGCTGCAAACACATCTCCCTTTGCTTATATGAAAGGAATATGGAATAAAATATTGTGAGCTGTGGCTTTAGATTTCTAGAAAGTTAGGCAGTCACTCTCATTTGGTAGCACCTTCAAGAAAAATTGCAGTTGATACATAAACTGTTATCTATCGTGGTTGCTATCTTTTTTCTTCTCTCTGGTTTACTGGTCAAAGACTTGTTAAGCCTTGGTTGGGAAAGAACAGTAATAAGATTTTCTGAACTTTGAAGCAGCTGCTAACACAGGTACTTTTTCCTTTCTTAAAATTGACTTAATATATAGCATTCTTTATTTTCAGCCTATTTACAAGGATTTCTCTTGGTTACAGTCTATGTCTAACCTTTCTTTGCTTTTTCTTAAACCATAATCCATAGCTAATTAATTGGCATACATACCTTGATTGGCTTCATAACTTTCCTTTGGAAACAAAGTTTAAAAGTACATTAGTATATAATTTGGTTGGATCTATCATAGCTCATGATCTCACCCTCATTAAGATCTTGCTTCGATTTCTGGATGTGTTGCAATATTGAGTCATAGAAATGAAAATTTCACTGTGAATTTGATTTCTTAAATTTTAACGATATTTATTTGTATATGGAGGCAAAAGCTGAGTTATAGAAGTTATAAATTCGTATATTGATACAAGCTTCATCTCGCGTGTTTTCCCGCTTCACCCTGTATACCATCAATTATTATACCTATTTTCACGTGAGAATATTAAACTTGCAGCTACCAACATTTTAAATTATTATACCATTTGGGCGGTTGACCTGCTCTTGAACATCCATACTATGAACTTTATTTGAAAATCAAAGCGTACCCATTTCCATCTCACTTTCAATTAATTCCAAGAAGCAAAAACAAAATGACCAATAATTATTTACATGTGTTAAGATTTGTAGATCTTTTGTAGTTGTTAACTAATGTGTGATTTGATGTTTCCATTTCGGTTAAATGTGTTCTTGCATTGATTTGTGGATCTGAGAGATAGAGATGATAGAATCACTTACTGTGAATGTATTACTTTGTTTGGTGCAGCAACAGCAAGTGGAAGATTTCACTGCAGCATCGTCTCTAATTCATCTCCTGTATTTTTCAATTTCACAAGGTACATATGGCTTCAATTATTATACATTTCTTCACTTATGAATATTAAACTTGCATCAACCAACATTTTTACATGTTTGTCGCGAATTGCTAGAACGCTTTCTTGTTATCACCTTGTTCTCTTATTCATAGCTGAAAATGTAACATACTTGCAACTTTATTTTCCTATTTCACAACTTGCTTACAAATATATATTACCCTGTTCAGGATTTTCAAGGCATGGAGCGAATAGTGAATATCGCTATTGACAAGGTTGGGTCTTACACAAGCCTTGCAGAAAAGATGGGAACTCTCAAACGGAAGTTTGAAACTTTGCATTCCCGAGAAGTCGATGTGAACAGAGAACTAGAATATGCCGAGTCTAGTTGTGGAAAGAAACGAAGAAAGGTAGTTGAGAATTGGCAGACAAATGTGCAAAACATGAGAAACCGAGTAAACAGAATAGATGCAGCAGTGAGTCAAAATAGATTACTTGATCGTGTACCATTGGCTAGTCAAGTGGAAAATCTTACCAAAGAAGTGGGAGAACTTATGGAGCAAGGTAAATTTCCTCAAGGGCTCACACTGAATACAAATCATGACGGAGGAGTAGAATTGCAGACAAAACCATTGGTTGGCCAAGCATTTCAAGAAAACTTGGAGAAAATTTGGAGGTATTTAATGGAACCTGAGGTATTAACCATTGGAATTTGGGGAATGGGAGGTGTGGGGAAGACCACACTAGTGACACATATCAATAATCGAGCACGGGAGCACCCTGATATTTTTAGTAATGTCTTTTGGGTCACCGTATCACAAAATCTGGATGTACATAAGCTGCAGGGGGAATTTGCCAAAGTAATCAATTTGTCGTTTAATAATGAGCAAGACGAAAGGAAAAGGGCAGGTATGTTATCAAGCGAGTTGAAGAAGAGAAGATGTTTATTTATTCTAGATGATGTGTGGCATCATATTGATTTGGATAGGGTGGGAATTCCTATTCAAGCCAATGGTTGCAAGCTAATCATTACTACTCGATCACTGGATGTGTGTCGAAGATTGGTTTGCGAGAAAAAGATTAAAGTAGAGCCTCTTTCTGAAGAAGAAGCTTGGGACTTATTCCAGAAGAATCTAGGGCATGGGGTGGCTCTTTGTCCAGAATTATATGATGTTGCATTGTGTATTGCAAGAGAATGTGCAGGTCTCCCACTTGGAATAATTACAGTGGCAAGGTGCATGAGAGAGGTGAATGATGTATGTGAATGGTGGGGTGCTTTACATGCACTCAAAGAATCAAAAGCTGATGGGTTGGTGGAGATGGAAAATGAGGTATTCCGAGTGTTGAAGTTTAGCTATAGCCGCTTGAACGATCCACAAGTGCAGCAAAGTTTTTTATATTGTGCGCTCTATCCGGAAGACCATAAAATTGAAAGAGAAGATTTAATACAACGTCTTATTGACGAGGGAGTAATTGAAGGAATTGAAAGTAGGCAAGCACAGTTTTATAAGGGTCATGCTATATTGACTAAACTTGTTAACTCCTGCTTACTAGAGAAAGTTTTTGACTCGATCAACTTACTAGAAAAAGTTGTTGACTCGATCATATATTTTCCTAAGGAATGTGTGAAGATGCATGATTTACTAAGAGACATGGCAATCAAGATGAGCCCTCAGTTCATGGTGCTGGCTGGTATGCAATTAGGCAGGTTTCCAAGGTGGTCAACAGATATAGAGATAGTTTCTCTAATGGAAAACGAATTACAAGAGGTAGCATCCTGTACATCCCCAAGGACTCCAAAGTTGTCAACCCTGTTGCTGTCGAGAAACTATAAATTGAGGAGAATTGAAAATTCTTTCTTCCAACACGTGCCTGCCCTCCAGAGTCTCGATTTAACTGGTTGTAAGCGCATTCGGGAATTGCCGAATTCAGTATCAAGTTTAACAAATCTTAGTGCACTGGTGTTGTCTGAGTGTTCAGAGTTAGAGGGTGTGCCTTCATTAGCAAAGCTGAAGTCACTGAAGCGTTTGGATCTTCATGGCACTAGCATCAGAGAAGTTCCCGACGGACTGGAAAGATTGGTCAATCTCACGTACTTGGATCTCGATGCAAGATGGTTGAAGGTATTTCCAAAAGGAATATTACCCAAATTGCTCTTACTAGAGTACCTAACGTTTTACTGTGGAGAGGATGGAGTGAAAATAAAAGGAGAAGAGTTGCTGTTGGAGAGATTGAGTACATTCAAAGGCAAACTCGTGGATGATGTGTATGGTTTTAGGTCGTATGTTATGTTGAGGCAGCCATATAGAGGGCCTAAATGCAGCTACAGTTTTGAATTGAATGATGGATATAAATATGTACACGTATCAGAAGAATACAGACGTTGGGACAGCCTAAATAGTGTGAGAGTGGAAGGCTTTAGGCTCAGTAAAAACGGAGTACATGTCGAAATTCTTGAAGCCCTCCTAAAAGGTGTTCAGTCTCTGGAGCTCTACGCATGCTATGGCATTCAAACCTTATGTGATGTCCCGTGTTTGAACAATGCAACGAACAACTTGAAGCGGTGTCAGCTTTATTCTTGTATAGGGGTAAAGTGCTTGGTTCCAAGCTCGGGTTCCTCCCCTCTTTTCTTACGAAACCTCGAGAAATTAGAACTTCGTGAGCTGCGTGACTTGGAAGTGTTGTTTGATTTGGGGAGAGGTGAAAATGTTATTCCATCCTCACTCATTGCAGCAGTTGGAGGAGCCTTTTCAGTCCTTAAGGTTCTACAATTGTTGTCTTGTTCGAAAATCAAGGTGCTATTCCACCCTGCATTTCTACCAAATCTCCAAAACCTACAAGAAATTCGGGTGGACAATTGTTGTAGGTTGGAAGAGATAGTAGCAGCATCTGATTCGGATGGAGAAAGAAGCACAAGTATTGACTACGCTCTTCCTAATCTAAAGACTTTGAGTTTGATTCGCCTACCAGAATTGAAGAGCATATGTGCAGAGACTATTTCTTGTCCTTCTCTTTGTGAGATCACAGTTGTAGGTTGTCCACAGCTGGAAAGGATGCCTCTGTCCGAGCCTCATTCCTCGTTTCGATCATTCTAAGTGTATCCCATGGAGGGGTAAAGTGCTTGGTTCTGAGCTCGGGTTCCTCTCCTCTTTTCTTACGAAACCTCGACTATCTCTTAAGGTCTATTTATTGCATTTCTTCAAATTGAGTTTATATTTCTTGCATTTACCTCGAGATCGTTTATTTCAACAAGATTCTTACGTGGAGTTACTACAACAGTCAGAAATTTTAGTTGCTTTTCTTGCAGCCTACAACAGTTACATACTTGCAACTTCATTTTTTCAATTTCACAACTTGGTTACTTAAAAGCAATAGGGAACATGCTATTTACAGGCACGTGTATTGAAGATGATGCATTTTACCGATCCTACCTCATCGATCAATTTTGATATGTTCTATGGATGAGTGGGAATCGGCCGATTGGGATCGTCTTAACGCCTAGGATCTCTTTCAACCTTATTATCTTCAGGTTTGTTTATTGCAGTAAGATTCTTTCATGAAATGCATTTCTTCAAAATCATAGTTATTTATTTTCTTGTAGTTTAGCACTAAATTAATCCTTGTTTTCGTTGTTTTGCGCAAGTATAGAAATGGAAGCTTGTTCAAGAGGTATAAAAGAACGGATTGGAATAAGAAAAATAAATCCCAGAAGAGAGTGTAAACATGGGAAAAGACTTCCGAACTCAAAAGAATTTAGGGCCATGTAAAGTCTCGTAAGTGTTTCCCTTGTAACTTCAGTGTTTAAATCATAAGAATAACTTTCATGCAATAAATCTTCCACGTTCATTACATTGGCATGCAAATATTTGTTACAGAGATACAATGAATATGCAATTGATGTGATTTCTGAGTTTTCCAATTGCAAAATCAGGGTTTGAGTATATAATATTGAACCATCAGAAGTTATGTGCTGCATGCTCATTTAGTCATTTAAATTCTTCTCCTACCAAGACATGCATGTAGCCAACATTTTTCAAGAAATGATTTGAAATGTGAGATGAAATTAAACTCCCCGTCTTCATCGTCGCCGCGAGCATGCATGTGCCTCTAGTTGGCTAGCTAGTTCTTGTTCCCTCATTGAAAACTTTTTCTAGTTTCATCCATAAATATCCCCATTGGCTGAGCAAGAAAAAAAAAGAATATATGCTTGTGTTGGGAGGATCATATAATGAAAGGGATAATCTCAACTAGCTACAACTAGTTTGACACAGATATCACATAACTACACCTAACTTATTTTTTCACTTGTGAGGTGCGCTGACTTTGGTAATTCTCACTCAGCTACAAACGTTAAGTTTTCAGTTAGTTTTTCGTGTAAAATGACCAAACTACCCCCACATATTATTTAAATTTTCAAACACATGCCATTAGCCCTCTCTCTCCTCTCCGACTTCCTCTGTCATGTCTCCACCTTCGGTCTCGCCCTCGTCAAACTCGACGTGTTGAGGACGTTCCACGTGCTCGCAGAGCTCCTGGGGGACAACTTCGGTGCCTACATCATCTCCTTGGCCACGGCCGCCTCGGACATGCTCGCGGTCCTCCAAGAATCCGAGCACCACACCGACATCCTCAATTACTTCTCGCGCGCATACCGACATACCCGCCACGGCGTGCTCAACGCCATAACGCGCCATGCTCTGCTCATATCGTGGCGGTGTGGCGCTCAGATTCTTGGAGGACCGCGAGCATGTCCGAGGCGGCCGTGGCCATGGAGATGATGTAGGCGCCGAAGTTGTCCGCCGTGAGCTCCGCGATCACGTGAAACATCCCCAGCATGTCGAGTTTGACCAGGGCGAGGCCGAAGGTGGGAGACCTGACGGAGGAAGTCAGAGAGGAGAGAGGGAAAGGAAAGAGAGGGCCAGTGACATGTGTTTGAAAATTTAAATGATATGTGGGGGTAGTTTGGTCATTTCACACGAAAAATTAACTGAAAACTTAACGGTTTGTAGTTGAGTGAGAATTACCAAAATCAGCGCACCTCACAAGTGAAAAAATAAGTTAAGTATAGTTATGTGATATCCGTGTCAAACTAGCTGTAGTTAGCTGAGATTATCCCTATAATAAAATGTCTTTCCAAATTATGTTGTAGTATGGATTCTATGATTATGTTGTAATATGTTTTTTCGCACCCTGATTTCAAAGCTTCATTTTCACTACAAACTATATATGATTCATGCTTTACTACATCTACAAATCAAAAAATTGAAGTAGAATCATTCATTTTTCATTCTTTAGTTATAATACTGGTCCATTTTGTAGGGGCACTTCTACAGCTTTGTTGGACACCTCTCAACAAAATAAGGATGGCTCCTTTGCTCAAGTGGGGCGGTCCGAAGTCTCTTCGGAGGCAAACGACCTTGACATTCCTTTGGCAAGAAAATTGTTGGGCGTAATTGTGAACTTCTAGTGAAAATTTAATTTTTTTCATTTTTAGAATAAAGATGGTGATTTTTGTTTGGCATTTATAGGACGTGTGAGCAATTGAGATGAATGATAGAGATGGTCAGTTTCAATTATTGAGATGCACAAGTTAATTTGAAGAGGAGAACATGTGGAAATTAACTTTACTAATTTTTAACCAGGCCCAAAAAAAAGCGCACCATCACACCATAACAGGTCGGGTTGGGTAAAACGCGGAACCCGCCTTACATATGGGCCTGGAACGGGCTCCAATATCATCAACCCACTGAGCCTGGGTTGGGCTCAAATATCAAGACCGGGATGCACAACCCGGCCCATGCTCAATTCTACGTAACAACTTTTTTGATGAGATTTTTATCATTCTAATTTGTTTATTTAAATTGTTTATCGTAGTATACTAATATATCTAAAACTCAATTAAAAATTGTGATTTTTTATTAATTGAATGATTTATCTGGATTATAATTTTTATCCTAAACTAATTTGAATACGTAATGATAATAATAAGTAAATTTAATATTAATTATAATTCTTTTCTTATTCCTATTTATTTAATTCCTGTTTTTAATTTAAATAGTTTATTTTTGTATTTTAATACATTTCAAACTCAATTAAAAATTCTTATTTTATTAATTGAATGATTTATTTTAATTATAATTTTTTTCATAAACTAATTTGAGTACCTAATGATAATAATAAAATAATTTAATATTAATTAGAAATTTGTAGGATTGCGATTCTTTTATTAAACTAATTTCAACACACGTTAATCACATATCACTATTTAATATTCGATTCATTAACGAAATAAAATGATCTCTATTTTTATTTGTCACAGTCATAAGATTTCGATGAATTTTTTAATGTATTTGATTATGATATCTAATTCGCTATGTTAATTTTTAGAAGAGAAATTATGGAGGTTCGTCTACACAACACCCATTATGTCATGATCCATGGACCAAGGTCCAAAACTACATTTTCTTTTCAGGTGACATTTTTCAGTTCTTGTTTTATTTTTCTAGATCTTTGCTTCACTTATCTTCGACAAACGTTAATTCTATCTCGTTTTTTTTCTATGTTTGATTTATTTGATTGCTCATAAAATGGACGAGAACGACTCTAGTTTTTTATTTCTAACCTTTTTTGTTTTCTCTGAGTTGTTTAAAATTTTATATATGAATCAGTTTTTATTATTTCATAAGATATTACAAATAGTATCGTGCATCGCTCGGTTCTACACCTAGTAATACATAATGAAAATAAACTCTCATATTTTCATAAGAACTTTTGGAAATTTGGCTAAAAATTAAAATTCAGTTATGCTATACTTGATTTCCTAGATTGTTAGAGCATTTCTAATGTGGCTCCCTACAATTAAATTATTGTAGTAAGTGATTTGCATTGGGAATAGGGTAGAGAGCCATTCTTTTAGTCTTCACTCCAACCATGCTCCTTAACATTCATTATTATAATACTATTTTTTACTTTCATAATTGCAAGAGAGAGAATAAGTGGTTGGGTTGAATAAAACAGTAAAAAAATCATAAAGTAGCAAGAGAGGGATCATAGGGAGCTTTCTACCTGTATGGAGAGAGAAGATAAATGTTGGGAGCTTCTTATTGCAGGGAGTCGTGTAGGGAGCTCCTTATTGTATGGAGTCATGTAGGGAACCCCATTGGTGTGCATTTTTTCTATTCTCACTCTCTACAATAGCTTTTTAGCTATTATAGGGAGTCACACTAGATATGCTCTTATAGAGTATTGTAAATATTATGTTATTATTGAACCATACTTAAGAGCAATGACATCATTTTGGGACTTCGGAAATTGAATGGGATAATTTAGTACTTGCACAAAAAAATTAAAGGAACTAGCAATGGCGAGACAAAAAAAACATATAAGTGACCTGTGAAATTTAAAAACAACTTAAATGACCTATGCAAAAATTGAAACTTTTTAAGTGACTCATGTAAAGTATCCCTATTATCAATTATTTAACTGCAAAAGTTCAATTTCAGATTCACCTAAATTTCAACCCCAAGCCCGTAACCCCCTGCTCATCACCAAGTCTACAGCTCCCCAACCCAAATCCCACCCATTACTATGAAACATCGTCGGTTTCAAACCCTTGTAAGAGGCCAGTGATCGAACACCGGCGGGTTCAATTTTTTAGTTTAACTTGTATGAAAGTGTTGTTTTGCCAACTCATTAATTATATTTTTTGCGGGTAGATGATATATTATAATTATGATTTTCCTTTTTTATTCCAATTTATAAGTTTTTAACTCTCCTTCAGTCCCCGAATCCCATCGTGCCATCATCGACTCCAAATTTTTTGCTACTCCCGACTGAAATTTACTTCGAGTAAACGCTCGTTTTGTCTCACCTCCAGCTTCTGGAGACTTAGACATCATCAATGTACCAGGAACCATTGCCACCTCGTCCATAGACTTCTTCACGCGCCTCTATTTCTGTCATGCGCTAGCTGCACCCAAGCTTCGTCGAGTCTAGATCTAGCAATTCCCAGCTCGTTTTTTCTTACCTTCAGCACGTGGAAGTCTAGCACTGCGATTTCGGCCGGTATGATTAGGGTGTTTTAATAAGGCGTTCGAGTCTTTATTTATTAAGTCTATTATTAACCTATCTTGAATATGAGAGAATGTGCTAAAGCCGTAGCGTTCTCAGTCTCTGTCTTCAAGTAAGGTATAAATCTCCAAAGTCTCTTCAAGCCCGGTTCTCTGAGTCCAGTTGAGTATAAATCTGTAAGCCTTTGAGTTTGGTATATACCCCTAAAGTTGTCGAGCTCCAATTTCGTCTCCAAGTTGAATATGAATCCTCAAAGTCTAAAGTTTTGACCTCTGTCTCCTCGATCCATAGTACTATCAACTATTTCGAATATGTAAGCCTCGGGAAACCTCCTCATGTATTTTTTAAAATTAAAGTTGTTACTACATTTAGTATTGGCATATTTTTTTAGCGAAAAGTCAAGATGTCAGCCAACATGTTGCAAAACAGTTGGCGTGACATAATACTCGCAGGATTAGGCAAGACATCGAAGACTTCCTGTTTAGTTCGCAGAAGCTCAGTGCAACAAAGCCACGACAAATTTAAGCAAGATCCAGCTGGAAAGAAGACACGTCAGCAAGACTTAAAGAAGGCGGCAACGCCAAACCTGTCACTTGCCAATAATGCAAGGCAACAAGAATTTCCAAATCGTAATTGGAATCCAATTAGGCAAATAGAGTTGCTATAAAAACAGGAGCTACCCACTTAGCATTTTAGTCATTTCTCTGTGCTAAATTCTTAGAGCTCTTAACCGTGTACGACTAGCGGATTGAGAGACTGGTCAATTTAGAGAGGACACTGTTGATCACATACATCAACTCGTGAGGATTTGAGTGTTTGTGATTTGTGGGTATTTGTTCATGATTGAAGAATCACGAGAAAATTGTCGAAGACAACAATACCGAGCATAGGCTTGCTCGAAGGGTGGAATTGAGGGAAACTTAAGCACAGGGGGAGTCCCTGGTCGAGGTGGTTTACGGTGAGATCTATAGTAGCTTAGGACAATAGCTTGTGTGATAGCTAGTTGATGCTTGAAGTTGTACTATTGACTACCAAATACTGAAAACCTTTCCATTGGCAGAGTGCCCCCAAACGTAAGTGCGGAGTCACCAAACTGGTAAACATATTGTGTGTCTTCTGTTTACTGCTTTACTGTCCATTATCTGTTATTAAACAAATTGTCGAACCAATTGTTACAACATTGTGTTCGACATCTTGTCCCTGCTACATAACAAAATTTCAAAAGTGTTTTAAAATCATTAGAATAATTAGAGATAATTTCATACATCATCTCTTATAATAAGTCAAATCTCACGTGACACTCTTTAGAATTATTCTTCTCAGGTGTACTCTCATACTTTAGCAATTTATCTCACTTGTAATTTTTCGTTATCTTATGTTAAATATTGATGTCCAAAAAACTAAAATGCCCTGGAAAGTGTATTAAATTTTCAAAACATGCCATTTTGACTCTCTTTCTGCTGGTTCTCTCTCCTCCTTCACTACTTTCTCTCTCATGTGTCTTCATCTCATCTTACTCACACCCCCGATTAGTTGCACTTCAAATGCAAAGAGGTATCAATAGCAATCAATTTTCGATCCTAACATATATGATTCAAGAATTTAAGGAAAGAGGGGGTCAAAATGGCATGTTTTGTAAATTTAAAACACATTAAGGGAAATTTTAGTTTTTTTGACATCAATTTTTAACATAAGTTAAGAAAGTTAACGAAAAATGACAAGTGAGATAAATTACCAAAGTAGGGAGTGCATATGAGAAGAATAATTCTGAGGGGTGTCATGTAAGATTTGGTCTATTTTAGGAGGTGTTGTCTGAAATTTTCCCTATAGTGATCTGATTGAAAAAAAAACATTTTTTTTGTTGAATTCGAGCTGAGAATGACAAAAAAGTTCAAACTCAACAGATACTCGATGCGTAACTCGAAATTTTTTGAGTCTTGGTTCTTTTAGCATGTGCAGGTTGACATATACCCGATCCGAGCCGCACCCAAAACCATTTTAAAAAATAATTATATTATATATTATAATATATACTTCAAACTTAGTATTTGTTACTATTCAATTTTCCTTTCCCCTATTCTTTCGTTGCAAAATTATTTTTATTAAGATTATGAAAATAAATTAGAAAATCACTTTTCTCAGTATGAATTTCGTGTCGGGTTCGGGTTTTGGAAAATTCTCGCAACCGTCAGGTTTTGATCTGGTCGGACACTCGATACCTTTTCACAAATCGGGTACAGCTGAGAGAATGAGCGAGGTTTGACGACACCCGACCTGTTACCATTCCTAGTTCGAGCTATTACAATATTTTAATAAACACCCTGATCAGATTGAAAACATAAAAACAATGTCCTTTTTTCTTCTCGATTCTATTTCTCGTTAACCAATAAAGCACAAATCAATATGTAAAGCAGACAAAAAAGACCAAATGAGGAAGCCCAATATAAAAAACCAATTGTTCATTTGAGTGAAGAATCTTAAAAGCCCTCTTCCCTCTCAGTCTGTGTTCCACTTCCACTTCCACCCCCACAATTTTCATTACCTTCAAAATCATCAGAAAATGACAGTGAAACTGAAATACCAGTTTCTATTCTCCTTTCTCAATAAGAAGTCATGGCCTTGATCAAAGTTGTCAACTTTACACGTAATAGGTACTTTCATGGTAACTCTATCAGTACTGCTTTAGGTTATTCAACATTGACATGTGCTTTCTGAAACTTGTTTTGATTTTGAAGAATGTTTGTGTTTTTATTTCATTTCATATTCAAATTTATTCAACGTTCTGACAAATTGCAATGACACTATTTATTCACTTTTCTCTTCTTAGGTTTTCAACTTTGTTTCATGTCCATGTTTAAATTTATGAACATTAAGGTTTTGGTATACATATTTATGAACATTCCGACTTTGCTCAATGCACACTGTTAGTCTTTTTGTCTCGCTGCTAGTTAAGTTGATGACCATGCATAGCCGATTTTGTTGATTAATAAGTATCTGCTCTAATAACCAGCCAAACTCGAACTGTGTGAAAATGTGAAGATAATTTTGAAGACACCATTTGAAAGTTAACAACCTCATGACTTTATTTCCAGAATTTGGATGAGCTCTGTATAAAATAGTGGGAAAGTCACGAGGAAGGCGATCACTTATTTAGTGTATACAGTCTTTTAGTTTATTAATTGCGTACAAGTTTGAAGTCTAATTAATTAACCCTCTCTCTCTTGTGCAGGTGGTCGGGTTAAAGGATCCATGTAAAAACAAAATGGACCTTTTGGCCCACACGAGTGCATGTTGATCACAATGATAGGAGCCTAACCCACCTAAGAGGTATAGCCGATAGGTGGAGGCGTAGGCTTATTATTAAACTGGTGAACCGATACACATCGTTCAGGCCTGGTATTCTAATTATATTGTTCCTTGTTGGTGTCTTTGTGTTCCTAACCATCCCCCCACAATGGGAATGAACTGCTTTTTTGCATGTTATTTTAAGCTGCCACTTTGAAAGATGATTCAATAAGAAATCAAAGAACAAACCACCCTCATTTGTTTCTTTTTCCAAATAAGAATAAACTATTGTCAGTTGTGTCCTTACATCAGGAAAAAGTAAGGCAATCACTCTCAGTCCTTGATTTTCTTGCACCTTGAAGGAAAATAATTCCACTGTTAATTGTTTTTTTAACGTGTACGAAGTATAAAGCCTCTAGGGAAGAAGAATAAGATGTGTCATACGAGTGATTACAATAGCTTTATGTGATTTATTTTCTGATTGAGTTTGAAGCAAGGGCGGTGAAGGTAATTTTCCGAAGATCCTCTATAATTGATTTCAACTTATTTAGAAATTTTGTTCATCAATGTATGCCTTCTTATGTTTCCATAAACTTGAATTATTGCTGTAGCATCATACTTTTATTTGTTTTTTCCTTCTATCTTTATTTTTTAATGCCTTATAAAGCATACAACTGATTGTGTTTAATGTTATATCTTAATATATACCTCCGAAAAAGAAATTCTTAGAGGCTTGAATTCCTCTTAATCGGGATGAGCTTGCCTTTATTTGAGCAAAGAAGTATAAGGTTTGGTGTACCTATTTATGAACTATAAGGTCAGGACTCTCTTTTCCAGATTGGATTTTAGACCCTCATAACTAGTCTAATCTTTTTGTTAGTTCTGGTTTACTGTTTTTATTCCTTAGCTTATGTAAAGACTTGATTTGGGGTGCCTTCCCCGGCCACATCATTTTCGCTATAATATTTTTCTTGCTGATCAAAATAAAAAATCCCTGCAGAAACGAAACAAAATGGCTCTAACCAAATCCTTTGTTTTGGATCTCTAAATTAAAGGACAGCTCGTCCTTATGCATACATTTTTTATAGTGTAAAAAAATCGAACAGACACATCTCAGCAGAGGATATTTTTGAAAAAAAATCCCTCAGCAGACTCGCTTGATCTTTGACGATCTGAAGCAGCAAGATTTACATGCTACAAGCTAATTTTGACTTTATAATATTACTCAGTTACTGATGTTTTCTTGGACATGTTTAATTTTTTCAGTTATTATAGTAAAATTTGTTAACATATATAGGTGGATCTGTTTTTGTGAAAGGAAAGATGTTTTCATATGTTTCTGTAACATGATCCCATTTTATCAAATCCAAATAATAATAATAATAATAATAATAATAATAATAATTACAAAAGTAGTCTCAATTAGATGCATATATATCACCTTTGTTTCATGGAGTACAAGCTTAAAATTTTTGGTTACATCATTTTTTTGAAGTTCACAGGTATATTTTGAGCACCTGGAAGGTTTCTCTTCAATACTGTGTTTAATGCATAAGGTATGTCTTCAATCATTGTACCTTTCTTCCCTTAAGAATATTGAACCTGCAGCAACCAATATTTTTACATTCTTTTTGCAAATTTGTTACTTATCTATCAATTTCATCATATATATAGCTGAGCATGTAGCATATGTGGAACTTTGTTTTTCAATTTCATAACTTGCTTATAACTATTTACTTGAGCTTTGACGAAGGCATGAAGACTCGCACGCGGAAGAAAGTATTGTGGATGTCGAAACTCTTGAAGCACTCCTAAAAGGTGTTCCGTCTCTCGAGCTTGATGAATGCTATGGCGCTCGAAACTTATGCGATGTCTCGTGGCTGGACAATGCAACTCACGGTTTGAAGCAGTTTCAGCTTTCTAATTGTTGAAGTGTACAGTGTTTGGTTCCGTGCGGTAGTTCCTCTCTTCATTTCTTACAAAACCTCGAGAAATTAACACTTGAATCTCTGCAAAGCTTAGAGGTGTTGATTGAGTTGGGGAGAGGTGAAACTGGTGTTCCATCCTCATCAACAACGCCTCCACCACATGTTGTTGTTGTTGTTGTTGTTGTTGCTGGGGGAGCCTTTTCTTGCCTTAAGGATTTACATTTAACATTTATTTATAAAATCAAGGTGCTCTTCTGTCCTTCCTTTCTGCCAAATCTCCGAAACTTACAAAAGATTTGGGTGGATAAATGTGAGGCACTGGAAAAGACAGTAGCATCATCTGATTCTGAAGGAGAGACAAGTACAAGTATTGAATATGCTCTTCCTAATTTAACGACTTTGACTTTATATGGTCTACACAGTGGACGAGCACGGAGCATATGTGCAAAGACTATTTCTTGCCCTTCTCTTTGTGAGATTACAATTGTCGATTGTCCACAGCTGAAAAGGATGCCTCTGTCCGAGCCTCCCTCCTCTTTTCGGTCAATCTGGGTACATCCCGAGGAATGGCGGGAATCGGCAGAGTGGGATCATCCCAACGCTAGGGAACTCCTTCAACCTTATTTAAGGATTGGTATGCCATGGTATGATTTTTCATTTCTTTAACCTTAATTGTAGCCATTTTTCTTGTGTTTCTGTATTAAATTAGTAATGGTTTGTGTGTATTTTACTTGTTTATCTTATTAGGATAGTTATCCTAAATTATACATTTTTTACATAACTACAGCCAACTTAAAAAAAATTCATTAGTTTATTTCCAATTCTAGTTTACCATCCTACACTACTAGCATGTACCAAGATTATTTACGTCAACTCTATTCTCTGCATAAAAACATCTCCTCTGATGACTAACACATGGGCAAAATAGTAACAAATTTACTTTACATCTGTGAGTACTACATTTGAACATTTTCCGTGGCTGCACAGGATATATTTAGGTGAACAGCCAGACGAGCAAGATTAGGAGAAGTCCAAATTGTCAACTCTATTGCCGAATAATAATTATCTGAATGAGTATTGGAAATTCAATCTTCCAGCACATGTGCCTAGTCTTCAGATTCTCCATCTATCTAACTATTTTGTGATGGAAGAATTGCTGGATTCAGTATCAAGCTTTTGAGGGATCTGCCAAAATTGAAGAGCAGAGACTATTTCTTGGTACTCTCTTTGTGAGTTTATAGCTGAAAAGGATCATCTCTGACTCTGAAGGCTCGCTTATTGCTGTTAGACTCTTTCATCATAATAATAAGTTTTCTTGCATTTTCTTTAGGATCGTTTATTGCAGCAAGATTCTTAGATGGAACTACTGCACTCTAGTTACTTTTCTTGCCTTCTTATAATTGGCTTTCCCTAAATTTTAGTTATTTTGTGTATAGGACTTTTATAGGTCGTATTGTTGTTGAGGACCGAACTGGCTCTTTTCTTGCCTCCCTTGTCAAACTTATTAATGGTAAAGGCTCACGCATGAAGTTGATCTAGTAGCTATGGATTCTGAGAAGGGGGAATTGTTTTTCACTTCATGCATGATTTTCAAATACAACCTTTATTTCATTTTCCTTACTATTTGTCTATGATTCTGTTTCCTAGAAAGTTTCATGTACTGGTTTCATGGTTTTGCTTAGCTTGCTATCCATTTTGCAATGTAGGTATGCACTTCGTGGGATCACTATAAGGACTTGTTTGTTTCACCTACTTTTGGTATGTCTGTGGGCGTGGCGATTTGGGGGACTTGCTCTTGACGGGTGAAGTATTCAGACGCTATTTCCCTCCAGCCCAACTACTCTCTCTACGCACACTCTGATGCAGACTCATGAGTCCACCACCTTTGATTCATTTCTTGAGGTAATCTTGTCCCTTGGTTGGGTTTGTGATTTTTTCCATCTCTGTTCTTGGAGTTTGTGCGTCCATGCATTTGTCATGGTGAAGTCTGGGATGCAATTAAAGGAGCTGCCAGGCGAGCAAGAGTGGTCGGGAGATGTAGAAAGAGTTTCTCTAATATATATACAACAATATAGAAGGGTTAGTAGCAGTATCACCAAGGTGCCCAAAGTTGTTATCCTTGTTACTGAATAACAATTATATTAAGAGAATTGAGGGCTCATTCTTCCAACACATGCCCATTCTCCAGATTCTTGACTTAACTAGTTATGGAGAGAGAAGAATTGCCGAATTCGGTATCAAACTTGAAGAATCTCATTGCCTTATAGTGTTGCAAGTTGCAGAAAATGCCATCATTAGTAGAGCTGGAATCAATGAAGCTGTTGGATCTTTATGGCTGGAGAGATTGCCATCATTAACCCAAATTCTTCATGGCACTGGCATCACAGAAGTTCCTCATGGACTCCAAAAACTGGTCAGGCTCAAATATTTGGATCTCTATGCAACAGGGTGAAGGTATTTCCAACTGGAATATAACCCTAAATTCTCCTGCTAGAGTTTCTAAAGTTTAATGATGGTGTGAAAATAAAAGGAGAAGAGTTACAAAGGCAGGAGAGATGAGTACATTAAGAGGCAAACTCATCTTTGATGATGTGAATGGCTTTAAGTCATATCTTGTGTCTAGGCCTCAATAGAGAGGGCCTAATTGAAGCTACCATTTTGCATTATTAAGTGGAAGAGGTAAAAGCTTATTAGAATTATACAAACGTTGTGACAACCTTGGAGCACCCCTACAAGATGTTCAGTCTCTCGAGCTTTTGTATTGCTATGGTGCTCGAAACTTATGTCTGTTAGATATATTATATTAGTTATTAATATATGGGTTGATGCCCAGTACACTTTATATCTCTATCTAAACCCTAGCCGTCATAACTTATGTAAACCCTAGTTTATCAAGCCTATATATAGAGGCATTTGTATTCTATTGTAATAATCAAGTATTTAATAATACACTCTTTCATGGTATCAGAGGTTTAGGTTAGATCTTGGTTACACTTTTTTGTTCCGTATGGCTTTGCCCACTCGTTAATCATGATTTAACGGGTGGGCGAGACAATTTTTTTTTCTTCAATTTAATGCTGCCTCTATGGCCAACTTCGAGGCATTGTGCATGTTTATCACTCTCTCTTTTGTCCTTTCTTCTCTTCTGTCTTATTTTCCACTATTATTTGCTCTCAACCCTTATTGAACATTCAACATCACTATTTATATCTCTATTTATATTTCTTATTCTCAAATTAATTTTACTTTCATTTATTAATTAATGTCTTCTTCTTCTTTTTCTGTATCTTCCCATCTCTTTTAACTCTTTTTTTTCCTTTTCTTCAAATCTCTATTCTATTTTTATATTAGTCTCTTCCATTATTAAATTAAATTTCTTAAATATTCTCTATTATTCTACTCTACTCTTCCAAAAAAAATAAATTATTTTAACCTTTTTTCTTACTATAATATTGCACCGTCGTAGTTGCTTGAAATTGTTTCGCACCGACGTAGTTGCTTGTTTTGCACCATTCTTATGAGACGTATTTGTCGCACCATCATTATATGATGTAGTTGCTTCTTTTGCACCGTCCTTATGCGACGTCGTTGTCGCACCGTCATATATGACGTAGTTGCTTTTCCTTCCTATTTATTCTTATTTCTTTCTCTATCAATCTCTTTCTCTCTCTCTCATATTTTATTCAATCTCTCACTCTCTTCTAATTATCTCTATTTACTTCCCGTCTCCTTATATTCCTCACCTCCCTCAGTTTCTTTTCTCAACCTCGATTACTACTATGGTTTAAGTTATTGTAGATCAAGTTCATCTTTCAAGTTTGCAGATATATTTATGAAAGACTTCCTGACTGCTCTCTTTGAAGACTTTTGCTCCAGTCAAAGAATTCGGCCTCCTCCCGCTTCGATTGCGGGGGAGTGTTAGATATATTATATTAGTTATTAATATATGGGCCGAGGCCCACTATACTTTGTATCTCTACTTAAACTCTAGCCGTCATATCTCATGTAAACTTTACCTTATCAAGCCTATATATAGAGGCATTTGTATTCTATTGTAATAATCAACTATTCAATAATAAACTCTTTCAATGTCAAGTCTCGTGACTGGACAACACAACACACGCCTTGAAGTGGTTTCAGCATTGGAATTGTGAAAGTGTATGGTGCTTGGTTCCGTACGATGATTCATGTCCTTATTTCTTACAAAACCTCGAGAAATTATCATTTCTGAAACCTTAAAGGTGTTGTTTGAGTTGGGGAGGGATAAAAATGGTGTTCCATCTTCATAAACTCTGCCTCCACAAGCTTACTGTCTTTCTAATTCTACTTTACTATCAATGTGTTGAATTTCCTATGGTTCTTGATTCTTATTTATGTTAGGTTTATTCATATATATATGTAAAGATATATCATCTAATTGTAATCAATACAATCAATATATATAACTAAAACAAGTTGTGCTAAATAGTAGCGAATTCACTCTACATGTGTGAGTCTTGAGTTCACAATTAGATTAGGATCTCTGAATTGTTGTGGATAAACATATAATATATTTTTCGTCAATTTCATACACCCTCCATAATCAGGTTGGAAAATGGAAGGAGGAGAAAGCAATTATAAGGAATGGAGGCAGTGGCGGGTCCGGGGGAATTGTTTATGCCCCTTGATATGTATATATATAAAAGTTGTATGATATGATAATAAGAGCTGCATAGTTTATTGGTAAGTGTGTAATATTTAATTCACAAGGTCATTGGTTCAAACACCACTTATATGGAGCTTCCTTAATCCTCATTTTATTTATTGGTTTAAAATTATCTTTTCTACTAATTATTATATTAGTGAGACTATTGTTTCCGTTTTCATTAAGAAAATTATGCTGAAATTAAGTTCAATAGTGGGTCGTTCGATAAATGAATTAAACTCGAGTCCAACATATTAAAATTTGTAAGTCGCGAACCAACTCGTTTCATATTTATTTATACATGAATGTTAAATTCAAAATCAACTAATAATCAAATTTCACCTTCCCGAAATCTTCTTTCCTCTTGGCTCAAGGATTGCTGGCGGCGCCGTCGGTCCCCAGTTCGGCGCTCTGGCGACCATCCTTACTCTATCTTGGCGGCGGCAAAGGGGAGGTGCTATCTGTGGCTCGCGATTTTGGCGTCGGGGACTAGGTTGGTTCCAGATCTGGCGTTGGCCAGATCTGGTTTGGTCGGGTCGTCGTCGGTGGTCTGTCAGCGGCGGTGGTGGCGCGTGGAGGGCAGGGGTCGGTAGTCGGCGTCGATGCCTCCTCGGTGGCAGTGGAGCTCGCTCTGATGGTTTTCGCGGTGATCATTGTGGGTGTCTCTAGCGGTGCTCAGGCGGAGCTCAGTGGTGGTCGTGGTGGCTCTGGGCGGTAGGGGCGCTGCTGTGGGCTGCGAGGTGGTGCTTCGGCCTACGCCGGGGGTGGTTTTTGGGCGGGGGTGACTCGCTAGGGCTTGTTGGGTTGTCGCCGGTTGTTTTCCTTGGCTCGCTGGCGGTCGAGGCCTCGCCGACGGCGGCCCTTACGGCTGGGATGGATGGCTTCGTCGGAGTGTCAAGTATGGCAAATCGGTGATGGTTTTGATCTTGGGTTTTGACCCCAGATCTGTTTCCCTCTCTGGTTCAGGCTTGTGTTTTCGACAGTGCTCGGTCCACACGGTTTGACCGACTTTTCACCAGGTTCTTGCAGATATTCCCTCATGTAATACTGAGACCAGTATAGAGCTGTGAGGTTTCTATGAACCAGGACACGCCGAGAAACCCAGGTTTTGGTGGTTATCGGATACCACCAGTGGGAGATGCTTGAGAAGTAGTGCTCGCTTAAGTGCATGGGCTCAGATGAGAGTATGTCCCCACGAGGAAGGAGGATTTGAGGTCTTATTGTTGGTTTAGGGTGTTTAGCTTGTGTTAGGCGTACATAATGTGTTTTAGTTTAGTGACTAGGGGTATTAAAAAAAACCGAACCGACCAAAATCGGTCGAACCGAACCGAAAAATGGTCGGTTTTGGTCGGTTCGGTTTCAACGCGAACCGACAGAATATCGGTTCGGTTACGGTTCGTGATGTGGTCCATTTGTGCCCCTTTTTGGACCCAAATAACCTCCATATTAGCACGCTTTTGCCTTCGTTTCAGTCACACTAGGGCCATTATTTTGATATTTTTGATCCTTGGTGTGTTTTCGGTATTTTGTAGGAGATGGAGCCAAAATGTAGCGTTTTTGGAGCATGGGAGAGTGACATGGTCATCGCGCTGACAGATCTTGCAAGGGCAATAAAGTTTTTATCTGGAGTTCAAATGAAGCAAAATTATACATCACAATGAAGAGCTTTGAAAACTCTACAACTTTGAAGAAGGAAGCGAGGTCATCGGAGTTATAGATTACAAGATAATATCCGGTCAAACTGGCTGACCAGCGACCCATCATTAAATTCCAGCACGAACGAGTCATCTTGAGAGGGTGATATCTTCCACATCCAACAACCAAATTGATAATTTCTTGAGTCTAAATTCAAGAGGAAGAAGAGAGCTACAATTCTCATGAAGAAACTTTTTCCATTGGAAATCTGGAAGAGGGTCAAAACGGTATCGGAAGGACCTGACAGAGAGGCAATCCGCCGGGCAGTCCGGTCCGGACTGCCCAGCGGACCTGAGGGTTCAAAATTCCGATTTTGCTACTCAAAACAAAACCTAACTCATTTTTGAACCACACATTTTATTATTCATCCATTTCCTACCTTTTGAGAACATCCATCTTCTCCACCATCCTTCATTTCCCTTCATTAAAGGCCAACCAAAAGCATGATTGGGTAAGGGAGGAGGAGGATGATTCCACCACCACACCTTGGGAAGACTTCAAGAAGCCAAGATTCATCAAGGGAATACAAGATTAGAGGGATTTTGAGCTCCCAAACCCATCTTGGGTTCTTTGCTTTGCTTACTTTTTCTCTACTTCTTGAATTTTGTATTTTCTTAATAAAATCTTGTATGAGCACCATGGTTTTGGGCTAAAAACCTTAGACCATGGGTGCTAGACCTTTGTAGTAGATGATGACAATTTGAGTTTGTTATATATTCATTTTTGAGCATGTTCTTGTGAATTTACTTGGATTTCATGCTTGATAATAGTTATCCTTATTATTATTTGTGAGGGCATGTGGTAATATGAACTTGAATCTTGTACTTGAACATAACTTGAGTACCTATTAGTGAGAGCTTGTAGGTTTTCATTGTTGTGCTAGAGTTAAAACTTGAGAACTTGTCCGAGAGGAAAGTTTAAGAGTGGACATAAGTAGATTCAAAGGTTTGGAAGCAAAACATCAACCTTCGATTCGAAAATAGCTGTACTTAGTGCTTCCTAACGTCGATTGTAACATCCCGAGAGGGTAGTTGACGTTAGGAAAGGCTTAATCCGAGAGGATAAGCGCCTATAACTTAGAACGCATGCTTTGCTTAATTTTGAATATTGACAACTTGGATTGGCATTTCGCCGTCGGTCTAGCACCCGTGGTTGCTAGTTGCTTGATTTTCATTCCCCCGCTTTAATATTTTGCATCTAACTTAGTGTTCATTTAGCGTAGTTTGCTAGTAATTAGTTTCTTAATCCAAAACCCCTAAAAATTGCGTATTTACTTTTTCTTCCCCGTCAAACCTAAGAGAAAGCGCAAATCGACTAAGTAATCGACCCATAAGTTGATCCCCTAGTGTTCGACCAGGCAAAGCCGGAATATAAATGTACTTGGAGAATTAAAGGGCCTCTTTTGCGAGGGAGTTTTTTGGCCTTTCAAGTTGGCGTCGTTGTCGGGGATCAACGGTTTCTTACTTAGTTGAGTTGTGTGATTTTTCAGATTTGATTGTACATTTGCATATAATTTTTACATTATTTTTTTATATAATAGTTGTTGTGATATCTTGCTAGCATGCGAATTTTTGCATTTGTGCTCTAACTCTTCTTCTCTAGTGTTGTCTTCTTTTTCAATTCTTTACTGATTTAAGAGGACATCGGAGGAGAGAAAATTCAGATGGAGCGAGATTGGAGATATTTTGAGCATCATCAAGAAGGCTTTGAAAATCCGGGCTATTATGAGCAAGATGACTACTTTGATCAATACGAGAACTACAATTCTCACGAGAGGTCTTATAGCCTGGATTACCACTATCATCAACCGGAATATCGGACAAGTCAGTCGGAGAACGAGTGGACTCCTCAAGAGCAATCCACTTCGTATGGAAATCAAGGTGGTTACGAAAATAATCGAGAGAGCTATTTTGAGCAAGGTAGTGGCCACTACCTCAATCGACATGAGCCTCACTATGGCCACGCCTACCAAGAGCCACCACCAAATTTCCAACCTCGATATGACCCACCACCGTCTTACCATGAAGAACCACCACCCCAATATTACCGAAATGATGAAGTCCCCTACCAAGACGATTATTCCTCCCATGAGTATTATGGAATGCAAGAGAATCAATATAATTCCCAAGACCATTCTCCTCAAGAGGAGTCGTGGGAATTAAGAGATGCTCTTATGTCACTCATGCGAAGTCAAGAGGCCACAAACAAGGAAATTGCGGCGATGCTTTGTACATGTGCTCAAGATTTGGAAAGATTGGGAATGTTGGCCCGCGGCCAAGTTGGTCGTCTTGCGCATGGAGACAATACGAGGGAAGCGATGGGGGATGGTGGCATGGAAGAAAAAGGCATGGTAAATGATGAGCCACACAAAGCCAAAGAGCTCGAATTCATGCAACTTAGTACGGTGTGGGAAGAGTCCGACGAAGAGCCAAAAAGTGCTGAAGTGCACGACGGGGCTAAAGGGACTGATGATGTGATGAGTGGGCTTGAAGCCCATCTTGGTGATGAATCTCCACAAGAGATCAAGGATGAAGTGGCCGAAGTGCTACCACTAGCTCAAGAGGCCGAAAAAGAGTCACAATTGCCTCAAGGAGTGATTGAAGTCCACTATCCTCATTCTATACCTCCAAAGGCTCCAATCTTAAAGACAAATGAGGAGAACAAGAGGAGTAGAAGATTGAGGAAGAACGATCTTGATCCGGGAGAAGGGAAAGAGCCTAATGTTCAAGAGATCAAGATCCACAATTGCTCGAGTAGCAATTGTATCTGGAGTGGAGTGGTCTGCACTCACTCCGCCCGAGAGGCAACCGAGTTGAGCGGAGCGGTGTAGACCGTCGATCCGTCGAGCTAACGACGTTAAACACGTGCGCTATTGGGAGGCACCCCAAATTTCTATCCTTTTCCTTTGTAAATTCATCATTTTTAGATTAAAATTTTTTTATGCCATGAAATCTCTAACTTATAGATAGCATTGTGACATTAGGTGAGAAGTTTGATTATGGCGCCAATATTGATGATGGAGCTAAAAGACAAGTGTGTCGACTTCTCGCACATCCTCATGACTATCGCAGACGACAACCCGGGGCCAAACCACCAAGATGGAGAAATCGAGTGTGGACACGCATCTCGAGACTCTCGACAAAGGGAAGTGATCCTCTAGTTCCTTGGATTGTGTTTGATCGCCCATCTACGTGGGTTGTGCTTAATTGAGAGATTTGGCATGTTTTATAGATAGTTAGTGCCAAAATTTTAATCTAATTCCTTCGAAATATTGGATCGCGGGTTCATCCACGGACATAATCAACGTGCACGAACCAAGTCGGGCCGAGCCCAACACCACGGCTCGGTTTGGGCCTAGAAAAGCCCAAACCGAGCTTGCCTCTCCTCTCGGCCTCAGCCAAGAGAAGGGACGGCCCCGGTCACCGCCGGCCTCTCCCGGCCTCCGGTGACCTCCGTCCGGTACCTCCGATCCGGCTCCCCGAGAGTCTCTTCTCGGACCCGACAAATCCAATAATTTTCGAAAAATTCCAAATTCAATATATTTTCAAAAATAATATATTTCATGCAATTATCCCAAAAAGCATTAAAATCATGTTATCAACAATTATGACATTTATATCATTACAAAACCGAAATAACAAACAAGGATCTCGGAGTGGTAGACCGGCTCTGATACCACTGTTGGTTTCCGGGGCATCCTAATTACGTTCATGGCAGCGGAAGCAACCTATAAACCGCCCCTAACCTGCGCAAGATCGACTACCAAGTTAAATCCTTAGGAAATCGAGTTTTCGGGTTTTACCAGAATCTGCCCGGACAGAAAACCGAGACTTTGAAGCTCTATATCTCGAGCTAAAGATCTCCAATTGCTTCGCTTCTTTTTGGAGATTAAATCTCAGCCAATTCCCTACATCTTTTGTGTTTTGCTCCGAACCCAGTTCGGACGAGAACACCTCCGTCTGGAGCCAAACATTTTTCCCGTCTCGCTGGACAGACTCTGCGGACCAGTCTGCTTCTCGGCCTTGTATCTCCCAAACCAACGCTCTTTTGGAAAATCAGTATTTCACAAAAGTTGTAGCCCTTGGTCAATCGGAGCTCGGACGAAGCGGCTATGGCTCACGCATTGTCGGTCGCCGGAATTGGACAATCTGAACAGTTTCTCCATTTTGCATTTAGTCTTTGTTGAATCGATAAAGAAGAACTTTCGGATCTTCTTCTCTAGAGCAAGTCCACACCAAGTGGATGATCTTGAAGATCCTTCACTTAATTGCCTATTAGAACAATTAAATGAAGAACAAGAGAGCAAAGAGAGGAGAGAGAGAGTTGTGAGAGTTGTAGGATTGATGAGAGTGTGTTGTGTCTTCAATCCCATTTGATATTTCTCTACTTCATCAATCTCATGAGCATGGGTCAAAAGGTGATTGGTATGGGCTTAAATTCTGATTTTGCTACTCAAAACAAAACCTAACTCATTTTTGAACCACACACTTCATTATTTATCCATCTCCTACCTTTTGAGAGCATCCATCTTCTCCACCATCCTCCATTTCCCTCCATTAAAGGCCAACCAAAAGCTTGATTGGGCAAGGAGGAGGAGGAGGATTTCACCACCACACCTTGGGAAGACTTTAAGGAGCCAATATTCATCAAGGGAGTACAAGATTAGAGGGGTTTTGAGCTCCCAAACCCATCTTGGGTTCTTTGGTTTGCTTGTTTTTTCTCTATTTCTTGAATTTTGTATTTTCTTAATAGAATCTTGTATGAGCACCATGATTTTGGGCTACAAACTTTAGACCATGGGTGCTAGACCTTTGTAGTATATGATGACAATTTCAGTTTGTTATATATTCATTTTTGAGCATGTTCTTGTGAATTTACTTGGATTTCATGCTTGATAATAGTTATCCTTATTATTATTTGTGAGAGCATGTGGTAATATGAACTTGAATCTTGTACTTGAACATAAATTGAGTACCTATTAGTGAGAGCTTGTAGGTTTTCATTGTTGTGCTAGAGTTAAAACTTGAGAACTTGCCCGAGAGGAAAGTTTAAGAGTGGACATAAGTAGATTCAAAGGTTTGGAAGCAAAACATCAACCTTCGATTCGAAAATAGTTGTACTTAGTGCTTCCTAACGTCGATTGTAACATCCCGAGAGGGTAGTTGACGTTAGGAAAGGCTTAATCCGAGAGGATAAGCGCCTATAACTTAGAACGCATGCTTTGCTTAATTTTGAATATTGACAACTTGGATTGGCATTTCGCCGTCGGTCTAACACCTGTGGTTGCTAGTTGCCTGATTTTCATTCCCCCGCTTTAATATTTTGCATCTAACTTAGTGTTCATTTAGCGTAGTTTGCTAGTAATTAGTTTCTTAATCCAAAACCCCTAAAAATTGCGTATTTACTTTTTCTTCCCCGTCAAACCTAAGAGAGAGCGCAAATCGACTAAGTAATCGACCCATAAGTTGATCCCCTAGTGTTCGACCAGACAAAGCCGGAATATAAATGTACTTGGACAATTAAAGTGCCTCTTTTGCGAGGGAGTTTTTTGGCCTTTCAAGTTGGTTCGGAATTTAGGAACCGACCAAAAATCGAACCGACCGACACCCCCACAAAACCTCTGCGTTTCACTTTCACACATACACGTTCTCTGAGTTCTGACTTCACTCTTCACTCACCACACACACGCACAACGGGAGGCGACTGAGAGATGAGACTGAGAGGCGAGAGAGAGACGAGAGGCAGAGAGCTCCAATTTGACGATTCGAGAAGAGAGAGCTTCGATTGTTCCTCAAGTAGCTTCGATCCGGCCGAATCTTGACTCGCATGAAGGTATGGACTCAAACTGACTCAATTAGGGTTCTGATTTTGAAGCATGTGAAGAGTCAATTGTTTCGATTATGAATTTGTTTGGTTTCGAATTAGACAATTAGGGGATTCGATTTGGAACACTAATTTCTTGGTTCCTAATTTCGAACAATAATTTCAGGGTTCGAGAAAAACCTAATTTCGATTTGTAGCCCTTGGACTTATCTTTCCAACGCTGCCAGTTTCAGGTCAATCGGAGCTCGGACGAAGCGGCTATGGCTCACGCATTGTCGGTCGCCGGAACTGGACAATCTGAACAGTTTCTCCATTTTGCATTTAGTCTTTGTTGAATCGATAAAGAACTTTCGGATCTTCTTCTCTAGAGCAAGTCCACACCAAGTGGATGATCTTGAAGATCCTTCACTTAATTGCCTACTAGAACAATTAAATGAAGAACAAGAGAGCAAAGAGAGGAGAGAGAGAGATGTGAGAGTTGTAGGATTGATGAGAGTGTGTTGTGTCTTCAATCCCATTTGATATTTCTCTACTTCATCAATCTCATGAGCATGGGTCAAAAGGTGATTGGTATGGGCTTAAAGGTGCTTTAACCCATACCCCTTAAATCACTCACCTCTTAATCCACAATCACCAACTAAGCATGGTGTTGTGTGGCCCCCACACATGGACCTACCATGTGGGCCGGCCAAGAGGGCTTATTGGGCCCTTGTTTAGGCCGGCCATGAGACCTCATAGGCCGAGCCCAATGGGCTCGACCGTGTGGTCTCGTGCCGTGTCCAAAAGTCGCCCGACCCTTTTTGTCGTTACTTATCAAACAAAATCCGACGCGACATCGACGAAAAAACTCAGTTTTCTCGATTCGCTAATTATTCTCTCAAACCGAACCCATGGCACAAAACCTCCAGTTTTGTCCATGTATTGCTCCTCAAGAAACGTTAAGGTTTCCTTGTTTTAAGTTATCTGTCTTGAATGTGTGTGACCCTCTAGGCTCATGCCACCGTTGGCAGATCGGCGCAAAAGATCGCTCTTGCCCGATCCATCATAAGTGGTCTCTAGTAAGACGTTATGATTACCCAAGGTGCATGATGATCAATGATTCGACTTAACCTTGTGCGTACAAGTCACTATCCTATTATCTCTAGATATCCTGATTGATCACAAGGCATAGAGTCGTCACCCTTGTTTAATCAATTATTGTTACTTGATATGCGAGATGGCTGAGAACTGATAACCCGTAGCATCGGCATGGCCATGCTCTTACTCTCAGTCAGTCTCCATCAAGAGGCCCTTTTAACAGATATCTTTCCCATACCGTAGTATGAGGGATAAATCCCTTAGCCGTCTTTCGTGTCACTCATGCAACCCGTTCCACCACCCAATCATGCCCTTTATAGCAATCCTGTCACAGAAAGCGTTAGGCGCAAGTTAAAGCCGCACGTTCATTGCATAGTGATCACAAAGACTCCTTGGTCTAAGGGTGTCGTGACAAGCTATCGCATTTGAATATGTTCATGGCTTAATCTATGAAAACACTATTCAAAGCGGGTCGTCCGATATCAATCACCTCATGATATCTATGATATGATTTCGGGATCCCTCATCCCTATGACAAGTAGAACTACGTCATTAAGAACCATCCTCATACTGGTCGCTTCTAAGGAAGCATATTTTGACTAGGGACTCGTTAAGTGTGATCCGTACAGATTTATGGTTCTACTACTTTAGTGGTCATAAATCAGATCATGCTTAACATATTACTTCAACACATAAGTAATACAAAGCTGTTTTATATATATGTTACAAACGATGATAATGTACATAGACGTTTACAGGCTAATAGCAATTGGACTAGGGCACAAATGCTATCATTTGATTAAATTTCTGAACCCTAATTTTTGGGTTCTTAAATTAGGGGTTTTGAACCCTAATTTAATTTGGTTTTAACCCTAATTTGTGGGTTTAAGAGTAGGGTTTTTGAACCCTAATTTAATTTTTCCAGTATGTCTGATTGTTTCTTATATCTATCTCTGTATCTCATATATGGTTCGATATAGGAGCAGTGAGCCAGTGACATTGTGACAGTGAGTGAGTAGTGATGGATAAGAAGAGAAAACGATCTCTGTCCACCCAAGAGTTAAGGGTCACTTCCCCGATGATGGCTACGTCAATTGCAGCAAAGGTAATTGAATTGTAAACTCTGAATTGTAATTAGTAGTTTACTTCTTTATAATTTATAATATATAATTTGTAATTTTGTAATTGTTGTTTATACTTTATAGGCAACTCATGCAAGCGCAGTTGGGGACAACTTGGTTGACATTGTTGATGATGCTACTACTCCTAGTCCTACAGCTACGGCTACGACGACGTCGACGAGTGCCTTCGATGCAGAGCCACAAGCTGATCCATCAGTTGGTGTTGCTGGTCCATCGAAGAAGAAGGGTAAGAAACCCTTAACATCAATAATTTCTACTCGTAAAGTTAGTGAAGCTTGGACTGTTTTTGAAAAGATATATGATAGTGAGGGGGTCTTAGTTCAAGCTAAGTGTAGGGTTTGTGGAAAAACTTTTAAGGCTCAATCTAAAGGAAATGGGACAACTAATCTGAACACTCATATGAAAAAATGTCCAAACAATCCTGCTAAGAAGGTAGTTGGTCCACAACAACAGCATTTGGTTCTAAAGGGTAGTGGTGATAGTAAGAATGTCTCATCTTGGTACTTTTAATAAGATCTTGGTCGAAAATTAGTAATTGAAATGCTAATTCTAGATGAATTGCCCTTTAATCATGTGAAGAAACGCGGATTCAGAAGATTAATCTGTGGTATATGCCCTATATTCAAACTCCCTTCTAGAGTGACTTCAACTAGGGATGTTCACAAACTATATGAATCCGAAAAGGTAAGGTTGTATGCGTATTTTGGATCTACCTCTTCTAGGATATCCTTCACCACTGACACATGGACATCTACTCCTGGCACGAATTATATGACATTGACAGCTCATCTCATCGATGAGAAATGGGTGTTGCATAGATACATATTGAATTTTTGTCATGTTACCAGTCACAAGGGGGATGATATATTACTAATATCGGTGTGCCCGACTTTGTTTTCTTGTGTTTAGTGTTGTTAGGTTTCGTTGTCAGTTTGTCCGATATGGTGGCCTGGATTTTGTCCAGAGAGGTAGGGTGTCGTTACGCTCGACTTTCGGGTGTGTAACTCTTTCTCGCTTATGATATTAATGAACCTTTTTTTTTGTTTTTAAAAAAACTAATAATCATGTTCGAATTAGTTTTTGTTACATGCATTTGGTAGTTATTTTATTATTATTATTAATTTAATTATTAAATTTATTAATTAAATTAAATTTTTAGTATAAAATTTTGTCCCATGAATTTTTTTTTTTTGAATCCGTCATATGTAACGCTGTTGTGATGTCTTGCTATGGTATGTACTTTGGTTCGATTTTGGTTAGGGAATTTATGATTTTTTTTAGAATGATTCAAGAGCTGCGAGATGAAAGAATACTGAAACACACAAGACCATATATAATAATTTTCTTTTTGAAAAAATTCCTACTTTGACTTTTCAATATAGCTCGCAATATTATTTGCCACGAAAATTCTCAGCGTTACAGGGTGACGAAAGAAGACCAGGACAAGAAATGCACAACCTTGAAAAGTAAACTATTTTTATCACAAACGTATGAACATTTCTTTGAAGGTTGCTTGAATGAAACAAAGATCCTTAGTTTTCCCAACCTTTTGTATCATGTCTATTTATATTGTCTTAAATATGAACAGTTGTATTATCAGTTTATAAACTTCAAAAGTATAACAAAATATCAAAAGAATCCTCTTAAATACAATAATAATCATTATGTTCATGTATAAAAACAGGTTCCTCGGTCGACATTCGAGCTTTAACCTCCCTAAGCTCCTCCGTCGACAATTATAAAATTATAATTGGTCATTTAATAATCAATTTTGTTTTTTCACTGAGTTGATCATTTGATAAAAAAATTTAGAAATCACAAGTTTACCATGTTCATGATATATGACTCAAACGTTGGTCGTTGTTTTTTTATCAGCTTGAAAACACTCATCATTGTTTGTTGTCAAGATTGCTTTGCCAGTAATTTTAAAAATATTAATCAATTAAATTATTTAACTTTTGGATATCCGTAAAATTATAAAACGAATATATAGAATAGAGGATATAATTAAGAAAATCGGCATCTTAATAAACAACAGCCATTCCTATTTTCTGACTTTTCAACATTCCTGTCAAGAAATAATAAGACAAAACCCATCTTCTCCTAGAGGAGTGTGCATTGATTGTGTGGGTACAAACTATTCCAAATCAAAGAGATAAGAAATTTCAGCTCTGAAAAATATCAAAGCAGACCCATTTCCATCCCCATTTCGTTGTGGAGAAATCTCTGAAGCAGCTATATACACTCGCAGCAGGTACAAATTCATAATACTTTTTTTGCATGACATCATTTTCAATTAATTCATATTAAGAGCCTTTGATGTCTAAGCAGCATGTTTTTTCTCTTCACGTTTCCATTTTGATGGTATAATAAGATCTTCTCCACCTTGCACTTGTTTTTACTGAATAGTTCAACAATATTCTATATCTTAAGAGTCTTATTTAAGTTGAGTCACAATTTGAGTGAAGGATTTACCATCCTAGAATTTTAGGCTTGTTTTTTTAAACTATTTTTGCCTTGTTTCAGTTGACTTGGATACTAGGAATAATTAAAATTCAGCATAGTGTATTTGACAAGATTTTCATTTGACCGTAGTTTACTTTTAAGGGATAATTCATGTTCACTACGGTAAACTATGACACATTTGCATGTTAATACGGTGAACTTATTAACGTATCACTTCAATACGGGAAACTATTTTTACGTGTCATTTTACTCTAACGCCGTTAAAACAGATGGAAAATGTACTGTCAACTTTCAAATTTTATTACATGTCAAAAATACCCCTGTATTTAAAAATTTTAAAAATAAAAATAAATTAATTTTTTTTCAATTTTTTGTGAAATAAATAATAAAAACTTATTTGAATATTTTTTTATTTAAAAAAAATATTAAAGATGAAAAACGTTGTTCAAATTCGTTTTTTTATTTTAATGTTTTTTTCGAAAATACTTTTTTTGAAAAAAGTAACAATATTGAAATCAGTTTTAGTTATTTATTTCATAAAAAATATTTTTTTTAAAAAAAGTGTAAAATATATATTTTTAGATTTGTTTTAAAATTTTAATACAAGGGCAATATGGAAATTTTATATCAAAATTAATACTATTAGAAACAGTGACACATAAAAATAGTTCCACGTATTAAAGTAACACGTTAATAAATTCACTGTATTGACATGTAAATGTGTCATAGCTCACCGCAGTGAACATGAATTATACTTACTTTTATATACATCTATGGCGTACATTATTTTTGGAGAAATTTTAGTTCACTACGGTCAACAATTCCACTTATTCAATTCACTAAGGTTAACTATTTTAAGTGTCAATACACCACAGAGAACTTTTTTTTGGTATCAGCTATAACGTCGTTAAAACGGATAAAAAAACTATTATTTGATTTTCAAATTTTATTAAGTGTTTAAAATACCAATGTATTAAATAATTATTTATCCATATATATTATTTTTAACTTTTTGAAAAAAATAATTTTATAGAATAAATAATAAAAAACTGATTTGTATATTAATTTTTTAAAGTGTTGTTTTAAAAAATTATTAAAATAAAAATCTTTGTTAAAATTCGTTATATATACATATTTAAAATTATTTAAAAAAATAACATTGAATTAAGTTTTTATTATTTATTTCATAACATTATATTTAAAAAAATAATAATAAATAATATTTTTTATACATTTTTATACTTGGGTCATATAAACATTTCAGGGGTAATGACAGTTGACTACAGCCAACTATGTCGCGTTTCAAATTTAATACCCCAACTTTCAGATTTTGATTTGGGATACCCAAAAATTAAATAAGCGACACTTAGCCCAACTTCTGTTAAATCTAACTGATTTAGTCTGTCAAAAAGTCTAAAATGCCCTCAATCATTTTGGTCTGTTAAATTGGTCTAGTTGGTTCAAATGATATGATTATGAAATGACCATTTTACTCCTAATTGAATATAATTTAACTAATGCATTGAGGGCAAAATTGACTTTTCACTTACACAAATAATAATTATAATTATTTAACATTTAAATATATATATTATTATGATTATTATTATATATTATTATAAATCATATTAATATTTATTATTATTAATAATTAACCCTAATTAACACTAATTAAACCCTAATTAACACTAATTAAACCCCCACCCCACCCCACTCCCGTCTCCGCCGTCTCCGACCGCCCACCCACCTCCGTCGAGCCACCCACGACCTCCCCACGGCCCCGACCTGACGGAGGCGCCGACGGAGCCTGAGCTGCGAGGAGCGATTTGGGCAGGTTCAGCAAGAACACGGACCGTAAAGGCGTGGTCGGAGAGAGAAGGAGCGGCCATGAATGCTCAATCTGAGCAGAGCAGAGATGATAGAAACAAGAGGAAATGGCTATGGCGATGAGTTCTTCGAGAATTGGCTATGGCGATGAAGGTTTTGGTCTGTACTGTTTTCCTAGATCAGGAGGTCGTGGGTGGCTCGACGGAGGTCGTGGGTAGCACAGGAGACAACACGGAGCTCCGTCAGCTCCGTCGGCGCCTCCATCAGGTGGTGGGTGGCTCGACGGTGGTCGTGGGTAGCACAGGAGACACGACGGAGCTCCGTCGGCGCCTCCGTCAGGTCGGGATCGTGGGTGGCTCGACGGAGGTGGGTCGTCGCGACGGAGGTGGCTGGGTGGTCGGAGACGGGAGTGGGGTGGGGTGGGGGTTTAATTAGTGTTAATTAGGGTTAATTAGGCTTTAATTAGGCTTAATTAATAATAATTATTAATATTAATATGATTTATAATAATATATAATATTAATAATAATAATATATATATTTAAATATTAAATAATTATAATTATTATATTTGTAATTGAAAAATCAATTTTGCCCTCAATGCATTAATTAAATTGGGTATTCAATTAGGGGTAAAATGATCATTTCATAATCATATCATTTGAACCAACCAGACCAATTTAACAGACCAAAATGATTGAGGGCATTTTAGACTTTTTGACAGACCAAATCAGTTAGATTTAACAGAAGTTGGGCTAAGGGTCGTTTATTTAATCTTTGGGTATCCCAAATGAAAATCTAAAAGTTGGGGTATTAAATTTGAAACGCGACATAGTTGGCTGTAGTCAACTGTCATTACCCCAACATTTTATATTAAATTTAACTGTTAGGGAAGGTAGCTCTTAATGAAACATCTCTTAACGAATTGACAATTAAAATAGTTGACCGTAATGAATTGAAAAAGTGTCATAGTTAACCGTACTGAACTGCAATTTCCCTTTATTTTTATCAATTCAAAGTCATTTTCGTTAAAATAGATAGAAAATTATCGAGCCAGCTCAATTGGCTTTTCCCAATTTCAGCCGGTTCCATCGGTTGGACTGGTTCAATTTGTGAGTTTTTTCAATTTGTACCGGTTCATTAATCTCTAGGGTTGTATTTTGTTTTTATTTATAATTTTTTGTATACACCCTGACACAATTGTAATTTATTGTTATGAAATCAATTAATATTTAGTTTCAATTTAATTAATTATATTTTTGAATTTAGGATAATTTAGACATTACCAATATTTACCTTTGTAGTATGAATGCGATAGGAAAATAATGTTTACCATGCTAAACTAATACAAAGTAATAAAACGAAAATCCTCATGTCTGCTGTACCTCCTAAGCCCCCTTTCCTTTCAACTTCTTCCAATCCTCATCTTAATCCTGAGCGCCACAAGTTATCTTCTCCATCTTTATATGTGAACTACCAAAAAATTCATCTCTCTGGCTCGAAGACTTGTTCGGAAGTATTGGTTGCAGCTCCGGAGTCGGTCTCCCATCTAAACCCACCACTGAAAATGACCTCCAAGCTGGCGAGACTTTGCTCTCGCCGGGCAGGAGATCCGGTCTGCCGGCTTGGCCAAGCTGGCGAAATTTTCATCCGAAACTCGCCGGCTTGGTTCTCGCCGGGAAGGTGTCGACGAGAATAGTCATAGTTGGAGGTGACCAATATTTCGCCGCGGTAGTGAAGGTTTCTCGGCGAGATATTGACAATTTTTCGCCGGGAAAGGTTACAAGACTTAATCGGCGAGATATTGGTCAAAAACTCGCCGGTTAAGGTTTACAACGTAGCCGGCGATATATTGACCATATCTCGCCGGCTAGGTTGTAAACCCTAGCCGAACCTAGCCTGGGAGATGTTGCCAATATCTCGCCGACTAGGTATGATAAGTTTTGAACAGAATATGTCCCAATTCCTCAGTTTCCCGTTACCAATTACACCTGCAAAAACCTGGCAATTCTAAATCATAAAGTACAACTAAATCCTAAACTACAATAGCAGCGATCGAAAACAGATATTTCCTAATTGCAAACCAATTAAAATTTGAACAATAAATTTATAATTACAAAACGTGAAAAATGAGAAAACCAGGAAACTACGGGAGTTGTCCTATCTGTTTTGTCTTCTGCACCGTCTTCTTGAACCTTTTGCTAGGGCGCGTTCGTTCGTCGGCAGGTGCTGAAGGTTGTTGTTGTTCCGAAGGTAGTTCCGGCGAGATAGCCACCTGCGTCACCGTCTGAGATGGAGTCAGGCCCGGAGTCAGCGTCGGAGTCGGAGTCTGAGTCTGGGCTGGAAGCGGCATCTGCACGCCACCTGACAAGCCGAAGCTCACCAGGTGATCCCGGATAGTGGCGAGAACCTCGGCCTTAAACCGAGCATCGATCTCGGCTTTAAGCAAAGTCTGCTAATCGTCGAAACGCCGTTTTAACTCAGCTATCTCCCCCTCCGCAGCAGCAGCTCTGGCGGCCAATTCTTCCTCTCTCGCACGAGCCTCTACCTCTCTCCGGCGAGCCCTCTCCTCCATTTGCGTCGTTCTGGCAGCGACTGCAGCATCTATCAGCTCAGCTGACGCCGCGGATGTACAGGCACCACCTCTCGGTATTGGTGTCAGCCTAGACTCGAGAAGTTCATCATCCCTCTCGGGTAGATAGACACCACGAGTCTGCATTAGCACAAAAATAATGGAATTGGGGTTCCGAAGAGTTGCACCCCGGCAAATTAAAGCATGTCTATCACCCACCGGCCTTCTCAGACACAACAACGTGACTCAAATAAGCAATCAATATTCGTCAATACCAATAACAAGCATTAAGTACTTTAATTCACCCAAAAGCATGCATAAACAATTCAATCCATAATTATAAAATCATCACAATTCAATTCAAGACCTAGCATCCATGATCACGGGTATTTAGCCCATGATCATGGTGCTATAACCAAAATCCATAAAGATAAATACACAATTCGAGTTTAAGGAATAAGAACGAATAACCCTAAAATCCAAAAGGTTGAAGAACATGAATTGTTGAATCCCTCTCGATTGTTGATGTGTAGCTTGCTTGATCTTAGCGCTTGAATCGCCCTTGAATCGGATTCGAGCTCCTCTCGAAGTCTTCAATCCTCTCCTTGGTTGATATGGTGTTCTACTATCTGCTCTCCCAAAGCGTGGTGGCTGGCTCAGTTCAATTGTCGCGTGAAAACTCCAATTTTCGGCCCCCCAAACTCAGAATTCGTGTTTGACTTTTATATTCTTTTCTGCATCTGGGAGTTGTAACCATCGTTACAGCTCCGTTGCATCATCGTTACAACTTTCTGTCTTCAAATTTCCTTCGAATTGATATATTATGGGCCCAGATCGGAGTTCGGATGAGAACTCTACACCACTCGAAAGTATCAGACAATTTTAGCCCTCTTCCAGACCTCTAATGAAAAAACTTCCTTCACAAGAATTGTAGACCTTTTCGTTCTCTTGAATTTAGATATAAAATTTGCTCGATTTGAATTTCGGATGTGAAAGTTATAGCACTTTCAAGTCATCTGGTCTGCAATCCCGATATCTGTTTTAGTGCTGCCTTTCGGTGCTATTTTGAACTTCTACCCATGAAATTTAGAGAAAAATTCCTTCTAGAGAGTTGTAGATCGCCGAGTTATCTTCGATTTGATCTAATTTTGGGTCACCTCGGATTAATATATGCGAAAGTTGTGCTATCTGAAAGATTCTGCTGCGATTTTGGCTCGGTTTTGACCATTTTCACATGTATTCTGCACATTCACACCAAACATACCCGAAGGCGTAAAAGTGGCATAAAGATCAATAATTTAACACATCGAGAGTGAAATAACACCTAGAATGTGGGTAATAGATATCATAAACTTACATTTGATGCGACCGCATCATTTTCATCCATCCTCTATCGCTCTCAGGATCCCATCTAGACAGGGCGTTGGTGCTGATTCATTCCCGATATGTATCATCCATCAACACTTTTATAGATCTCTTGATCTTGGACAAAGCTTTCCCGATTGTTATGGTGGATATCCTGGCTTCATGTGTTACGCACTGTGACCTAGTGGACGGTGCTTCGTCGGTCCTTCCATCCTCCTCAGACTCGTCGTCGCATATCGCCTCCGAGAAAGGCGAGATTTCGCCGAGTTCATCTGCTTCTCAGTCGCCAGAGCCTCGCCAGAATCCGTCTGTGCCTCCGATCTGCAGCGTTGTATCTTCGGGTTATGCAGGTGCGACATCCAGAAGCATGTGTTCGTTCGGCCTTACCGTTTTGAGAGGACGTTTGTGGACATGAGAAGCAAAAAGTGAAACTAGAGGAGCGAGCGAAAGAATAAAATGGAGAATTATCGAACTCCCGCCCAAGATCGTATTGGAAACGTTTTATGTGTTTTCCAAATTGAGTGGAGATGGACATGTGAAACTAAATAAACTTAGAAAAAGTTTCAAATTTGTATTTAAGAGGGAATGTCCATACATATTTGGAGAAATCATCAACCAAGATCATGTAATACTTGTGACCAAATCTACTATGCACTCGTAAGATCCATAATACTATGTGTAAAACATTATGGAGACAAAGTCTACCATGCACCCGTGGGTCAAATTCGATAGAGGCATTGCTATCTCTAGGGAATTGATGGACGGAAACAAGATTTTTAATAATACTAGGTACGTGTAAATCAGGTTGAATATCGTAAATCCCATGCTAACCATGTTGGAATTCGAATTTGGCTCTGATAACCATGTTGGATATTGTAATCCCATGCTCTGTGGGTATGTTATTGACATATTTACACAGAGATATACAAAGCAGTTTTAGGACATGAACCATTGCGATGGTAGTTATACATAGGTAAATTTATCAAGACTTGCAAATTTGTTTTTGAACTTGTTAACTTAATTACAGGTATACACTATCCACTCTAGGATCTGCAAGGTATGGAAAAATTGAAGAACGTCATTGATGTTGGCTCCGCCGCATATGGCCTGGCTGAGCCTCACATGAGCTTTGATGACAATGTGGAAACTCTCAAACGGAAGTACAAAGCTTTGAGCTGCAAGGCAGATGATGTGAATGAGGATCCAGAATTTGCAGAGCCATCGTTTGGAAAGAAACGAAGAAAGGCAGTTGAGAATTGGCTGACAAATGTGAGAAACTTGAAGGTCAAAGTAGACAGTATAGACGCAACATTGAGCCAAAGTGGAGTACTCAGACGTTTAATTTCACCATATGCGAAACAAGTGAAAGATCTTATCGGAGAAGTAGAAGAACTTCAGAAGGAAGGTGAATTTCCTCAAGGGCTCACATTGGATACACAAGATTCCATCGGAGTAGAATTTCCTACACAACCATTTGTTGGCAAAACATTTCAAGAGAACCTGGACAAAGTTTTGGGGTACTTAATGGAACCAGAGGTCTCAACCATCGGAATCTGGGGAATGGGAGGTGTGGGGAAGACCACGCTAGTGACACATATCAATAATTGAGCCCGGCAACAGCGTAGCACTTTCAGTAATGTTTATTGGGTCACTGTCACACAGAATCTGGACATTCTTCAACTGCAAGACAAATTTGCTAAAGCAATCCGTTTGAAGTTTAATGAAGAAGACAAAATGAAAAGGGCGGCTATGTTGTACAAAAAGTTGATGAAGAGGAGATGTTTATTCATTCTAGATGATGTGTGGCAAGCTATAGACTTTAAGGAGGTGGGAATTCCCATTGAAGCCAATGGTTGTAAGGTGATTATTACTACTCGATCACTGGATGTGTGCAATAGGATGGACTGTCAGCAAATTATTAAAGTAGAGCTTCTTTCTGAGGAAGAAGCTTGGGACTTGTTTCAAGAGAATCTTGGGCGTGGGGAGGCTCTTTCAGAGGAAGTATCTAAGGTTGCATCGCTTGTTGCCAAAGAATGTGCCAATCTCCCACTTGGGATCATTACGATGGCAAGGTGCATGAGAAGAGTGAATGATGTCCGTACCTGGAGGGCTGCTTTACGAGCATTGAGGGAATCGAAAAATGAAGGGTTAGAGGACATGGATGAAAAGGTAGACAATGTTGGATCTAAAAATAACTCACAGAACAATAATAGAGAAAGATCAATAGAATCGAATACTTTTCTTGGTTTATTTCATGCCTATTTATAGGCTCCAACTACAATTAATATAACAAACTAGGAAATAAACAAAACAAGAAGGAAATAGGAAACAAAACACCTTATACCTAGCCTAAGTCCATATATAGAGATTATTGACAACAATCTCCCCCTTAATCTCGAACATATATGTCTCTGATCTTCAATTTTGTTCTCATTTCAAGAAATTAGAGTCTTCCAAGTGGTTTTGTTAGAATATCCGCCATTTGTTCACTTGAGCTGACATGTTCGATCTCGATCTCACATTTTTCAACACATTCTCGCACAAAATGATATCGCGTGTCTATATGCTTGCTTCGGTCATGAAATACTGGATTTTTGCTCAACAATATCGCAGATTTGTTATCAACTCTCAACCGCACCACCTCTGGGTCTCTCCCTATACTACAAATGACAATCAAAATTCCAGCGAGATATTGGTCTCGCAGGGAATCTATAACACACTCGCTGGGAATGCAAAGCCAGCATATACCTCGCTGGGAATAAGCTCGCCGGGAAGGACTCGACGGGAAAGGTCTTTCCCAGCGAGAGTTTGATTCAAAGACTCGCTGGGTAGGTAAACTCAAAACCTCGCCGGGTAGGTTTACACATAACCAGCGAGATTTTGGAAACACGCGCTGGGTCAATAAAATTTGAACTACCGACGAGAATTTGAAAATACTCGCTGGCTATGTCAAATTGTAATTACCAGCGAGTATTTTCAAAGACTCGCTGGCTATGTCAACATGTAATTACCAGCGAGTACTTTCAAACACTCGATGGCTATGTGTATTATTAATTACCAACGAGATTTAAGCAAAACCTCGCCGGCTATGTTTGTAACAATTTTAACAGCACAGATCCAAAATTGCTGTTGCCCCTTCCTGCCCCTGCTATAATTGCAAGCAAGCTTGTACCAAATGAAACAGCATTTGAAAAATTCAGCAAATTCCACACAAATATTCATAGAACGAATTTTTCTAACAGTTATCAAACAGTTGTCATAACACAAAATATAACTAAAGGATGCCAAAAATTGATTTTGTCTTCTTCGGCTTCTTCTTCGACTTCTCGACCGAAGTTTGCTCCTGAGTCTGAGGCGGGGGAGTCGGGCTCGGTACCGCAATAGATATTGGGGCCGGTTGCGACAACTCTACCGGAGTTGAGAGCGGTACCTGAGGGGGCAACTGTGCCGGAGTCGAGATCAACGGCGATGGCTGGAACTCTGCCGGAGTCGAGACTGGCGCCGGTGGCAGCAACTCTGCGGGAGTCGAGAGTGGCGCCGGCGGCAGCAACTTTTCCGAAGTCGAGAAGGACCGTGCCGGAGTTACCTGAGGGGGCAACTGTGCCGGAGTCGAGATCAACGGCGGTGGCTGGAACTCTGCCGGAGTCGAGACTGGCGCCGGCGGCAGCAACTCTGCCGAAGACGGAGTCGGGAGCGGCATCTGCTGCATGAACCGTCGAAGCATGTCCTGCAACTGATTATCCATGTCGGCCTTAAAACGAGCCTGCATTTCAGCGCGCTCTGCCTCAGCTTTCGCACGTTCGGCATCAAGTTGCTCCTTCACCCGAGCCTCCATTGCACGACGATCTGCCTCACGTTCTTGGGCGTGTTGTATTTGCATAGCTGCTAATTCGGCTTCAACCTGACGCTGCCTCTCCTCAAATATAGCCGTTCTGGCACTTATCTTAGTAGCAATCCGCTCCTCAGACATCACGCCCCCAGCAGTACGAGCACCACCTCTCGGTTTCAGTGTGCGTTTGTATTCAGAACCCATGCCGGGGACGATGCTACCCCGATGGTTGTCCGTTTCAACCAACTCCTGCAAAACTTCAACCTCTTCATCGCTTTGCACTTCAGGTAGAAGAATAGAGTCGCTAGTTTCGTCAGTAGCTTGTGCGGCACGTTCAAGAGTTTTACGCTCGATAAAAGACTTCACTTTCTGAACCTGTAACTCAATCATATTGTATACAATAATTAAGGTCCACATATAATTATAATATTTAAGAATAGAGTCGGATATAAGCAGATTAAAAGCAAATCAAATAATTGCACATGAATATATTGAAAATAATAAAGTGGACATTAGCTATTTCATGTGAACGAGTTCAAAACAATTCAATACTATTCAATTAGCTATTTCATGTGAACGAGTTCAAAACAATTGAATACTATTGAATACAAATTCTATGTGAACGAGTTCAAAACAATCTACACATATTGTATATTTTGTATCGGGATTGCCGTATAAAAATATACCTTATCGGGATTGCCGTATTTCCCGTAGACGTCCACATAGACCCCCAAATGCGGATACAAGGCTCCAGCCTTCTTCTTCTTCGTAGCGTGGTTGACAAAGGCGCATGATCCGCCGGTATGGATAGGTCTCTTCTTCGAGATATGTGTCATACTCTCAGACAGGGCCTGAGACACATGAATTAATTGCATTACCAACAATGTATATTAGTGTTTATTTAGTACGAAAGATAAATTAATATGTTACCCGATGAGAAGGGGACTCGAAGTGGTCGCATAGCCAATACCAACTGCTCTCCCGGCCTATGAAGTCTACCGGAATCGGGTGTCGTCCATATCTTAAGAAATTTCTCTTGCACTCCCCCAAGAACTCAGAGTAGCGCCTCTGCATATGCCAAGCAAGCCACTTGTAGACTCGCATTGGCGATGCATGATAATCTACTGCCGACTAGAATTGAAAAATAGTATCGTTACATCTCTATTTTGAAAGTAGTATTGAAAAAGAAAGAAAATCGAGCATACCGCCACTGCAGACCAAATCTTCTCTTGTTCGTGGCGTGGCAGATCACGAAATAAGGCGCCGGTTGGTACGATCCTCGTCCTAATGTGACCCCCAATGAAGCGGACGATTTGGGAGGTGTCAAACGACGGATCGTTGTTGATTTTGATTTTCCTCTTCTCGAAGTCCCACGTGATCGGCAAGGGTTTATCCTTTATCATCGCTTGGAGCTTACGACATTTTGCCAACCCGCGCGAACTCTTCTTTGGCTCTTGGGTCCCACTTACCGAGCCTTCTTCGAACTGGCTGTTCAATGATTGGAACCGGATGTGTCGGCCGGGGATCACCGTTCCGGGGGAGGTGGATGCACACCTCGACCCCGAGGCCGAGGGGATGATGCATCCAATAAGGCCCTCGGGTGCTGGTCCACCCTGATCGGACTGGTTGCTCTCTTGAGGACGTGAGACCCCTTCATCAGGACTCGGTTGACTCGGCTGCGAACTCGGTTCAGCCGTCATCGATTAATCCATCGTCGGACCGTGTCTCCTTGCCATGGATGTAGCCAACCGTCGAATATCTGCAAAATACTCGTCGTCTATTTTCTTCTTCCCCTTATAGTCGGGGTTCTTTTTTGGTGGAGCCATGCTAAGAATAGAAAAATAAGTCAAACAAAAATTGAACCGTTAAGTTCCTAATTCATAAATTGAACAAATGGCAGATTATATACAATGTATTCATAGCACAATGGAATTATCCCTAAATTCAACAATTAGAACAATTAGAACCCTAAATTGAACAAATTGAAATACGTATAACCCTAAATTGAGCATTTTGAACAAATAACACCCTAAATTCAGCAATTTCAATAAATTAGACCCATATTTTCTGCAATTTGAACAAATTACACCCTAAATTGAACAATTAGAACAAATCGAACCCTAAATTGAACAAATTCAAATACGTAGAACCCTAAATTGAGCATATCGATCATCACACACCCTACATTCTGCAAATTCAATACCTTACACCCATAATTTCAGCAATTTCAGTAATCTTTACACCATAAATTGAACAATTAGAACCAGCAGAACCCTAAATTGAACAGCACAGACCCTAAATTGATCATTTTGATCATCACACACCCTACATTCAGCAATTTCAATACCTTACACCCATAATTTCAGCAATTTCAACAAATTACACCCTAATTTGTACGAATTAAACCCTAATTTCAGAAATCAAAACTACAATTTGAACTCTAACCTGAGGGTTGTCGATGGACGGTGAGCTTCCGGGGCGACGGCGAAGAACTGACCGGAGAAGAAGGGAATGAGGTCGGCGACTGCTCGGGCTAGTATTTGAGCTCCACTGGCGACGTCGAGGACGGACACGGTATCGATAGGAGGCAACGGGGAGGCGAGGTCGGCGAGGCGAGGCGAGGTCGGCGAGGCTAGGTCGGCGAGGCGAGGTCGGCGAGGCAGGGTCGGACTGGCGACGCCGAGGACTGACGGAGGGCAGCGACGGAGCGACGACAGAGGCCTCGGTACAGACGCGCGAGAAATGACAAATATTTCTCTAAGTACTCAATTTATAATAACTCATTCCCAGTGAGTAATTGATCAAACACTCGCCGGTAATAAGTTAATATTTCTTAACTTTAATTACACATACTGACAACTCTTTCCCAGCGAGTTATTGATGAAAAACTCGCCGGTAAAGAGTTTACATTTCATAAATTAAAAATTAAAATTTTGATATATTACCAATATTGAAGATCATAACCAATGGATTTAAAATTTACTATGTTATGTTTTATGTGTTAAAATTTTAGATGCTTTGGAGTTTGATTGGTATGTGTAATATTCAATGTTTGTTAACAACCGTTGAATGGTTTCGAGTAATCTTTATCTAATCGTGACCGATTAACCATGCTTTCGTGGTTTGATTGTAATGGAATTTATACTATATGATATACATGTTATTTAGAACATATTGAACGGTTTGGATTTCATAAAATTTATGTGCATCATTCGAACGTACACTCTTGTAAGTTTTTAGGGTTTAGGATAGAGTTTACCTTCCTAACTATAAAGTAATGCTTTTACTATAAGTGTTTTATGTCGCGATTGATTTTGTTTTCTAACCGTATGGATTATATTGCACTCCATTTACTACGATTATGGTCTAAATTGTAGTCAATTCTGATAACCCTAAACCCTCGATCAAAAACGAAATTTGTATTTTACTCTATCACTTTACCAGCGAGTTTTTAGCAAATACTCGCCGGGTATGTGACACACATGTCGGGCACGTGACCACATACCCAGCGAGAATTATCAAACACTTGCCGGGTATGATAGTCACATGCTGGGCACGTGCCTACATACCCAGCGAGAATTATCAAACACTCGCCGGCTATGATCATCACATGCTGGGCACGTGACTGCATAACCAGCGAGAATTATCAAACACTCGCCGGGTATGATCATCACATGAATTACACATACGACATAACCCAGCGAGAATTATCAAACACTTTTCGGGTATGTTAGACACATGTTCTTCCCAGCACAAGTTTTCGACATATTGAACGGTTTTCATCATATTTTTATTCGAGTTTCATACTAATATGATATACACAATTAGAATATAAATACCCGTTCCATTTGAAACAACAATATTTTATTTCGTATCAGTTACACAAGAAAAATAAACAGTTACAGAACATTCCTATTACAACTTATTCTTCTTCTTCTTCTTCAATATCGGGCAAAGCTTCGTCATCATTAAATTCCTCTTCGGCGCACAATTCATCTTCACTTTGGATATGATCATCTCCATAGGGCACATCTTCGTCGGGCACATCTCCGTCGGGCATATCTCCGTCGAACACATATGTTGGAAGCGAACCAAAATCAATACATAACCCTCCATTTATAAGCAGAGGAATATCTGTTACCGCTTGCTCCTGATACGGGTCTTCGACCTCGTATATTGGCCCTTCATTGACATTCCTGGCAATTGATGAAGGATCATAAATACCTCTGTGGAACATGTGGCTGACAATTTTCCAAGCGCCCCCTTGCAACGGATCATCGACGTAAAAGACTTGTTTCACCATTTTTGCCAAACAAAAAGGATTTTCTTGATTCACGTTTGTGGATGTGTCGACGGACTCCATGTTACGGTCCCTCCGAATAGTACTCTCGTTGAACCACCTACACTTGAAAACTATAACCGTCATTCCTTGAGCGTATACGAGTTCAACAACTTCTAAGAGAATTCCATAATACCTCGTCTGTGGTGTTTGGAACATGACACCACAATTTTGTGTCCTTCGAGATTTATCTTGTCGGTGACATACGTACTTTACTCCATTCACAGTGCATTGTGAGTACGTGCGAGTATGAATCGGGCCCCGCGAGAGTATATACATCTCAATGTTATTCTCACCAATCTGCAAAATTAAATAAAGTTAGTGTCATTTGTGTATCTAAATTGAACAATCGAAAAAAATTAGAGGTATGCGTAAATCACTTACTATTTCCCGGAACGATAAGAAGAATGATTATGTTCGCATCTTCTCCGTAACGTTGGGCATTTTACTTCGAAATTGAATGAGGTGGCAATCTATATACTTTTGTACTTCCTCGCAATTTTCCATAACCGTCCAATGAACCCAATTTTCCTCGGATGATTACAGAGTCACATTTATGATGAAGTTCCTTGGAATGACAACTGGGGAAACAACAGAAATGTTCCATCGTCGAACCTCATTCACCTCATCATTGGGAGTAGATTCATCGTCGTCCAGGTATAAGTTTATGAAACTGCAGCGTTCATGCATCAAATATGATTCAGCTATGCAACCATCCGGGTACCTGCGGTTCCGTACACTCTTCTTGTACTCACCAAGTTGTCTGCAACAAATATAGGTATATTGTAAATGATATACCTTCAAACTAAAAGAATAATATATAAAGAATATATGCCTTTCAATTGGAAACATCCAAGTGTAATGAACTGGGCCATCCATCAAAATTTGTTGGGGCAGATGACGACAAAGGTGAACCATGATTGTGAAGAATGCCGGTGGAAATATACTCTCCAAATTGCACATAATAAAGTTCATATCACTTTCGAGCTGATGAATTTCTTGCACCTTCAATTCTCGAACACATAACCTTTGAAACCATCTTGATAAGTCCACTAGGGTATCTGCCACACGCGACCCAACATATGGTCGGATGATTATCGGGAGGATTCGCTGGAGTAATACATGACAATCGTGTGTCTTCAATCCTAAAAATTTTTTATCCTCGACCTTCACCTTATGTTTTAGCTGTCCGGCATACCCGCTCGGATATTGTATATAAGCTATTCTTTCAAACACCTCGGTCCGCTTTTGAGGTAACACAGTGAACTCTGAAGACGGTCGAGTGATGCCCATGTCTGCAAGGGTTGCACGGGCATTCGCATCATCCTTGGTCTTTGACTTGATGCCGAGCACGGTATCGATTACATTATCGCATACATTTTTCTCTATATGCATGACATCAAGAGCATGTCTAACCCGAATTGACTTCCAATACGGTAGCTGCCAGAAAATTGTTTCATGCGTCCAACACAACAGAGCCCTACCTTGTCTTGGCGCACATGACGGATGCAAACTCTGTTTGGGATATTCATGAAGTCTTGTCTGTTTGAGGACTTCCTCAGAAGAAGGAGCCATTAGGGGTTGTTGATGCTCAGTTGCCCCATTGAATTCACGGGTCATCTCTCGGTATTCGTGATCTGCTGGTAGCCATCTACGGTTTCCTAGGTATGACATTCTACGGCGACTGTATGTAGCATCGAGTTGGTCAAGGCAAATGGGGCATGCCTTGTATCCCTTCACCTGAATTCCACCTAACATCCCCAGCCCTGGGTAGTCGCTAATTGTGTACATCACGGCTGCACGCATCCGAAACTGCTCGCAACTTAGCCGATCATACGTTGGTACACCCGCGCCCCACAAAACTTTGAGGTCGTCCATCAACGGCTGCATAAACACGTTCAAGCACTTACCAGGTGATTTTGGCCCAGAAACAAGTAGCGATAGAATATTGTACTCCTTCCTCATACACATCGACGGGGGGAGGTTGAGGGGAATCATCACCACTGGCCAGATACTGTGAGGCGAGGAACTGCTACCGTACGGGTTAAAACCATCACTCGCTAGCGCAAGACGCACGTTTCTGTAGTCTGCAGCAAATGTTCGGTGCAATGTATCGAACTCTTTCCACGATTCACTATCTGCTGGATGCGCAACTTTGTTATTGTCTTTTACCCTTTGCCCGTGCCATCGCATGTGGTCAGCAGTCTTCGCTGACATGTACAGACGCTGGAGCCGCGGAATTATAGGAAAGTACCTGACAATTTTCCTTGGTTTACGTCGTTTCTGTGTCTCGTCTTCCCATCTAGACGTCGACAAGTAGGACAAAAATTGGCTTCTTTGTACTGTTTGTAGTACAAGATGCACCCGTACTCGCAAGCATGGTACTTGATACAATCCATCCCTATCATATTCAACATCTTCTTTGTTTCGGCATATGATTCAGGGTGCGAATTTGGCGACGGGAGCTCAGATTTGTAAAACTCGCAAAATCTATCGAAAGAAGTGTTCGACGTTGATGTTTCTTCCTTCATGGTCATCAACTTCAACAATGTTTTCAGACAGGAGATGTTGGACCCTGCATACAATGGGATTTCCGCAAGACGTATTAGCTCGTCATACGCGTCCATTGCCCTTTTTGTCGAAGGGTGCTCACCCTCTCCTCTTTCTTCTTCCGCATCTACTCGATCTTCACCAAATTTTTCTGGCCGTTGGAATAAATCCTCCACAAGCTCTACAACAGGATCGACATTTCGACTACTTGAAGTCTCGCCCCGTCTTCCTTCCCGTCTTGCACTCGAATACGAATTTGAGTCATGTGCTTCACCGTGACAGATCCAAACTGTGTATGTCGGGACCATGCCATAGCGCACTAAGTGTGCATCTATTGTATCTTTATGTTGGTCAATCATTGCACGGGCACCAATATCGGTCATGACCACATTCTGACGCATTCTCTTCGATAAACTTTATGAAATTCAAAATTCCTTCCGTATACGCTTGCGATCTCCTATTTTCTAAATGCATCCAACTACGGTCCATAACTGACATAAATAAACTATGTCTTAGTTTTTTATAAATACGCGTAACGATAAATATTCACAAACAAAATTCACAGTTGTACACAGTTTTTGTGATGTTAACTATCGAATCCTATAAATATATGCACATACCATATGATATTTTCTACCGAAAACTATAAATAATATATCATATTATCTATCGAAAACTATAATTATGCATATATCATATCATATTATCTACCGAAAACTATGATTATGCATGTATCATATGATATTATCTACCGAAAACTATAAATAATATATATACCAACCTGATAATCTTTGACTTCAAGTGCAAGGAAATCTTCACCTCTATAGCTCCAAATTATCCTCCACAAAACAACAATAGAGAAATGAACACTAAGTGCTACCTTTTATAAACAATTTCAGAAACTATTCCCGGCGAGATATTGCTCAAACACTCGCCGGGAAAGATTTAGTACCGTTGACGGTCAAATCACACCGTCAACGGTAATATTTTATACCCGGCAAGTCCTTCAACAAGTTCTCGCCGGGAATAAAATAGCACCGTTGACGGTGTGATTTGACCGTCAACGGTACTAAATCTTTCCCGGCGAGTGTTTGAGCAATATCTCGCCGGGAATAAAATAGTACCGTTCGGGGTTCATATGTGAATCATCGCGTCTGTTGGGGTGGAATTTTACTTTCCACATAACCGGCGAGACTTGTATTTTATCTTGCTGGTAATAGGTTTTTATTACCAGCGAGTTTCAAAATACGCTGGGAATGTGTAACATTACCAACGATTTCAAAAACTCGCTGGTAAGGTGTAATTATTACCAGCGAGTCATTTCAAGTTCTTGCTGGCTAGGATCTGTTCTCCAGTAGTGCTAGAAGTTCCCCGACAAGTCTGGAAAGTCATATTCCTTGACACGCAGCTGAAGTTGCTAGAGACATCCGAGAAAATAGGAAACAAAACACCTTATACCTAGCCTAAGTCTATATATAGAGATTATTGGCAACAGACAAGGTGTTGAAGTTCAGCTATAGCCGTTTGAACGATCCCAAAGTGCAACAAAGTTTTCTCTATTGTGCGCTCTATCCAGAAGATCATAAAATTGGAAAAGAGAGATTGATACAACGTCTTATTGATGAGGGAATAATTGAAAGAATGGAAAATAGGCAGGCTCAGTTTGACAGGGGGTCATGTCATATTGAAACAACTTATCAACTGCTGCTTATTAGAGGCTGGTTCGGGTGAGAATGAGGAATGTGTGAAGATGCATGATTTACTCAGGGACATGGCAATACGAACGGCAAGTCCTCAATTTATGGTGAAGGCTGGGATGCAGTTAGGAAGGCTGCCAGACGAGCATGAGTGGTGGAGAGATGTGGAGAAAGTTTCTTTAATGCATAATAACATAAGAGATGTGGCAATAGCAACTGATACACCACCAATGTTTCCTAATTTGTCAACCTTGTTGCTGTCTGATAACAAGCTTTTGGAGAGAATTGACAGCTCATTCTTCCAACACATACCTGCTCTCCAGATTCTTGATCTATCTCTTTGTCGGGAGATTGTAGAATTGCCGGATTCAATATCAAACTTGAAGAATCTTAGTGCATTGGTGTTGCATGACTGTTCGAAGTTACAGGGTATGCCTTCATTAGCAGAGTTGAATTCGCTGAAGCGTTTGGATCTTCGTTACACTGGCATCAGAGAAGTTCCTCATGGACTGGAAAGGTTGGTAAACCTCACATATTTGGATCTCCGTTTGGTGCATTTGGAGGTATTTCCAACTGGAATATTACCCCAATTGCTCCAACTAGAGTACCTAATGTTTTCTTCGACTGGAGGCAAGGTAGTGAAAATAAAAGGAGAAGAGTTAATAGGGTTGGAGAGGTTGAGTACATTTGAAGGCAAACTCATATTTGAGGATGTTAATGGGTTTAAGTCATATGTCGTGAACAGGCAGTCATATAGAGGGCCTAACTGCGGATACCTTTTTGCATTACATGGTACACATAAAGTAGTGAGGGAAGAACACAGACGGCATGACAACCTTCTGAATGTGAAACTACGACAGTGGCACGTCAGTAAAATAGCACAAGATTTTGAAACTGTTGAAGCACTCCTTAAAGACGTTCAGTCTCTAGAACTATACTCATGCCATGATGCTCGAAACTTATGTGATGTCTCGTGGTTGGACAATGCAACGCAAAACTTGAAGCGGCATAGGCTTTATTCATGTACAACGATACGGTGCTTGGTTCCATGCTCCGGTTCCTCTCCTTGTTTCTTACGAAACCTCGAGAAAGTATACCTTGAATTTCTGGATAACTTAGAGGTCTTGTTTGAGTTAGGGAGAGGTGAAAACGGTGTTCCACCACCTGCTGCTGCCGAGGGAGCTTTTTCTTGCCTTAAGGTTCTACATTTATCGTGGTGTTCAGAAATTGAGTACATCTTTCACCCTGCCTTTATGCCAAATCTCAGAAACATACAAGAGATCATGGTGTACCATTGCTTTAAATTACAAGAGATAGTAGCGGCATCTGAAGGAGGAACATGCACACGTATTGAGAATGCTCTTCCTAGTTTAAGGACTTTGAGGCTTAGAGAACTACCAAAATTGAGGAGCATATGTGCAGAGACTATGTCTTGCCCTTCTCTTTATGATATTACAGTTGTGGACTGTCCACAGCTTAAAAGGATGCCTCTGTCGAAGCCTCCCCCCTCGTTTCGATCAATCTCCACAAGTCCGGAGGAATGGTGGGAATCGGCAGAGTGGGAGCATCCTGGAGCTAAGGATCTGTTTCAACAATTTCGAATATGACAGGAGGAATTATAAATTCTAAAGAATTGAGGAGAGTTGGAATGAAGCTCGGTCCAAAATCAGTGAAAGGATTGAGGATAGGATGGTGCAGCATCGTTTTGGAATATCTGTTTAAAGTGTCGTTAATTAGTGAGCCCGTCGGTCTGGTTTATTTCTCTATTACTTGTGTCTGTTTGTAAGATAAGATTCACAAACAACTCCATTACTGCTTTAGAATATTAAACAGTACTGACCACAAACAAGTGGTATCTGTAATGTGTGTGTGCTTTTTTTTTTAATTTCATTTCAAGTCACTTGTTTAAATTTGTAGTTAAATGGGTTATATTCATATATTTCACATTGGTTTTGTTAGCTTTATTTAAAGCGGCGACCAGGAAGCAGAAGGTTTCCCTCCAAACATTGTCTGTCGTTGATTCTTCTTCGTGTTTTCAAGCTTCATCCGGTATGTCTTCAACTTTTACATACTTAATTGCTGCTGAACCTATTTCTCATATTCATAGCTGAACACTTTACATACTTGCAACTTCATTTTTCAATTTTATTACTTAAAAGCATATATATTCCACTCGTCGGGATCTTCAAGACATGGACAACTGAAAAGGATGCCTCTTTCTGAGCCTCCCTCCTCAATCAATCTTGTTGTGTCCTGGAATTGGTCTAGTGACCTGATCTTTCAACCTTATTATATATCTTGATTAGGTTCGTTTATCGCAATAAGAGTCTTTCATGAAATGCATTTTATAACATATAGTAGTTATTTTTCTTACTTTTCAATACTAAATTCATCATCGTTTATGTTTACTTTTTTACATGTTTTTGTTGTTTTGCGTAGGTAGGGATGGAAGCGTGGTTCAAGAGAGGCACAAAAGAAAATAGTAAGAGAAGGATTAATAAAATTTCTCAGCTGCTTCAAATGTCTTGATAACTTATTTGTCATCTATTTATGCACTTTCATTACATTGTACTCATGCAAATATTTGTCACAAAGATAGAATGATTATGCAATTGATGAGCCTAAATTTACTTGCACAATTTTGTGATTTTCGAATTGCAAAAGGCAGATTTTGAACGCATGTTTTGAGTATATATATATAATTATGAACCAAAAGGGGAGTTGCATGATCATTTTCATTCTCGTCCTATTTAGCAAAGAATTGTGTTTCAAGCTGCTGCATTTTCGTAATGGCATGTAAACATTTTCAAATGATAATAAGTTACATTATTAAGAGGTTTAAGTGTCAGTTTATAAATGTTTTCAATTTTATTATTTGATTGTTAAGGACAACTATGTCTTCCAAACATAAGTTGAATTTGTTTTGCAACTGAAGGTAAAATAATTATTTCATATTTATAAGATGGATGTGTCATGTGGAAAATAAATAGCGAAAATATGCTAAACTTTTCTACGTATTATTACTATCAAATCGAAGTAAAGTTAACGTCAGTTGTGTGACAAAAAAATTCTAAGGTATGTATGTAAAAGTTTTGAAATTAGAATTGGAATTGTGTATAATTAATACGGTTATATCACTGTCAGTTTTTTATTTTGTAACGGCGCACGTTAAGTGCGCCGTTACAACGTCGCCGTTACAAACTGTAACGGCGCACAGACGGCGTGCGCCGTTACAACCTGTGACGGCGCACGCCATTAGTGCGCTGTTACAAACTCTAACGGCACCGTTTGTTTGAAACGGTAACTGGAATTTTGTAACGGCGCACTTTAAAATGGCGCACATTATAAAGTGCGCCGTTACAAAATTGATATATTTAAAAAAATAAAAAATGGAAAAAAAACTAAAAATTAATATTTAATTTTTAGTTTTTTTTCCATTTTTTTATCAAAATTAAATAATAAAAATCTAAACTAATATTATATTATTTCTTAAAATTACACAAACAATTTTATACACAAACAATTTTCCATACAAACAATATTATACAATTTCAAATTAATATCTAATAATTTCAAACAATTCCTAAATTAATATTATACAATTTCTTAAAATTACACAAACAATTTTCAAAAAATTTCAACAAATATTCAAAAAAAAAAACTAAAAATTAATATTTAATTTGCAGTTTTTCCATTTTTTTAACAAAATTAAATAATAAAAATCTAAACTAATATTATATTATTTCTTAAAATTACACAAACAATTTCATTCACAAACAATTTTCCATACGAACAATATTATACAATTTCAAATTAATATCTAATAATTTCAAACAATTCCTAAATTAATATTATACAATTTCTTAAAATTACACAAACAATTTTCCAAAAATTTCAACAAATATTCAAAAAAATTGTTCAACATGCACACTACAAATTATTGTAAAATGTAACATGCAATCTAAAAATCAAACACCCAATTAAACCTAAAATTAAAATCTCTAAGTACATACCTTAATAAAATATGGAAGAAAGAGAGGAAGAGAGACGGCGGCGGTGGACGGTGGCGGTGGACAGCGGCGGTGGCGGCGGAGATGGACCGCGGAGCTGGACGGCGGCGCTGGCGGCAAGGAGAAAATGGAGAGGCAGAGCACTGGAAGAAGAAGGGTTCTGTGAAATTATATAATTGGATTTTGTAACGGCGCACTTTGCTATGTGCGCCATTACAAAAAAAAGTTCGCGGGAAGTTTAATTTTCGCGAAATTTACCCGCGAAATTTGATTTTTCACGAAAATTTCGTTTGGCGCCACTTTTGTAACGGCGCACATAGCAAAGTGCGCCGTTACAAACTATAACCCTAAATTATTATTTTAATATTGTCGGTCCGATCGTTAATGATTAGCGGTGTTCCTGTGGTTTGATTTTCCTAAAATTTGTACTATACCACGTACATGTTATATACAACTAATTGAACGGTTTCGATTCAAAAAATATATAGTAATCTACCGAACGTTTGATGATTAATGTGTTTAGGGTTTATGTTAAGTTTTACCTTCCTAAACCTTAAACTCACGCTTTCAACGAAAATAGTTTATGTTGAAAATCAAGTTTTAATCCAACCGTACGGATTGGAGCGCAATGGATTTCTACTTCATGTGCCAAAATTTCAGTCAATTCCGATAATGTATGAACCTCGATCCAAACCGGTCAAGGGGAAGTCAACTTTGTTGACTATGAAATTTGACCATTTGTAATGGCGCACAATAGTAAAGTGCGCCGTTACAAAACTAACCCTAAATTATTATTTTATTCATGTCGGTCCGGTCATGAATAATTAGTTGTGCTCCCGTGGTTTGATTTTTATAAAATTTGTAATATACCAAGTACATGTTATTTACAACAAATTTAACGGTTTTGATTTTTTTTATAAATATATTGATCTATTGAACGTTGGACGAGTTATGTGTTTAGGGTTTAGGATAGAGTTTAACTTCCTAAACCATAAACTCACGCTTTCAACGAAAGTGGTTTATGTTCAAAATCATGTTTTAATCCGACCGTACGGTTTGGAGCGCAATGTTTTAATCCTTGATGTGCCAAAATTGTAGTTAATTCCGAGAATGTTTGAATCTCGATCCAAACCGGTCAACCTTGATTACCTCCGTAAGTAAAGGTCAAACTCTCAGTAGAGACTTTTTTTGGGGACATGGTACATCGATTTTAATTTTTTTTATTAACGTACATGAATTTTAAGTCGTTTCAAGTGATTATGGTAATTTTGGTCTACAATTAGCATATGGAAAGAGAACAAAAAAAATCGAAATCAAGCGAAAGTCAACTATTTTGACTAGGGAGTAGTCAAATTTTTTGACCATTTGTAACGGCGCACTTCCAAATGTGCGCCGTTACAAAATCTTAGTAACGGCGCACTTTAAAAGGTGCGCCGTTACAAACTAACGACAACATAAACGGTCCGTTTTTGAACCGTTTATTCCTAACGGTAAGATTTTGGTCAACAGTCAACAATTTTGTAACGGCGCACTTTGGATATGTGCGCCGTTACAAATTCAATTTGTGACGGCGCACGATAAATGTGCGCCGTTACAAAGTTTTGCAACGGCGCACATTGGACGTGCGCCGTTACAAAAATTAGTAACGGCGCACATTTGGCGTGCGCCGTCACAAATTGAATTTGTAACGGCGCACATATCCAAAGTGCGCCGTTACAAATGCAAAAACTGATATTGTATCGATCATCGTGAATAAGCCAATAAGGCCTAATAAGTAAGGAAAACAAATTTCTTAGTGAATGAAGGTGAAGGTATGCACTCGAGGACAAATGGTTGATTTGATATAAATTACATCCATTAGATGTAATCAATTAATAGTTCAGATTTTTCTATGATTTCATTAATTAAAAAACTAATGAAATAAAGTGAAAGGCTATAATGATCATTGTATTTAATTATGATAATTAATAATATGCATTAAAATAAGAAATTGAGAAATAAATAACCACGATTCTAGGAATTTGAATTTGTCATAAATATTCAGAAAATTCTTACCAAAAATTGAAGGGAAGAGTCCAAATTCAAACTCTACTACTTAATGAAATGGCGAAATGCAACATACTCCATTCTTCCAGATGGAATATTAGGGCCTATGAAGTCATGGAAAAAGAGAAAAGAATTTTGTCCCACGTATCACCGAGCTTCAAGCCATTGAAAATCAACTGGATCTCCTCGTATTACAAGAATACTTCCTTACCATCATTTAAATTGATTTAAACCCATCTTTGTCCCTTTCGATGCTAATATTTATGACGCGTGCCATTGATAATTGGTATTGATATGGAGCGTCGATTTATCCATTCAATGGTGTACATTTGTAGATTTGTACGTATACATAGTATTTGTTCGTGAATCCATCCCAGTGAATGAAATGTTGTCTTCACTATCAGCGTTGTGTTGTGTTCCAATCCATAGTCCTTCAACTCAAGATTTCATCCCAAATCTCTCATCTACAAATGATAGTGAAATTAAAATTCTGGTTTCCAATTTCCTTCTCCCTTTCAGAAATCATTGTCATTTTCTGGGAGTGCCTCCATTTTCACTGCCCCAAAGTTTTCATCTTCGCCACAGTAACAGTAACAAGTACTTCCATTCCAACTTCACTACTGCTTTGGGTCATGTTTATGGGTAGATTTTTCTCTGAATTGATCACGTGGATAGTTTTTCGTTCGTGGTCAATTCTTATCTGTAGTTTTTTTTGCATTTAGCCCTATATATAATGATACAGATTAGTTTGAGACATCTAACCATTGAATTGTGCTATCTGTAATTTGACAACTTGTAACCACACAACCACTGCCTTTCTCATGATTTTTCAACAAAGTGGATTGATTTCTCTCTTTTATTTCTGGACAATTTGTGACCACAGACTGTCCTTTCTCATAATTTGTTTGACCTGACAATCCAATGAGGAATTGCATTGACTTGAAAATATATAGATAGTAAGCCGAGTCAAGGAAAAAAAATGAAATACAACTTTGAAAATCAAAGCATACCCATTTCCATCTCAGTTTCAATTAATTCCAAGAACAAGACTCGAAGAAGCTCTAGTGATCTGTACATAGGTAAATTCTGTAACATTTCTTGGACATGACTAATAATCATTTCCATGTGTTAATTAGATGGAACCATGTGTGTTCTGAATTCTGATGTTTCTCTTGACCATGTTTTCATTTTGTACTACAACAACAATCTGACCGTTTGAATAGATAATTGGGTTAAGAGATTTGTTTGGTCTGTAGAATAGGGGTTTTGTTTCGGATCAAGTTGTTAGGTTCCTCAGTTGTAGGCTAATCTTTTATGTTATGAGTCTGAAATCTTTATGTTTACTCTCTTAGTTTCTTAGTTAGAACGATATGATGAGACCAAAACAGAAATATGCATTACTATGTACTCTGAGACATTTATATACACTTACTATGATTATGAATTTGAAATTGCTCACTGTGAATATATTACTTTATTTGGAGCAGCAATTAGGAAGTGTGACGCATATTCTGAAGCACTTTCACATTACAAGGACTCGACTCACACGAGCTCCGATGATTTGTAGCAACTACATTTACATTTATGGGTAAAACCTATAAGACTTATATTGGATATGACTAATCATTTGCATACGTTAAGGATTGGTAGATCTAATGTTGTGAAATGAAATGAACTTTGTTTCTCAATTTCATAACTTACAAGTATATAATATCCTCTTTATTAGGATCAACAAAGTATGTGGGCCTTCATTGAAGGTGCGTGGAAGTTCATTGAAAGCGCAGGGAATTTGATTGAAAAAGTGGGGACGATCAGTGAAGGTGCTCGCCAGGATAGGTCTTATGTGAGCATTTATGACAATGTAGAAACTCTCAAACGGAAGTGTGAAGATTTACGTTTTCGGGCAGAGGATGTGAAGACAGAACTTGGAAGTGCAGAGTCGTTTTCGGGGCAGAAACGAAGAAAGACAGTTGACAATTGGCTTAACAATGTGCAACACTTGAGGAATCAAGTAGAAGCAGCTTTGAGTCAAACCGGAATACTCGAACGTCCACAGTTAGCCAGTGAACTAAAGAATCTTACCGAACAAGTTGAAGAGTATCTGGAGAAAGGTAAATTTCCTCAAGGGCTCACTCTGTATACACCTCATAACGGAGGAGTCGAATTGCTGACAAAACCATTAGTTGGCCAAGCATTTCAAGAAAACTTGGAGAAAATTTGGAGGTACTTAATGGAACCAGAGCTCTTAACCATTGGAATATGGGGAATGGGAGGTGTGGGGAAGACCACACTGGTGACACATATCAATAATAGAGCCCGGAAGCAGCGTGACACTTTTAGTGATGTTTGTTGGGTCACTATATCACAGAATCTGGACTTACATAAACTACAACAACAATTAGCTAATGCAGTCTGCTTGAAGTTCGACGACGAAGACGCAATGGAAAGGGCATCTATGTTGTACAGCGAGTTGGAAAAGAGGAGATGTTTACTCATTCTAGATGACGTGTGGCAGGATATTGACTTTCATAAGGTGGGAATTCCTGTTAAAGTCAATTGCGGTAAGGTGATTATTACTACTCGATCAATGGATGTGTGCAATAGGATGGATTGTCAGCAAATTATTAAAGTTAAGCCTCTTTCTGAGGGAGAAGCTTGGGATTTATTCAAGAAGAATCTTGGGCATGGGGAAGCTCTTTCTGAGGAAATGTCCAAGATTGCATCGCTTGTTGCAAGAGAATGTGGCGGTCTCCCACTTGGGATAATCACGGTGGCAAGGTGCATGAGAGGAGTGAATGATGCACATGAATGGAGGTGTGCTTTAAAGGCACTCAGAGTATCCAAACATGGGCTAGTGGAGATGGGGGAAGAGGTATTCCACGTGTTGAAGTTCAGCTATGACCGCTTGAGAGATTCGAAAGTGCAACAAAGTTTTTTATATTGCGCGCTCTATGCCGAAGATTGTAGAATTATAAGAAAACGATTAATTCAACGTCTTATTGATGAGGGAATAATTGAAGCAAAGGGAAGTAGGCAAGACCAATTTGATAGTGGTCATACCGTATTGAATGAACTTGTTAGATGCAGCTTATTGGAAGAAGGAACTGGTGATTATGGAGACAAATGTGTGAAGATGCATGATTTACTAAGAGACATGGCGATCAATATGAAAAGCATTGAATTCATGGTGAAGTCCGGGATTCAGTTAGAGGAGCTGCCAGGCGAGCACGAGTGGTCTGAACATGTAAAGATAATTTCTTTAATGACTAATAAGATCAAAGAGGTAGCAGTTCCAACGAGCACAACAATAAGGTGTCCAAAGTTGTCAACCTTGTTGCTATCGGGTAACCATTCTTTGAATCGAATTGAGAACTCATTCTTCCAACACATGCCCGCTCTCCAGATTCTCGATTTAACTGATTGTATGTCGATTGAAGAATTGCCGGATTCGGTATCAAACTTGAAGAATCTCATTGCCTTAGTGCTCCATGGGTGTTGCCAATTGCGGAAATTGCCTTCATTAGCAGAGCTGGAATTGATGAAGCGGTTGGATCTTTGTAACACTGGCATCACAAAAGTCCCTCATGGACTCGAAAGGCTGGTCAGACTCACATACTTGGATCTTTATGGCACTCCCATCACAGAAGTTCCTCATGGACTCGAAAGGCTAGTCAGACTCACTTATTTGGATCTCCGTGCACGACATTTGCAGGTATTTCCAACTGGAATATTGCCTCAATTGCTCCTACTAGAATTCCTAACATTTAATGCTAATGTGGAAATAAAAGGAGAAGAGTTAATAAGGTTGAAGAGATTGAGTACATTTGAAGGCAGAGTCATCTTTGATGACGTGAATGGCTTTAAGTCATATGTTATGTCTGGGCGGACACATAGAGGGCCAAACTGCAGCTACGTTTTGAATTAAATGATACAGGTAAAAGCGTATCAGAAGAATATATAGGCTATTTCAACCATGTATATAGTGTCAAAGTAGAAGGTTTGAACATTAGTAAAAGAGCAGCATAAGAAGAAGCCATTGTGGATGCCGAAAATATGGAAGTACTCCCAAAAGATGCTCAGTCTCTCGAGCTTGAGGAATGCTATGGTGCTCGAAACTTATGCGATGTCTCGTGGCTGGACAATGCAACACACGACTTGAATCAGTGTCACCTTTGCTCTTGTGATGGTGTACACAGTAATTGGTTACCAAACGCCAAGATATTATCACTCCAAATTCTAGATAACGAGTTGTTGTTTGAGTTGGGGAGGGGGGAAAATGAAGCTCCATCCTCATCAACTCTGCCTCTGACTCCACCTGCTGTTGCTACTGCTGAAGGAGCCTTTTTTTGTCATATCTCCAAAACCTTCAAGAGATTGCAGATTTGTATTATAATACTTTTGGATCTTGTCATAGCTTTTTCAGCATCTTGGACGTGCCTTGACATAAGCATTTGTTTTCCCTAATTGCAATACAATTGAACACAATAAACTACTCAAAGTGATTTGCTTCTTTGATGGACACAACAACATATGTGAACCTCTCGGTTAAGGTTCGCAGGATCTTCTCAACAGTCTTTGAGTCCGACATTTCTTCTCAATTACTTTGCATTTTGTTAGAAATCGACATTAGTTTTGCGAAATAATTTGTGATAGTTTCATCATTCTTCATAGCTAGAACCTCAAATTCTCTTCTCACTGAATTAAGAAGAGACCTTTTCACCTTGGCATTGCCTCCAAACGTTTTCTTCATCGAATCCCAAATAATCTTGGATGTGCGACGATCCAAGGTTTGCTCAAAAATGGCACTATCAAGAGCTTGGAATAAGTAGTGTTTTACCTGATGGTTCCTCATCCTGGCATCTTTAAGTTGTGCTTGCTGGGTTTCAGTCAACACCGTCTCTTTTGGAGGCTCTACAAAACCATTCTCCACCAAACTCTAAAGACTCTTTGCCTTGAGCAAATTCTCCATTAGTTCACTCCAATGGTCATAGTGACCATCAAAGTGAGGAATCTTTGTCAGAGTTTCGTCACTGCTCATACTCTCACTTGCCAATTACTACAAAAGCTGCTGCCTTTTCTCTATTTACCCACTATATATGAGCTCTGATACCAAATGTGCTTAAGTGATCTCATTTTATTGGAGCAACTTTGGCTTTATATATAGCCTTACATAATGAAAAAAAAGGAATTTGATGTTTCATGACTTGATTATATTGATAGAATATCATCGTGTACTTACACAAATTTACAATGTAAATAAAGAAACAAAATTAACGTAGGCCAAATTATTTACGGAAATAAAATCATGACAAATAATGTGGAGATGGAAGGAAATCAGGAGCTTTCGTTCCACATGCTCAATATCCGCTAATACCCCCCTCAAGTTGGAGCATGTAGGTTAGTAATGCCTAACTTGCGAAGAAGTTCTTAAAAGCGGTCTCGTCCAAGGCCCTTAGTGAAGATGTCGGTAAGCTGATACTTGCTAGGCACTGATCGTGGATGAAGGACACGTGCTTGTAGTTGTTGACGAACAAAGTGGCAATCAATATCAATGTGTTTGGTGTGTTCGTGGTAGACCGGGTTGTAGGCAATGTGAATGACAGCATGATTATCACAAAATAAGGCTACTGTGTTGGCTTTGCGGAGCCTGGAGGTCACTGAGGAGCTGCCGAAGCCAAACTATCTCACGGCTCGTGGTAGCCATTGTCTGATACTCGGTCTCTGCCGAAGAGCATGAGACAACGGTTTATTTCTTGGATCGCCAAGATATCGGTGAAGATCCCAAGAAGATAACATAACCAGTGGTGGATTTGCGAGTATTTGACACCTTGCCCAATCATCATCACAATAAGCTGTTAAGGAGAGAGAATTTGTCGATGGAAAAATATTCCCTTACCAGGGCAGCGTTTGAGGTATCTGAGAACATGAAAGGCTGCATCGAGGTGCGGTTGTCTGGGATCGTGCATAAATTGACTCAGGATTCCTACCGCATAGCTGATGTCTGAGCGAGTGACGGTAAGACATAACAATCAGCCCACAAGACAACGATATTTCCCACTATCCGAGCAAGGTGTACCCACTCCAGCTGATAATTGATGTTGTTGCGGAAGAGGAAACGATGTTGCCTTACAACCAGTGAGACCGCTGTCAGAGAGAATGTCAAGTGCATATTTTCGTTGTGTAAGGGCAAAGTTCGGAGGGAGAACGGGCCACTTCGAGCCCAAGAAAATATTTCAGTTTCCCAAACTCTTTAATCTTGAATTGTCGGTTTAGATACTCTTTAAGTTTCTGGATGCGCGAGGGGTCTGTTCCTGTGATAATTATATCATCAACATAGATGAGTACTGCAAGAAAAGAGTTAGAAGTTGTAAAGGTAAATAATGAGTGATCTGCCCCTAAAGCCCGTTAACCAAGCGCCTTGATAGACTCAGTGAACTTGTGATACCAATTCCTAAAGGCCTGCTTCAACTCATAGAGTGATTTGTGCAATCGACATACACGGTGCTCCCCTTGACGACTGAAGCCCTGTGGAATCTTCGTGTAAACTTCTTCTTCTAAATCTCCATGTAAGAACACATTATTCACGTCTAACTGGTGAAGTGGCCAGTTTCGGGCCGATGCAATGACAAGTAAACATCGAACAGTAACCAACTTCGCAACTGGTGTGAATGTATCGTTGAAATCGACTCCCTCAACTTGAGTATACCCTTTGGCAACTAAACGAGTCTTGTCTCGCTCAATGCTTCCATCCGGCTGATATTTAACCTTCTACACCCAGTTGGAGTCTATGGCGTGCTTTCAAGGTGGTACGACTGCTAGACTCCAAGTCTTATTTGCCTCAAGTGCATTGATCTCCTGAGTCATGGCATTACGCCAATGTTCATGTTTCACAGCCTGGTGATAAGTCTGTGGGTCATCTGTATTTGAGATGGCCGCTAAAAAGGCATAGTGAGTCAGAGAAAATCGATTATAAGAGATATTTAAAGTGAGGGGATGTATCGTCGAGTGCGTTGAAGGAGATGCAGAATACGGAATGGAGTTTTGTGTAGCGATGGAAGGCGGCAGGGTATAGTCGTAGCCGGCTAAACGTTTGGATACAATATGTACACGTTTTACTAGAAGAGGCATTTCACTCTCAACCGAGGGTGGGACTATAGAAGTCTCAACCGAGGGTGCGACTATAGAAGTCTCAACAGGGGAATGGTCGACATTCGGAACAATTGGAACGTCAAACAAGTAGGGATGTGATGTGGGGATAGATGGTGACATATTATTGCTTTATGTATCCATGAATTTATCATCAGGAATGATATTTTCTCAAAACTAAACATCACGTGATGTCACCATGGCTCGAGGTTCAAGGTAAAGACCCGATATCCCTTCTGTCCTTTCGGGTATCCTATAAAAATTTTTGGTCGAGATCGTGGGGCAAACTTATCTCTAGTCTGCTGGTGTACATAACAAAGACATCCAAAATTTCGAAGATGATCATAAGTAGGTTCTCTACCGAAAAGTACCTCATATGGAGTCTTATTGTTGATGACCCTAAGCGGAGTCTGATTAATCAAATACGCGAGAGTGAGAGCACAATCTCCCTAAAATTGGATCGGGAGTCTAGCTTGGAATTGAAGCGCTCGTGCAACCTCGAGCAAATGGCAATGTTTTCTCTCCACCACCCCATTCTGTTGAGGCATCCCTACACAACTTGTCTGGAATTCCATCCCAGAGTTACTATAATGAGCAAACAGTGCATGATGTTGGAACTCGCGTCCGCCGTCTGTTCATAAGCACCTTACATACATATTGAATTGCCCTCTTAGCCAATTAAAGAAATGTAATAGGTGTTGCCTAACCTCTTCTTTGTGTTTCATCAAGAAAGCCTACGTTGCTCTACTATAATCGTCAACAATCGGCAGAAAGAAATTGCAGGCGGAGAGAGATGTAGCATGATAAGGGCCCCATATATCACAATGAATAAACTCAAATATGTTACTCGTCTTGTTCGTGTGTAGTGGAAAAGCCAATCGAGTTTGTTTTGCCCTACAACAAGCGTCACAAACACCCAATTTATTGGCTTTGAGCGACAAACTCGTGACTAGGTGCAATCGATCAACCAGAATATGCCCTAAACGCCGATGCCACAACTGTCTGTCATTCTGTCCATGAGCCATTAAAACCTTCCCTGCCCCTGTGGGTTCCAAGTAGTACAGTCCATTTCGCATCCTACCATACCTATCAGCGTCCTCGATGTTAAGTCCTGTATTACACAACATTCAGAATAAAATATCAGTGCGCAATTAAGGTCGCGAGTAATCTTACTGACCGACATTGAATTGAAACAAAATTGAGGAACCGTCAAGACTTGCTCAATTTTGAGTCAAGTGTTACTTGTCCTACGGCCGCAACGGAAGCCTTCTCCCCATTCGACATCTCAACTGGTGATAAGTCAACCTTAGGCCACACATTTGATAAAAGACTCCGGTCACGAGCAATGTGATGGGTGGCACCTGAATCAATAATTCATGTAAAAATATTTTTACCAACTGAATTTGATCGAGAATTTTGGATTGACGCGCCTGCGAAAGGTGGGCTCCTCATCGAGTTAGGCCATCCAAAAGAATCCATCACATATGATTTTTGGGATGCGTGAGGTTGTGATTTAAATTGCTCAAACTTTGTGTCACTGAGTTGTGCTAGAAGAATGTTAGTGATGGACCTAGAATTTGCTCTCATCTCTGTTTTGCTCAAATGATGACACATTTGCCAAGTTACTGTTATGCTTGAGTAGCTTGGGCCCATATGTGTAAGGAGGCCCATTTACTCCTTTGTGTAGTACACTTTTGTTAGGGTTGTTTCCAGATGTCTTTTCTTCCAACACACATGACTCATTAGACCAGCCGCCACCGTGAACTCGTTCAATGAGTTATAGATGATTGCTACTATAGGGAAGAGAGGCTCCATAATTGTCTCCCGTGCCCACCCACTGCGTGTGACCGGCTTCGCCGTGAAAATAGGCTTGACCTCCACCATTAAATGGAGTCTTGGCTCCATGAAAACGATTCGTCATGTCTCTGATTTCAAAGGAGAAGATTATGCCATAATGGCCATGATGATGTGAACAATCAACACCAAACATGATTCGTAGTGAAGAAAATAATACTTGAGGTTGGCCTCCACAACTAAGAAGGCTATTAGTTGAGTTTGACCCTTTATATATAACAGCTTATTTCTGACTTGATTATATTGATAGAATATCATCGTGTACTTATACACATTTACAATGTAAATAAAGAAACAACATTAACGTAGGCTAAATTAATTACAGAATTAAAATCATGGAAAATAATGTGGAGGTGGAAGGAAATAAGGAACTTTCATTCCACATGCTCAATATCCGCTAATACATAAACTTAGATAATATCCTACTTAGCACATAAATAGCTTAGTGGAGGAAGGTAAATTTCCTCATGGGCTCACATTGAATTCACGAAATTCCAAGTGAATTGCTGACAAAACCATTTTATACCTTATCTTAAAGTTCGTTTATCACGTTTCTTTAACAATGTGTAGGATATTTACACGATCTTACGAGTTCTAAACAATATAAACACGTATTGTGTAAGCAAAAAAGAGTGTTATTTTTCTTAGGATCTTTTATTGCAGCAAGATTCTTACACGAATTACTACTATAGAGTTGTAAGAAGAAATAAATTTCAGCTGTTTTTCTTGCATTTTTATTGGCATATGCAAATTTACCGTAGCAAAAATTAGTTACTTTGCAAATTTACTTAGCAGAAAATCGGTTAAAAAAATTCTGCATAACTGTTGAAACTTTTTGGTGGTGTAGATTTCTCATCCGAAATCCAATTGTGGCCCATAATATGTCGATTTTAATGGGGTGTGAAGATTTACAAATTGGACAAGTTTTCAAGGTGGCACAATTGTGACTAGGCAAGTCACGTTCGTACCTAATTGAATTTTTGGCAAAAAATAACCGAGGCGAGGCACGATTTCAGTCACGGAGCACCCACGATCGCCACCTAGAGAGGCACGATTGTGACTCCATAGTTAAGATCGTGACTAAGTGCCAAAACAACGATTTAAAGTGCGAGAACCATCATTTTTCAGCACACAACCCACATTTCAGCCCCCACACTTAGTTTGGAGAGGGTTTTCGACCTCCCAAGGGTTTCTAGAGGAAAAAGGCTTCAAGAACCTCCCTTGGTGGCCATTTTTGGTGTTCAAAGGGAGGGTTTCCACCACCACCACCATGGGAAGAAGAAGAGGAGGCAAGGAGAAGCTAGGTTGGAGAGTTTTGAGCTTTCCAACACCCATGTCTTTGGGTTTGAGTTTGTAATTTTCTTTCCTTATCTTGAACCTATATATTTCTTGTATGTGAATGCTTGAGCACCATGATTTTGGGCTAAAAGCCTAGATCATGGGAGCTAGATTCTTGTATGTATTGAGTTTAATTTATTGAGGTAATAGTTTTAGGTTGAAGATTGTGATGTGTGGTTTGCTTGACTTAATGCATGTATTGTATGATTGGTCATTTATAGTATGTGTTTTAGAGACTAAGCCGAGCCCGAGAGTGAGAGATAGTCTCGGAACTAGCAACTACCGAGGGTTGGAGGCTCGAGACCGGGTCTTGACACCTCGGATCAACCTTTAGCCTAAGATTGTCGGGCGAATGCGGTCTCGACGTTGGTTCGAACCCGAGAGGGTAAGAATTGACTCGAAACTAGGCCAATCTCAATACCGAGAGGCGAGGTTGGTATTTATGGCATAGGTTCATCACTTGACTCACCAAAAGAGCTAGTATTTCGATAATATTGTATATTGACCACGCATGTCTTGTAATTTTTTGAGTTTTGATATGTTGTGTGCATGTTTGTTGATTCTACTTTAGTTGACTTGAGAGGTAGGAACCTAGCGCTCACTTCTCGGTTCGATTATTGTTGATATTAGTGCGGTTAGCTTAGGGTCTTTGGTTTACGGGGTGAACACACATTTGCATTGAGTGACATTGTGTAAGTGTAGTAGCCCCCGTAAGTGCGCAAGACTCGGGTTAATTAGACAGTTCCTAATGTCGAGAGACGTGTTCGGTATTTAAAACATAGGCCAATGAAATGCATGCTTGTTATTGATGTCTCATTTGGTTGCTTGATTGCCTTAATCATAATGTCTAGTTCCTTAGGTTCTCAAATCCTTGACTTCCAACCAATCATCTACCATCCGCCTCCCCCATTTAATTTCTTGCATTAGTTGTAGTTGTGTACTTAGTGTAGATAAATTTCTCTTTTTGTGCAATTTACTTTATCGAGTCGTGTCGGGAAAGAGAGCACAAAATGTTCAATTGAGAGACCCAATTTTGGTCCCTGTGGAATTAGGCCAGAATATAAATGTACTTGTTTGACCGCGTGTGGGGAAATGCGTGAGGCGAAGAGAACCCGCTCTTGATGGGTGTGCTCTGTTATGGGTCCGAAAGGACGTCGTACCAACGTATTTCGCCCATAACTTATTTTTTTATTGCTCGTCTTTGCGCTTAATTTCGGTGTTATTAAGAAATTTTGATATTGCGAGTGGTTTGAAAATGTGCAGGACAAGATCGGGGATTAGGAGCTTATTTTGGGGAGTTGGAAAAGTAAAGGAAGGAAGAAGCCTCCTCCAGAGCCTCCTTGGGCGGAGGCCCGAGCGGAGGGGCTGCTTGAGAGGGCCTCCTTTAGAGCCTCCGGTCCGGAGGCCCAAGAGGAGGCCAATTCAAGAAAAAGTGGGAGCCTCCTCCAGCGGAGGCCGTCGCTGATGCCACATTTTCAGCTCGAAACCACCATTTTTTAAGGGGGCCTTTTTCAGCCCGAGAGGAGGGATACTTTTGGTTTCTACACTCTTGGGAGGTTCTTGGAGCAAGTTTTTGGGAGATTCTTGGCCATTTTTGGATGTCAAATCATCTTCTCTTTGGGAGAGTTTTGGGAGCACGAATCTAGAAGACTGAGAGCCACTTGGAGGAGGTTCAAGGAGATGGATCCAAGAGAGTTAGGAGCATCAAGGCAAGGTAAGAAGCAAGAAGAGATCGATCCAAGCTAGGAGAAGAAGAGCTCCACCATTTCCTAAGCTTTATATCACCTTTTCACTTTATATTTGTTGATCTTTGGATACGGATTTTAGTGTTGTGATTGGTTTCATGAGATTTACTTTAGACTCCATGGCTAGGGAGTAATTCCTTGGCTATGGAGGCGAGTTTGTGTAAAATACTTTGAATCCATAATCGTGAGGTATTCGTTCTAGGTAAATTGTTGTGTTGATGTGGATTGCTTGATGTGCTTATAATTATCTATGGTTGAATGTGTAGGATAGAGATATTCTATGTTGAAGGCCTAAGATGGTTTGACCTTAGTCGATTCATAGAGTCTCGAGAGAGTCGTTGAGTTGATGGACCTAGGTAAGCCCGCGGGCGGAGATTTGGAATCTTGCGTTCTCAAATGTTGAGTGAGGTATGAGTGATAGGTAGTTTGGGTTGGATTGAACGAGTGCTTGTGTTTAATGAGAATTTGCCATGAATTAGCTACTCATGAGTGATTACATAGATTAAGGACCGATTCTGAGAAGATAGGACTTGCTCGAACTAGCATTCATCACAAGTACAAACTTGTAGAGTAGAATTGTCGGTCTTCAAGCAGTGACAATTGCACTTGACTTCGAGAGAGGAAAGAGCGATAGAGTACTAGGCTAAACTCAATGTCGAGAGACGAGTTTAGTATCTTACGACATAGACTAACCATCACCACACCTAGAATTGTACTTTACCACAACGACCGTGTGCTTGTTTGCTAAATTGAGTTATGATCGATCTCGAGAGAGTCGTGAGCATCTCATGTTAGGTTGATTTCAATGTCAAGAGACGAAATCGACACGATAACGGTTGAATGTCTTCACACGTAAATTTGCTTGGAACGTTTGCCTCAAATGTTGGTTTCGCTAGTACCTTGCATGAATTAGCTTCCTAAGCCCCTCTTTAGATTGATATGCCCGCTCGTTTGTAGTTGCTTGCATGTGAAGTAACTAAGAAGAAGATAAAAAAACATTTGCAAAATAGTATTATAACCATCGTATCTTACACTTTGAAACAACTTAATCACACCAAAATGAGACCAAGCCTTTTGTTAGTCCATGGGAGATGACTAGGGTTAATTGACTACTCTATATTACTTGTGCTAATTCGTGTCATTCTCGCGCGCGGTTCGGCTCTACAAGTTGCACTGTTACCGGGGACTAATCGACATTGGTTGTGTTTGATAGTGTTGTGTTGTTTTGAGGAAAATTGATACTTGTTGGTTTATTTGTAGGTACCATTGATAGTGCATGACCCGAGCGAGGGGGCACATTGGGTTCGATTGCAATATGAAAATCGAAGCATTTTGTCGGAGGAATAAGGCATTGAACAAGCGACCTAACTCTATGGTGGAAATAGCACAATCTTCTGATAGAGGGGTTCATGGGAGCCCGGTGGCTCGAGATGATGTGAGAAGTGAGCAAGTTCGGGAGGAATTTGATGAGTGAAGGAATCAAGTAGATGATGACTTCGTGGATGAATGAGAAAATAGATACAACACGCCTCGTCCTCAACAACAACATCGTGGGGAGCGAGAACACCGTCATCATCCCCAACCTCCACGATATGGGGGAAGGGAAGAACATCTCTACCGGATGCACAATTTTGAGCTCCGTCCGATGATGTTGAGCGTCCTCCAAACTAACCCTCAATTCAAGGGGGTCGGTGACGTGGCGCATGGTCATTTGAGGATGTTTGCTCAAGTTGTTGAGACAACCGCGGGATGCTATCCGGTAGAAGTTGTGAAGTGCATGCTATTCCCATTTTCTTTGAGAGGATCCGCGAAGGAATGGTACATGGCGTTGGACCCACGAGACAAGCACAATTGGGGGAACCTCGAACGCCTCTTCTTAGCGAAATATGTTCCACCGAAGAGAAGCGTTAAGCTGAGGAAAGACATCTATAATTACGTGCAATGGAGTGGAGAGACTTTGGGCAAAACTTGGAAACGGTTCAAATCGATGCTACGAAGATGCCCCGACCATCAAATCAATGATGTGGTCCTAAATGAGCTATTCTTTGGAGGGCTATCTCAAGCCTCCCAAATGGCGGCGAACGCTGCGGGAGGAGAATCATTGCTTTCTTTGCCGACGGATAAGGTGTACGATATTGTGGAGAAGTGTGCATTGAATAATTACCAATGGAATGACGGGGGAGGAAGAGACTCGAGGTAAGTGGCTTCACCGACCGTTGGCAACGAGGAGCAAGAGACCATGAGGAGTTTAGTGGAGAAGATGAACTCAAGGCGGCCAAAGTCAAGGATCGGGACCGCAAGTGGATGTCTAAAGGATGGATTATGACAACAGTAGGGGCCATTACAACAATAACCGAGGCGGATTTGGAGGTGGCTCGAACTAAAGAAACAATGGGGGACCACAAGATCGGATGCCACCATCGCCCTACCCCGGTGGTAATGGACATAGTAACAATAACACTCGGCCTCCACCCAACAACAATCATGGGGAGGGAGTTATGGGAAAGTTTATGAAAGCACTCCAAAAGGGGGAAATTACGATGGTTCGAGCGACAGTGGAAGGGGAATTTATGATAGGGAGAAAGGTAATCAAGCCTCCACAAGGATATGCCTTAACAACACAACATAATTCGACCAAAATATGCAAGCGAACTGTGGGTGAGAAAACTATCATAAAAAATATGCAGGCGAACTGTGAGGGACCTTGCACACAAGCTTGAAACGAGAAAAAATATAATACGCAATATGACTTACAAGTTCAAAATCGAGCGAGAATACCAAAAGAAGACAAGCTCAACGACAGATGAATCAATGGAGCAAGACAGTTGTCGACTACAAAACCTAGAACATAAAAGACGTATTAATTGATGATCTGATTTTCACAAAAAGAAAATATTTAATTTGGAAAGATAATCAATAAGAATATACGTGGGATTAGATCTCTTATTGATTTCTCTAAAATACCCTCAATGATCAGTGTTGGGCCCGTAGACAGTTGTCCACAGGCACCCGATAACGCGCAAGTGCACGCGGTCGTTACAAGTAATAATTCCTGGTAAGCACAGGGTCGAATCCACAAGGACCAATAAGGGTTAATTCAATTTAACTAATGCTATTAAGTGTAATTTGAAATATTCAATTTATAAAAATGTTTGATAATTTATAAAATAGAAACGCTTGGGAGAAAATATTCAGTAGAGAAAACCATGGATGCTAGGCCACTGAATTATAATCATGTCACAATTTCGGAATGAATTCTCATGCACACACTTGAATCCTATGCAATCAATTATACTGACACCACCTCTCGGTATTGGTGTCAGCCTAGACTCGAGAAGTTCATCATCCCTCTCAGGTAGATAGACACCACGAGTCTGCATTAGCACAGCAATAATGGAATCGGGGTTCCGAAGAGTTGAACCCCGACAAATTAAAGCATGTCTATCACCCACCGGCCTTCTCAGACACGGCAACGTGTCTCAAACAAGCAATCAATATTCGTCAATACCAATCACAAGCATTAAGTAATTTAATTCACCCAAAAGCATGCATAAACAATTCAATCCATAATTATAAAATCATCACAATTCAATTCAAGACCTAGCATCCATGATCAAGGGTATTTAGCCCATGATCATGTAGCTAGAACCAAAATCCATAAAATTAAATATAGAAATCGAGTTTGAGAAGTAAGAACGAAGAACCCTAAAACCCAAAAGGTTGAAGAATATGAATTGTTGAATCCCTCTCGATTGTTGATGTGTAGCTTGCTTGATCTTAGCACTTGAATCGCCATTGAATCGGATTCGAGCTCCTCTTGAAGTCCCCTATCCTCTCCTTGGTTGATATGGCGTTCTACTCTCTGCTCTCCCAAACCGTGGTGTTCAATTGTCGCGTGAAAACTCCAAATTTCGGCCCCCCAAACTCAGAATTCGTGTGTGGCTTATATAATTTTTTTGCTGCATCTGGGAGGTGTAACGATCGTTACAGTAGGTGTAACGATCGTTACACCATCGTTACAGCTCCATTGCATCATTGTTACAACTTTCTGTCTTCAAATTCCCTTCGAATTGATATATTATGGGCCCAAATCGGATAAGAACTCTACGCCACCCGAAAGTATCAGACAATTTTCGCCCTCTTCCATACCTCTAATGAAAATACTTCCTTCACGAGAATTGTAGCTCTTTTTGTCCTCTTCAATTTAGATATAAAGTTTTCTCAATTTGGATTTCGGATGTGGAAGTTATAGCACTTTCAAGTCAGCTGGTCTGCAATCCTGATATCTGTTTTAGTGCTGCCTCTCAGTGCTGTTTTGAGCTTCTTCCCATGAAATTTAGAGAAAACTTCCTTCAAGAGAGTTGTAGATCGCCGAGTAATCTTCGATTTGCTATAATTTTGGGTCACCTCGGATTAAATATGAGGAAGTTGTGCTCTCTAAAAGATTCTGCTGCGATTTTGGCTCGGTTTTGACCCTTTTCACATGTATTCTGCACATTCACATCAAACATACCCGAAGGCGTAAAAGTGGCATAAAGATTAATAATTTAGCACATCGAGGGTGAAATAACACCTAGAATTGGGGTAATAGATATCATAAACATACATTTGATGCGACCGCATCAATCAGATTTAATAATAATAAAGTAGGCCCATTTCACACATGTGGCATCTTGATCAAAACACAGACCTAACGGTCCACATCTGTCCTAACGTTCTAACACTAAATGAGTGTTCTCAATGGATTTATTCTTTATATATATATATATATATGGATGGAATCAATGACAAACCCCCTTATTTTGGGAATTTGTGAAATCGATTACACCCGTTAGATAAGAATAAATGAACGGTTGTATCCAAATCTTGATTACTCATATATTAACAATACAAAAAACATTGAAAGGGAAAGACACCTTATGAACAGCAAACCATTTTGTACGGTTATTTCCAAATTCCTATATAACCACCCACTACCATACAAATTTGGAACAATACCTCTCCTCTGCTCCCATATCTTCTACATATTATCATCAAGATTATATTTCTACCCAAAAATGTCTACTTCAATATACTCAATTACATAAAGCTCACTCCTTCTTCCACATCAACCGATTTCATAATCAACAACAATATCTCAAGTGACCGTACCAAATTGAAGGTAATCTACTCTAAATTTTGAATCATCCATCTATTTTGAAAGCCATTTACCGTAACCATCCATCATGAATCATTATTAATCACATGATCATATATTTTTATTAATATTTTTTCTCTGTTATAGGCTTTGCATTTGATGAATTTGTTGATGCTTGAGAGGTTTATGGGAACGGAAGCTACAAGTCTGACTGTGATACAAACCTAACTCCTTTCCTTAGCCAAACATTTCAAACTATATCTGCTGGTATCGACTCCTATAGAGCATATGCAAACACATGTGGTTTTGTGCCTCGCTTAGGGACCCAGAAAAACATCAGAGCATGATAGTCCTCAAATATATTCCTTGTTCCAAGGAAGGAGACAAATGCACCCACATTATAGATCAACCACCAGCAACACGTACTCAGAAAAAATGTCGATCTGTATCGACCATAACGGGTTGTAAGGGTATGATAGCATTGAAACGAAACCAAGACAACGAGTACGAGGTATCCAAATTCATCGACATCCATAATCACCCGTTTTACACCTCCTCCAATTATCAATTCCTATGTCCAAATCAAAACCTGACAACATCTCATAAATGTTTCCTTGTTAACTGTCAAAAGTCAGGCGTTGGTCCAACTATCGCCCATGATATTTGCAGTGCACTAGTTGGCGGCCCTGAATATGTAGGGGCATCATTAACAGACTTTTGCAACTTCCAACGGTTTTTAAAAATCCACATAGGGGAGGGTGATGTTCAAATGGTCATAGACACCTTCACACGAGCTAAAGAGTCAGTTTCTAACATGTTTTTTTAGTATGACCGAGATGATTGTGACCGGTTGACTCGTTTGTTCTGGTCGGATAGAATCTCACAACAAAATTATGCACGCTTTGGCGACGTTTTATCTTTTCACAATACATACGGTACAAACAGGTATTACTAATAACTAACACATCAAAAATTCTCCCCAGGTACTCCATGATTTTCTGCCCTTTCACAGGTGTTGACAACCATGAAAGGGGCGTCACTTTTGGTGCCGCTTTACTGTCTAGCGAGGACATTGTGTCCTTTGTGTGGTTGTTCAACACTTTAATCATTTTAATTCTATACTTATACATCTCGTTATTATTAATCAGTAGAATTATTTTATCCGTCTCATTTCTACATTACTGAATTTCGAAATTGCATAACAGTTGAAATTTTATAAATTGAACTTTGATTATGAGTATAATGTATATTGAATGCCCTTTCATTTCGGTGAAGTTCATGTGTCATGTCAAATTTTTAGCCATTATAAAAATGACATTGTATTTTTCATTTCATTATATTACTTATATGTCTCATTAATATCAACCAGTTGTATTATTTTACCATCTCATTAACATTATCAACGTCCACAAATCTCATATAATTGAATGTATGCAAATAATGTCAATTGACATTCTCATACTAGTACAATTAACTTTCAATCTAAATTTAATTGCGATAGCACTTTCATTACAATAACCAATATCATGTCAATGCCTTTTCATTTCGGTGAAGTTCATGTGTCATGTCAATTTTTAAGACATTTTAACAATGTCATTTTTTCCTCTTTATTTTTCTTTTTCATTTTATTACTTATACATCTCATTATTATAAATCAATAGAATTATTTTATAATCTCATTAACATTATCAATAATTGAATGTATGCAAATACTGTCAATTGACATTCTCATACTAATACAATTAACTTTCAATTCAATTTAATTGTCATGGCACTTTCATTACAATAACCAATATCATGTCAATGCCTTTTCATTTCGGTGAAGTTCATTTGCCATGTTAATTCTTAAGACATTATAACAATGCCATTTTTTTCTTGTTATTTTTCTTTTCTATTTTATTACTTATACATCTCATTATTATAAATCAATAGAGTTATTTTATACGAGTACAATGTATATTCAATGCTCATTCATATCGGTGAAGTTCATGTGTCATGTCAATTTTTAAGACATTATAACAATGTCATTTTCTCATTGTAATTTTTCTTTTTCATTTTATTACTTATTCATCTCATTTTCTTTTTCATTTTATTACTTATACATCTCAATTGATACGAGTACAATGTATATTCAATTCATTCAATGAACAATGTACAATCAATGCCTTTTCATTTCGGTGAAGTTCATGTGTCATGTCAATTTTTAAGACATTATAACAATGTCATTTTGTTCTTGTTATTTTTCTTTTCCATTTTATTACTTATACATTTCAATATTATTAATCAATAGAATTATTTTTTTTGTCTCATCATTAATATCAATGAATCTCAAAACTGCATGTCCTTAAATTCCATAAATAGAAATTTTACTGCGAGTACAATGAACATTCAATGCCCTTTCATTTTGGTGAAGTTCACATGTCATGTCAATTTTTAAGACATTATAACAATACCATTTTTTTTCTTGTTTTATTTCTTTTTCATTATATTACTTATACATCTCATTATTATTATTCAATATACTTATTTTATCCGTCTCATCATCAATATTGATGAATATCAAAATTGCATGTTATGAAATTCAATAAATTGAAATTTTATTACGAGAATAATGAACACTGAATGCCTTTCCATTTCGGTGACTTGCATTGCAATGTCATTAATCATGTCATTTTTTACCTTGTATTTTTCATTTCATTATATTACTTATATGTCTTATTATTATCAAACAATTGAATTTTACCATCTCATTATCATAATTATCAACACTCACAAATCTCATATAGTTTAATGTCTGCAGATACCGACAATTGACAATTTCATACTAATACAATTAACTTTAAATTCGAATTTAATTCCGGTGAAGTCCATGTGCCATGGCACTTTCAATACAATGTCATTTTTTCCATCACAGTTTTAGTTTTCCATTTCATCACTAGTTTTAATGACAAATTGAATTATTTTAACATCTCCTATATTTGGATGCCTTGAATTTTGTCAATTAAAAATTTGATACCATTATAATGAAAAGACAATGGCATTTCATAATGGTGAGGTGTATGTTCCATTTCTATTTGAAGTACAAACACTACAAAATTACAAAACATTGAAAGACTACGGTTGAACACCTTTAATACAAAATGAATTAACACTCATTTTTTTCAGTTTTACAGATTAAGCCATCGTTATCTCCCCTTTGTTTCCATCTCCAACAAGATTCAATTTCAACTTCAACTTCAAGATCCTGCATATTTCAAAAGTGGAATGCTTAGAATACATAACTTGTTCCTGAATTCCACTATTCTATAAATACGAACAATGCCTAAACAATTCTCACCTAAAAACAGTACCAGTCAAGTTCAACATTCCTTACACAAATTATTATGCTGCCCACCTTAAACCTGAAATCATTCATATAACACAACTCACACACTACCCCGATTGCAATTTAATGAATGCCACTATTTTCCCACATATTGTAAATATCATTCTACTGTCATAAACAACACCAACCCCTAAAACCAAAATATTAGAACGATGCATAATATATTAATGTCTAGCAAAACTAAAAGTTCAGAAATCCAACAAACATATAGTAACGCTAACTCTGAAGCAAGTGAGTTTAGCAAATATCCAAATTAAACAGTAGCTAAAAATAAAAATGTGTCTAACAACGACACCTCATATAACCCGATGTTCATTCTTAAAGCCAAATTTGATCCCCTTATGCCTGTAATATTTAACCGCAGCATCGTTCAATGCCTCCCATCGTGAATTACGACTCCACGTCACCAACCTAAATAGAAACCTTACCCTTAACTTGAACATCTGTCGAACCTGTTTACACACCTCAAAAATTAACTAAATTCACATCCCATAATCTGACATATTCAAACATATATAATGAAAAATAACACTCTTACCGCATATTTCTTAAGCTCCGCCTTCCAATAACTCCTCCCCATGTAGCTCTCGCAGTGCCACATAATAAATATACCACAATCTTCCTTGTTAGTTTCTGAAGCCCATGGTTAATCAACTTGTCGAATCTCGGCATCTCTGAACTTCATTGTTAAAGGAACATCATACTCTGCTACCACAACACACATGGATTTACGATGCAATACCATGTCATTACATAATAATCGCCCGTGGATGAAAACTACTATATAAACACAAAATTTACTTCCAAAACATACAATCCAGTCGGGCCTGTTGCGATAACGAATATAATCTGGATTGTCACTGATAAGGTTGTCAAAAAAATCTACAGCACCATCTCGTGTATCAAAACACATGTTGGGTTACTTCCCGTCATTGCAATTGAGAAGAGAATTTGTTTGTACTTGGGTGGTGGCGTAGAATTGTCTACTTATGTGCAAAATGAAGATGTCTTTGAGCTCTTTACATGTCTTTCTTATTCCGATTATGCTACGTATGGTCATACTAATGAGTATACTAGTGGATATTTTGTGACTAATTTCTGGAAATGACTACTTCATCAAATACTTCAATTTGTGAAACATTGCCATGATAATCTTATCACTATGGGCCCGTTTACAGAGCAAAATTGTGTTAAACAATTATGTGACAACCTATGTTCGAGCTGTGAATGATGACTACAAAAGTGAATCTGTTATCGTCAAAAATTTAATGATAGACTCACCATGTCCCGAGCCATGCTCCCTTAATTTTAGATGGTTCTATAACTTGCTTGTATTCGGTAAGTTCAATAAATTTTAATATAATTTCGATTACTTTTGTAATTTAGTAAAATGTGTTACTTAATTTTGCAGCGGATTTATTTCTATCTCACTTGGTGAGCATGTTGCATTCTAGTAAGTTTAATAAATTTTTAATGTTTTTCACATTTTGTAATTTTACTTAAATGTTTATTTAATTTTACAGCCAAAATCCTACTTCTGATCTGATGGTTCAAGTTTGAATGAAAATATTAATTTAGAGTGGAAAGAGTTTTTGCTTCAGAATCATATATCTATTTTGATGACTTGGAAACATTCCTGAATAGAGTTGGTGATTTTATTCATTACCTACCCACTTATATTGAAAAGAGATACACAAGTCTTGTTAATAGTATAAGACATATGCGGAGATTCTCAATTGGTGATGAAAAAAGATATTGAGAAGGATGTCATGTTGAACATTGGGTAAATAGACTAGAGAAAGGAACACCACTTTTTAAGTGCCAAGCAGTTGACAAAAGCACTAAACATTCAGCATGACATCCTTCCCAATATCTTTCTTCATCACCTATTGAGAATCCCCGCATATGTCTTATACTATTAACAACACTTGTGTATCTCTTCTCAATATAAGTGGGTAGGTAATGAATAAAATTATCAACTCAATTCAGGAATGTTTCTAAGTCATCAAAAATCAAAATAGATATATGATTCTGAAGCAAAAACCTTTTCCACTCTAAATTAATACTTTCATTCAAACTTGAACTACCAGGAGTAGGATTTTGGCTGCAAAATTAAGTAAAATATTTTAGTAAAATCACAAAATGTGAAAAGTATTAAATATTTATTAAACTTACTAGAATGCAACATGCTCACCAAGTGAGATAGAAGTAGATCCGCTGCAAAATTAAATAACACATTTAACTAAATTACAAAAGTAATCGAAATAATATTAAAATTTATTGAACTTACCGAATACCAACAAGCAAGTTGTAGAACCATCTAAAATTAAGGAGGCATGGCTCGGGACGTGGTGAGTCTATAATTAAATTTTTAACAATAACAAATTCACTTTTGTAGTCATCATTCACAGCTCGAACATAGATTGTCACTTCGTCGGGGTTGCACTCCTCAAGTTTGTTGTGGCTTTTCAACTTCAAGTTAAAAAACTTTACACAATCGTTTAGCACAACACAATTTTGCTCTGTGAACGAGCCCATAGTGATAAATTTATCATGGCAATGTTTCAAAAGTTGAAATATTTGATAAAATAATCTTTTTCAGAAATTAGTCACAAAATATCGACTAATATACTTATTAGTATGACTATAAGAAGCGTAATCAGAATAAGTAGGATATGTAAACAGCTCATAGACAACTTCATTTTGAACATAAGTAAGCAACTCTACGCCAAAATCATTTTCGGTGATTGTTGTGCTTGTGTGGACTCGATAGAGAAACATTATCTTGTGTTTTAATCGATTAAAAAGGTAATTTTTCAGATTATAAAGTTTATAAACATGCTGAATTTTTCATTAAAATCAAGTATTCATTTCGATCACCATGGTTACATAAAGCTCTGATACATGAAATTATTTATTGGAACCCATGGTGATCCCTTTCAGTGATATCAGAGTATGGTTGTTATGATATTTATTCAATATGATTAAATCAGGAATTTTATTTTTGTTCATAAGTTCATCACTTGAATATGCATGCAATTGAAAAAAAATCAGCTTTAATTAATTTTGAAAAAATTGGAAAATTATTTTTTGGGCCTTTTTCGGGTTAGCCATGGCCGAGCCATGGCTAACCAGGGTCGAGACCGTTGGTGGACCATAGAATGCCCTAGGGCAGACCATGGTCGGCACCAAGGGCCACCATAGTCGCTGCCGCGGGCGACCACGGTCTGCCCACGCGGACGACTATGGCAGCCCTCGCCGGCCACCATGGTTGCCTCGCGGGCAACCAGGGTCTGCCCTTTTGTCGACCATAGCAGCCTCGCCGGCCACCATGGTTGCCTCGTGGGCAACCAGGGTCTGCCCTTTGGTCGACCATGGCAGCCCTCGCGGGCTCCCATGGTCGCTCCCGTGGGCGACCACGATCAGCCCCGCGGGCCACCGTCGTTGTCTCCGCGGGTGACCTCGGTTGGGCTGGTCCAGCTCGACCAGATTCAAGCTGAACCATCTGGTTCGTGAGAATATTTTAAAGCCTTAAAATTTTAATTTTCAGATTTGGTTCGGTTTTGATAAACCAGCGAGAACCGGTTCAAAATTCAATTAATAAATTAAATCGTCCAGTTTCGATAAACCGGAATTTTTCCCACACTTAAGAAAGATAAATTTTGGAAAATTTTGTTTGTTTGATAAGCGTGTTGAGTGTTCACATGATCTTTGATAACATGATGTTTTCCACATGATGTATAGCTAAGCCCTCTAGACTTGCATTTTAATTTCGGTTTTGCAACCTGCGAGTTGCTTAATTTTGGGTTGTAGTAAATACGCATGCGTGTCGTGATTTGTGTTTCATTTTATTTTATTTTATTTGTAATCACGAAGACCGACGCAAGAAGCTAGTCAAGAGGAAGACTCGCAATTTTGAGAAGACTCGAAGTCAGTGGGAGTCCACAAGAATGGAGCAAGTCTAGACCAAGAAGACCAAGTCATTGGGATCATTTTTCTAAGATTCTTAGGAAATTTAGAAGGGCTTAGTATGCATAAATTTACCGTTGCATTTATATGTATGAATGTATGATAGTTTAAATATACATGTTCATGTATGATTTGCTATCACCCACATGCAAAGATTAAAAATCGGTATTTAATCAGCCTTGCATGTAACCTGCTAAGGGATCATCCTTGCATGAATTTGCAATTGATGATTCCAGATTAAGATTGTATCGATATACAATCAGACTATTATAATTCACTTAAACGCAAGTAATTACAAGTCAAGCGTGATACCATCCAAGTTTGGGCACTCAAAAGGGCTTTGACCCTATGGATGTCGGTACGCCTCCGCGTAACATTCATAGAGAAGAAGTCTGGATAAGATGGGTAGTTCTATGTGGGTGTGTGCGCCTCCGCGTAGTATCCACATTAGTTCTATCCATAGTTCAAGCTTGGTAGACTTGTCTACGATTGTCAGCTAGGGCTGACCTAGGGTATCAGTATAGGGTATGCCACGTACTTACAGTACAGACCCTAGCCAGGATTTACATGGTCTTGTAGATGGATGTATTCCTACCTTGATGCTCTCGATTGGAGCAATGAGCCTCCGTTCACTTCAATTGAGAGTATGATAGGATCCTGGTTCAGCTTCTAAAGTTAGAATCAGAAAGTGTTTTATAACTAAATCTCCAACTTCAATTTTAATTAATATTGATTAAAGTTTGTTTACTATGTAGATATAAATGGCAAACACGAATCATTCTGGTAACAGCGCGCTTAGGTCGCTAATCGAGCAGAATAAGCTTAACGGCGTAAACTTCCTCGATTGGGACCGGAACTTGAGACTTGTTCTCAAGCATGAACGTAAGGATTATATCCTTACCCAGGAACCACCTAGTGAGCCAGCACTGAATGTCGCAAGGGCGCTAAGGGATGCCTAGCATAAATTCCTTAGCGACCGGATCGACATGCAATGCATCATGATGGGCAGTATAGTGCCTGACTTGCCAAAGCAGTTCTTGGAAATTTCCGATGATCCCAAGGCCTTAATGGCAGAGATCGAGAAAATGTTCAAAGAGAAAGCGCGTGTCGAAAGATACGACACTTTCAGTGAACTGATGTCTTGCAAGCTGAAGGCTGGAGCTCATGTCAGTCCCCATGTCCTTAAGATGAAACGTCTTTTGAAACACTTGACCAAACTCGGTCATCCTGTGGATAAGAAAATGTCTGCAGACTTTGTGTTGCATTCACTTCCAAAGACATATCGTGATTTCGTTGGAAATTACAATATGCATGACATGGATAAGACTGTGACAGAGCTTCATGGTATGCTCGTGACTGCTGAAAAGAATATCAAGGGCAAGTCCAAGGAGGTTCTTATGGTCAACAAGCAAGTGAGCTTCAAGAAAGCCAGCTTGGGCAAGGATAAGGCCCCTATGCACCTAGCGGGGAAGATTCGACAACCTAAGGGTCCAGTAGCTCCAAAGGCTGTTGAGAATCCTAAGAAGGATGTCGTCTGCTTCTATTGCCAAGGACAGGGGCACTGGAAGAAGGATTGTAAGAAACACAAGCAGTTTCTTAGGAAGAGTGGAGCTTCCACATCTTCAGGATCAGGTATATTTGTTATTGAGCTCAATATCAGTTTATCTACTTCAGATTCTTGGGTACTTGATACCGGTGCAGAATCTCACATTTGTGTTAATGTGCAGGCTCTGGGAAGTAGAAGAGAAGTGGGCAGGGGCGGGGCGGACCTACGAGTTGGTCACGGCAATCAAGTCTTAACAACTGCAGTAGGAGATATTAGTCTCAGTTTGCCCAATGGGCTAGTTTTATTATTGAACAATGTTCATTGTGTACCTGCTTTTCGCATGAATATTATTTCTATTTCCTTGCTAGACAAGGAAGGATATTGTTTTTCTATTGACAATGGAATTTTCAACATTTTTAAGAATAATATATTTTATTGCAATACTTCATTGGTTGGTGGTTTATATATTCTTAATATTCAAAACACTGACACTAGCTCAGTTTATAATATAAGTAACAAAAGGGTTAAATCCGATAATTTAAATTAGATTGTGATATGGCACTGCCGTTTAGGCCATATAGGCCAGAAATGCATCTCAACACTTCACAAGTGTAGACTTCTAAGTCAGATTGAATTCGCTTTAATTGAGAGATGCGAGTCATGCCTTATGGGCACAATGACAAAGGCACCTTTTGCCGGTTTAGGTGAAAGGGCTAGTGACTTATTGGGTCTCATACATTCCGATGTGTGTGGACCTATGAGCACTCAGACCAGAAGAGGTTTTCACTACTTCATTACATTTACTAATGACTTCGATAGATACAGGTATGTCTATCTTATGAGACATAAATCGGAAACCTTTGACAAGTTCAAAGAATTCCAGAACGAAGCACAAAACCAGCTTGGTAAAAGTATAAAGGCGCTTCGATCTGACCGAGGCGGTGAGTACTTGGACCATGAATTTCACAGTCATTTAAAGAAGTGTGGGATCCTCTCTGAATTGACTCCACCTAGAACACCTCAAATGAATGGTGTATCCGAACGGAGAAATAGGACCTTGCTTGACATGGTTCGATCAATGATGAGTCAGGATGACCTCCCTATCTCCTTCTGGAGCTATGCCCTAGAGACGGCCGCATTCATATTAAATCGGGCTCCTACAAAGGCAGTGGAAAGCACTTCATACGAAGTATGGAACTGGAAGATACCCTTATTAGCTTTCCTTAAGATTTGAGGATGTGAAGCTTACGTCAAGCGTTTGCTAGGCGATAAGCTCGAACCCAAATCAGATAAGTGTGTCTTTGTGGGATACCCCAAGAAAACAAGGGGGTACTATTTCTACAAACCCAACGAGAACAAAGTTTTTGTTGCTCGAGGAGGGGTATTTTTGGAAAAGGAATTTATTTCCAAAAGTGCTAGTGGGAGTGTCGTGCATCTTGAAGAAATTCAAGAAGATACGTAACAACCCACTATGCCGGATGTACAAATACAGGAGCCAGAAGAGGTCATTGATCAAGAACCAATCCCCACACCTATTCTAGAGGGTCCAAGAAGATCTGAGAGATCTCGTCAAGCTTTTATCAGATATGGATTTCTAGCCAATGAAGGAGATGACTTGATATTGGTGGATCAGGATGATCCAGAAACCTACAGACAAGCTTTGGCCAGTCCAGACTCCGAAAAATGGCAGGACGCCATGAATGAGGAAATGAAATCCATGTCCGACAACCAAGTCTGGTGCTTGGTGGATCAAACCCCTGGGATAAAACCCATCGGTTGCAAATGGGTCTATAAACTTAAGACCGACATGGATGGAAAACCTCATACCTATAAAGCTAGACTGGTTGCGAAAGGTTATCGCCAGATCGAAATATCGATTATGACGAGACTTTTTCACCAGTGGCTATGGTCAAATCTATCCGGATAATTCTAGTCATTGCAGCATACTACGACTATGAGATATGGCAGATGGATGTCAAAACCGCCTTCCTTAACGGGAACTTAAAAGAGGATGTGTATATGACACAGCCTGAGGGTTTTGTTGATCCAGAGAATCCCGGAAAGATTTGTAAGCTGCTTATATCCATTTATGGATTAAAGCAAGCTTCATGGAGTTGGAACCTTCGTTTTGATGAAGTTGTAAGGGAATTCGGTTTTATCAAAAACGAAAGTGAACCTTGCGTATATAAGAAAGCGAATGGGAGTAATACTGTATTCCTGGTGCTATATGTCGATGACATATTAATCATCGGGAATGACATCCCAACCTTGCTTGAGGTTAAAGTTTGTTTAGGAAAATGCTTCTCGATGAAGGACTTAGGTGATGCTGCTTTCATTTTGGGCATCAAGATCTACAGTGGTCGACTCAAAAGAATATTGGGCCTAAGTCAGAGCACTTACATAGATAAGGTGTTGAGAAGATTCTCAATGCTTGATTCTAAGAAGGGATACATACCCATGCGGCATGACATTAAGCTCAGTAAACAACAGAGTCCTAAGACTCCTGATGAACTGAGCAAAATGAGTAAGATCCCATATGCTTCGGCTGTGGGATCCATCATGTATGCCATGATTTGCACGAGACTGGACGTCTCGTTCGCATTAAGCTGTACCAGCAAATATTAATCTAACTCAGTCCAGGAGCACTGGATTGCTGTCAAGAGTATCCTTAAATATCTAAGGAGAACTAAAGACGCATTCCTAGTGTATGGTAGGAAGGATGGAGAACTAGCAGTCAAAGGATATGTTGATGCTAGTTTTCAGACAGATCTTGATGATTTCAAATCTTATGCAGGATTTGTATTCGTGTTAAATGGTGGAGCATTCAGCTGGAAGAGATTCAAGGAAGCCACAATTGTCGATTCTACAACAAAGGCTGAATACATAGCTGCAGCAGAAGCAGCTAAGGAGGCCGTATGGGTTAGAAGCTTTCTAACCGGATTAGATGTAATGCCGCGAGCGTCTAATCCGGTAAGCTTGTTGTGTGACAACACCGGGGCCATAGCATTAGCTCAAGAGCCCAGATTCCACAACAAAACTAAACACATACATAGGAAGTATCACATTATCAGAGAATATATAGATAGTGGTGATATGGAGATTACTTATGTACCGACTGATGACAACGTTGTTGATCCCTTGACGAAGGCTTTACCGCAGCTCAAGCATAAGGCACACGTAAAGTCTATAGGGGTAGATTGGAACTTAGGTTGGAACTAAGGACAAGTGGGAGATTGTTAGGATTATGCCCTAGTCCAATGTAATTCCTCAATCTATATTGTAACAGACATCATTCTTCTACAAAATAAAAGGCATTATATTACTAAAGTGTTGTAGTAGTATATCTAATGTGATTTGATCTATATCATTATGTGTGTAACCACTTATAGTAGAACTATAGATCAGAAAAAATTGCATTCGATAAGTCCCTGATCAGCCTAAGCTTCTTCTGAAGCGATCAATATGAGACTAACTCCTTGTGATCATGCTCTACTGATCATGGCAAAGTGTGTGTCGGAGTTATATCATATATACCATCAGGTCAATGATATCGGACAACCGGATTGTGAGTATGCTACATAGATCCAGTCATGAGATACTCATAGTTCGTAACTTGTCATTATATCCTGAGACCAAAGAGTCTTTGTGTACACAATGTAACGAATACCTAAGTTTGACCTAGTATAACATTATCTGTAAAAGGGTAACTATAACGGCTTCGATTGGCTTGAATATTTATTGCATTAGTGAACTCGAAAGGCGTATGAGGGATTTATCACTCATACTCCGGCATGAGAAAGATATCCGTTTAGGCCACTTGATGAGTATGACTTAAGGAATAGGACGGCCGTGTAGGTGATACCTTAGTATTAGTTTTCAGTCATTTCAGATATCAAGAAACAGTGATTGATAAATTAGATATCAAGAAACAGTGATCAATCTGGACATCGGCTTGATAAAAAGACAGTGACATGTACGATAACAGGTTAAGTCGAATAATCGATAATCACGAACGTTGGGTAATCATAATGTCTTGCTAGAGACCACTTATGATGGAAAGGGTAAAGTAGTAATTTTACCAGTCTACAAACTGTTCGTGAGCCTAGAGGGTCACACACATTAAGCACAATACATGACAAATAAGCATGGATTGAAATTGGGAGAATCCGGTTTTCAGTTTAGTCAAATTGAAAACGATTCGATTGATTTCTAGCCTAGGTTTTTGACCAGACGGTTGAAGAAATCAAGTTGAAGAAATTGAACCAGTTTAGGTAAACAAAAATTAGAACTCAATTATATGGGTTTTAATTTGGTTTTAGTTAAAGGGCTTGAAGCCCATTTGGGATTTTAATTCATGAAAGGGCAAGAGTGCAATTATGAGTTTAAGTGGGTGATATGTGTAATTATTTTATTTGAATTTAAAAATCAGATTTTTTATAATTATTTCACATAATTACACATTATCACTTTCCTTTATTCTTTCATGATTTTGGCATTCTCTTCCTCCCTTCCTTCTTCATTTGGCCGACCCTCCCTATAGCCATTCCACCATGGTTTTTGTTCATACTTCTCAAAAACATCATTAGCAAGAGGTTGAGAGAAAATCATTTTTGGTGATTGTTGTGCTTGTGTGGACTCGATAGAGAAACACTATCTTGTGTTTTGGTCGATTAAACAAAGGTAATTTTTCAGATTATAAAGTTCATAAACATGCTAGATTTTTCATTAAGATCGAGTATTTATTTCGATCACCATGGTTACATAAAGCTCCGTTGCATGAAATTATTGATTGGAACCCATGGAATGGGAAGAAACACTTATTAGCTTTCCTTAAGATTTGGGGATGTAAAGCTTATGTCAAGCGTTTGCTAGGAAATAAGCATGGGTTCCAATCAATAATTTCATGCAGCGGAGTTTTATGTAACCATGGTGATCGTAATGAAAACTTGATCTTAATGAAAAATTCAGCATGTTTATGAACTTTATAATCTGAAAAATTACCTTTGTTTAATCGACTAAAACACAAGATAGTGTTTCTCTATCGAGTCCACACAAGCACAATAATCACCGAAAATGATTTTCTCTCAACCTCTTGCTAATGATGTTTTTGAGAAGTATGAACAAAAAACAATGGTGGAATGGCTATAGGGAGGGTCGGCCAAATGAAGAAGGAAGGGAGGAAGAGGATGCCAAAATCATGGAAAAATAAAGGAAAGTGATAATGTGTAATTATGTGAAATAATTATCAAAAATCTGATTTTTAAATTCAAATAAAATAATTACACATATCACCCCTTTAAATTCATAATTGCACTCTTGCCCTTTCATGAATTGAAACCCCAAATTGGCTTCAAGCCCGTTTAACTAAAACCAAATTAAAACCCATATAATTGAGTTCTAATTTTGGTTTAGCTAAACCGGTTCAATTTCCTTAACTTGATTTCTTCAACCGTCTGGTTAAAAACCTAGGCCAGAAATCAACTGAATCGTTTTCAATTTGACTAAACTGAAAACCGGATTCTCCCAATTTCCATCCATTCTTATTTGTCATGTATTGTGCTTAATGCGCGTGAGCCTCTAGGCTCACGAACAGTTGGCAGACTGGTAAAATTACTATTTCATCCTTTCCATCATAAGTGGTCTCTGGCAAGACATTATGATTACCCAACATTCGTGATTATCGATTATTCGACTTAACCTGTTATCTTACATGTTACTGTCCTTTTATCAAACCGATATCTAGATTGATCAATAGGCATAGAATCGTCATCCTAATTTATAAATCACTGTTTCTTGATATCTAATTTATAAATCACTGTTTCTTGATATCTGAGATGACTGAAAACTAATACTAAGGTATCTCCTGGACGGCCGTGCTATTCCTTCAGTCATACTCATCAAGTGGCCTAAACGGATATGTTTCTCATATCGGAGTATGAGTGATAAATCCCTCAGACGCATTTCGAGTTCACTAATGCAATAAATATACAAGCCAATCGAAGTCGTTATAGCTACCCTTTTACAGATAACGTTAGACTAGGTCAAACTTAGGTATTCGTTACACTGTGTACATAAAGACTCTTTGGTCTTAGGATATAATGACAAGTTACGAACTGTGAGTATCTCATGACTGGATCTATGTAGCATACTCATAATCGGGTTGTCCGATATCATCGACCTGATGGTATCTATGATATAACTCCGGCACGCACTTTGCCATGATCAGTAGAGCATGATCACAAGGAGTTAGTCTCATATTGATCGCTTCAGAAGAAGCTTAACTGATCAGGGACTTATCGAATGCAATTCTTTCTAATCTATAGTTCTACTATAAGTGGTTATACACATAATGATATAGATCAAATCACATTAGATATACTACTACAACACTTTAGTAATATAATGCCTTTTATTATGTAGAAGAATGATGTCCGTTACAATATAGATTGAGGAATTACATTGGACTAGGGCATAATCCTAACAATTTCACCAAAGAAACTACAAGGAGTCGCTCGTTGCTAAGGGTGGAGCCTAAGTTTTTATAGCAGCTGCAAAACTAATTCCGGAACGCATTGGGGTTACCATAATCCTAGTCGATTTAGGTTTCCCAAATCCTTAACGCCGATATCTTTTCAGAGTCTCTATCACGACAGGAAGCTTTCCCGAATCATGACTCAATCAAGACTTACCAAAAGCATTGTACACAGCTGGATCTTTCCAATCGCAATATGTCTTCTATTTATGGAAACTTTTCAATGCTGCGATCCACACACTGTCACGCAAGATGTTGAGACTAAACGATTGACATCTTCCCTGACCAGATGCTCGACATCTTACGGATTGGCTAAAAATAAGCCAATCACAAACGTAACAACAGGTGTGTGTGGGGATCCCTAGGTTAGGGGTCCCTTTTATAGATGTTGGTCAGAGGGCTGTCACGATCGTGCCTGTGGGGTGTCACGATCGTGACACAGAGTGTGCCACGATCTTCCCTGAGGTTGGCACGATCGTTCCTTCAAGCGTTGGGACAACTTCATGCGCTCCTTTCTTATGTTAGTCGTCACGGTCGTCTCTTTTGCTGATCACGATCGTCTCCTTTGTAGTTGTGTCACGATCGTGACAGAAATATCATGATCGTGACTCTCTCTGCGTCCCGATCGCGTCGCCTTCATGCCTGGAATCGTGTCTCGCCACGGTTTGTGTTGAAAAAGATATTCATTTTTTCACGATCGTGACTTGCCTGTGGTGCCTTGTCCTGATCGTGGCTTGGCTGCACATTTGAATTCGCTCACGTTGCTTCAGCCGCAAATTTTGTCATTTTGCCCCGTTGTGGACTCCAATTTGCCCTCGTCTTCGCACCTACAACCAAAAACCGAAAACACAGCGGAATCTGATCTAATAAGGCTCTTTGCAACTAATACAAGGGAGATAAACGTAAAATTTAGCATAATCAAACGGAGACCGCTTGAACCCTATCAAACGGAGTCCACTTGAACCCACGTCAACTTCCACCTATCGGAACATATGAAAAGAATGGAACACTTATTCTCAAGAGCAGAGAAGCCAGAATGAAGAAGTTGGGTCCGAAATTGGTTTTGAAATATGTGTTTAAAGTATTGATATTAGTGAGTGTGTCGTTCATTGTTTTGGAATATGCTGGTTAAACATAAGCATAACGTCTCTCTTTCCTTGTTGGGCTTTCTGGGATCATTTTGGTAAGGGAATTATGAAAGAATGTTGAAAAATATCAGTGTGACATGACTATATATATCATGCTAATTTTCCTTTTGAAAAGAAATCCTACTTTAATTTCTTTGACTTTTCCATATAGCTCGAGTGTTCTTTGCCACGAAACTTCTCAACCTTCTTTATTAATTTCTCAGCATTTTACAGGGTCACGAAGGCCAGGACCAGACATGCACAACCTTTAAAAGTAAACTATTTTTATCAAACATGTATGGACATTTCTATGAAGGTTGCATGTATGAAACATAGTTCCTTAGTTCTCCTCGGTCGACATTCAAGCCCTAACCTCCCCGAGCTCTTCCGGCAATAGCTATGAAATTATAATTAGTAATTTAACAATTAATTTTAGCTTTTAGTTGAGTTTATCTTCTAATAAAAGAAATTAATAATTACAAGTTTACTCTAAAATGATAAGGCCTCAAACGCTCATGATTGTTTTTTATGTGATAATCTCGTTTCAGTACAATTAAGTTGGCACGATTATCACTTTACTACAGGTAATTTCAAAACGTCTTATAAACATCAGTAACGTTTGTTTTTTCTCATTTTGCTCATTTTCAGTAAAAAAAAATTAAAATGCTCTTATTTAGCTTTCAAATTTTCAAACGCATGCCATTTTTTTTCGTTTAACCTCCCTTCAAAAACGGGTGAGTTTCGCACATTTAGAGATTTCGAATGAATTTAAGGTTTTCATAAGATATGTAGTTGACTTTCATATCTTCCTAAAATGCTAAATTTTATGTAATTTGAAGGTCGTTTTCAAAGTTAAAAGTTGACTCAAATTTTCTACTGGAAACATGAACTTTCCGAACAAGAAAGTTTCCAGCTAAGAATTTGAATCCACTTTTAACTTCTGAATAACCTCCAAATTTCATGAAATTTAACATTTTACAAAAGTATGAAATTCATCTATATTTCTTATGCATGCCTTCAAAATCATTTGAAATTTCTAAGTATATGAAATTCAACCATTTTTATAGGGAGGTGAAATAAAAAATGACATGAATTTGAAATTTTGAAACCCAAATAGAAGCATTTTTCGTATTTTTTGTACTAAAAATGAAAATAGGCAAACTTTTCTAATGTTTTATGAGACGTTCTAAAATTAGTTGTAGTCAAATGATAATTGTGTCAACTTAGTTATACTAAAAATTATTTTGACATTAATCATAGAAATAACTAATCTACTTAATTGGTTATTTAAATTTTGAATATCCTTAAAATTATAAAATAAATATAGACGAGAGGATATTACGAAAATCGGCATCTTAAATAACATTCCTTCTATTTTTTGACTTTTCAATATTCCTCTCAAGAAATAATAAGACAAAACCCATCTTCTCTGAAAGGACTATGCATTGATTTGTGGGTACAAACAATTCCAAATCAAATAGATAAGAAATTTCAGATCTGAAAATCAAAGCAGACCCATAATTCCATCCCCATTTCGTTGTGGAGCACTCTCACAATTTCTGAAGCAGCTACACTCGCAGGTACAAGTTCATAACATTTCTTGTCCGTGATATCATTTTCAATTAATTCTTATTAAGAAGCTTTGATGTCTAAGAACTTCTCCACCTTGCACTTGTTTTTACTCGCAGGTTCAAAATTCTATATCTTAGTCTTATTTAAGTTAAGTCGCACAATTTGAGTGAAGGATTCACTGTCCTAAAATGTTAGCAATGTTTTTGTTGACTTGGATATTAGGAATAATTACAATCCACTATTGTGTATTTGACAAGATTTTCATTTTAATGCGGTGTATCTCTAAATGCATCCATTCATTATGGTGATTGGTGGACATTATTACTTTTTCAAGACGCTGTCAAACCCTGTGAAAAAAATATTATGACTTTCAAATTTTATTAAATGTTGAAAACACAATTGTATTTATAAAATTAAAAAATATACTACTTTTTATTTCAAAATAATATTTGTATGGAATAAATAATAGAAAATTGATTTCAATAATATTTTTGTAAAATAATATTAAAAATAAAAACCGTTGTTAAAATTTAGCTAGTTAAGAATGGTGACCCTTAATGAAATATATATTCATAATAAACTGAAAAATAATATAGTTGGCCGTAGTGAACAAGAATTTCCACTTATTTTTATCAATTTACAGCCATTTTTGCTAAAATAGATAGAAAAATTACTACTTAACCTTTTATTTTTAATGAAAATAATGTATGTTATGAATTTAATTAAGTAATATTTAGTTTCAATTTATTTTTATTTTTTTTAATTAAGGATAATTTAGATATTTTTACAAATATTCAATTTGTTATGAACAGTGTTATGAGAATAATGTTATCGTATTTAATTGATACAATTTATAAAACAAGGTAATGGAACGAAAATCATGTCAATTACACCGCAGCGAAATATAATTTTCCGATTAACATAATGGGTAGAACTGTGGAGGTCCCAAGATTATATCCAGAAACATACATCAAATTTCAAAACATTGTGTAAGAAACGATTAGGTTCAAGCAAAATATATACCAAATTAGAATATACGGAATTTCCAATATACTCAGGAACACTCATAAACACCAATACAAACAATTTTCAATAGTTTGCTTTCAAAAAAATATACTAACTTTAATGTGATTTGACTATGCCTATATTCACAAAGGGTAGGAGAGAATTTACCGTAACAAGAACAATTGACAATTCGTGCATTCCAAAAATGTCACAACCAAAAAGTGTACAATCACTGAGATTAGTATTTCTTTTGTTCAAAATCAATTTCTCTCGGAGGTATCTCTCACTTAAATTTATTCAGTTCTCTACCAAAACATAAAAACTCATACCCAAAAGAAAGTTATGATAATTACATAAAACTTTCTCCACGATAGCTTCATTTCCCCCAAAGGCCTTCTTCACTATGGGTTTGATGGCAATAACACATTGCTTCCTCTCCTCTCTGGCAACAGCTACTTGCTCTCTCCTCTTCTTAGGCAGGAAGCAACATACCCAATAGCAACAACTCACCATTGTTGTTTTGTTCTCCCTTAGGTAACCCTAAGGTCACTGAACTGAGGCAGGAGACGACGGTGACAAAGATACAACAAGTTTTGAGATCGAGTTGCCCCAAAGTTTTCATCTTCACTTGTAACAGTAACAGGTACTTTCATCCCAACTTTCCAACTTGTTTAAGTCATTGAACAATATTCTCGAATTGTGATTTCTACAATTTGCATTGAAGAAGCCACCTCCTACCGCCCGAAAGTGCTTCCTTTGTCGAGGAACATACGAGCTCAGGAAGTTCTCCCTCCTATCCCTAGTAAGGGCCCTCATCTGTGCCCAAAACTTAGACACCGACGCCATCCCCACAAGAGCAAGAGCGCCTACGACGTGCCGATTTGCGCTAAAGCAATATCAATGGCGGATCCGTCGTATATGCCCGCATTGCCTCCCCTCCAATCGTCAAGGGCACACAGGGTGGGAAATAACTCCCCCCCCCCCCCACCTCCCCAAGATGAACAACCAAAGCTCTCCCGGCCTCACCACTAGAGGCCCCCAAACTCAAAACGTACAAAAGAGACGTCAACAAAATCCTTACTCACTCCAGTATTGCCCCCATCCAAAATATCTAGTAAGGTGGGGAGGACTCCCCGGATCCAAATCAACTTGAGAGGATGATGATAGTATTCCCCAGCTTGTTATTCGGTGGTATCTGAGTGACGCCCCATCGACAAACGGGAATCCTACCCTGAAGCCAGGTCTGAACCTACATAATTAACGTCTCTACACCAAGGCGAAAGTCCTAATGTGGAGATCCTATTCCGGAATGAATGTGACGTCCACCTTACCCACAACCAACTCGCAGAAGTCAATCACATTCTTACCAAATTAATCCAGAAAAGCGACTCCGACGACGAAGGCATCATCCCGTGCGCCGCCCAAACGACCGCACTCCAAAACTCGGCGGAGGACAAGTACTCCGCCCTCATATGTCACACGCTTGAACCTTGAGCCCATAAAAAACTTGCGTGTACAAAACCTCCAGGGCATACTTAGAACTCGAAAGCCCTCCTATCCAAATCGTCGTCCGACCCAGGCGTATTTTTCCCAACTCTGTAGAGCACTCTTTCCTCTTATCTCTCTCTTCGATCCGGTCTACATCCCCTCACCACGATCCGGTCGTCCGATCCGAGAAGGTATACCTGACCTCTTACCCCTACAGATATATCGAGACCTCAAAAGTCTGTCCCCGCTAGACTGGTTTAGGAGCGTTCGAGCTACTGGTGTTCTGCCCAAAGCCTCGCATTACGCTAGATATAGATTCAGATATATCATGTGGTGACAAGTGGTATCATAGGCAAGATGAATACCCCCCTGACCATCACCTCGACCTCAATTAAGATCCACCCTGAATTAGAATTCCCAAAAAATTGCTTCTGGGACAGCATCTTAAAGTGAGGACCCATGCCGAAATTTTGAAAGTCTTCGCAAAAACCTGGCTCCCCAACCACCGCAGTCTTCGATTGATTGTGTGACCGCCAACGACAAACCCCCCGGTCATCACGAACAGTTTGACGATGACACCTTGGGGTGTGCACCATGTTCAACTAGATTCTAGACATGATCCGCTAGTAGAGTGCACAACTCAAAAATGTTGCCGACCGCATCTCCTGGTTGGAGGCCAAGCTAGCCACATGGCTCGCCTCCCCTTCCAACCCGTTAGACTCTATCACCGACACACTATATGTCAAGTTCCAAAGTTAGGAAAACACAATCATCAGTGCACTGGAATATTGGTTGGAAGCGGCCCAGCTCCAGTGAATTACCATTCTCGTCAACCAGCTTCAAGGTTGCGAAGTCAAGCTGGCCACCTGCAATGACACCCTATTAGCTCGCATCGGCATGACGCCACCCCGCGACCTCCCTCCTTGAGTCGATGCCCCCAGACCTCGACCCTACGCAAGACAACGGGACGTCGAGATTATGGATAAATTCATATGGCATAAGGAAAATATCCCGAACACCTAGACCTCCCCAAGGACCATGCCCGACTCTTCGCCTCCAAGTACTTCCTAGAATAGGTTGCGGCCACCTGATGGAGGAGGAAACACGTCGAACACACTCAGGGGTTACACCCCGTCGACTCCTAAGTCATTCCACGAGGGGCCCTTAAGGACCAGTTATACCCAAAAAAACACCCGACGAGATGCAAGGAGACGCATCATGGAGCTAAGGCACAAGGGATCCGCTCGTAACTACGCTTGAGAATATCTTCTCTACTACTTCATGGAGAACCTGCGACATTGGACTCGATGATCGCTCGAACGCCAAAGATTGGAAGACATCTCCAACGTTCTTGCCCCAACCGAAAATATCAATGAACCCCAAGGATCGAGGACCTCTCGGAGGCGCCTCCAATCCCCCTCACACCAACACACTCATAGCAGAGGAACCCTGGATCTCCAGGATACTGACGCATCTGAGCTTCTTCTATGACGGAGCCCATTGGGTCAAAAAATTTCCTTTGTAGAAGAACACACGGGGTCGGGAAGTGCTCCCTTTTAGCCCAAGTTAAGGCCGTCATCGGTGCATGAGACACGGACCCGACGCCATCCCCACAATTGCAGGAGTGCCTACGCTATGCTGGCCCCCCAGCGCCAGAACAATTCCAATGGCTAATCCTACCCGCCTTGCCTCCCCCCAATTGTCGAGGGCAAACGAGGTGGGAAACAACACCACAATAGGAGAAACCAAAGCTCTCCGAGCCTCACTGCTAGAGGTTCCGAAACCCAAGGCGCCCAAAAGAGATGTCAACAAAATCTTTACTCACTCGAGTACTGCCCCCATCTAAACCATCTAGTAACGTGGGAAGGACTGTAAGAAATGTTCTATAGATCAATCACATTTATATATTTACGTTAGATCATTTATTAGCAATAAAACAACACTTTTATTATTATGGTGTTGTGATAATAAGTTGAGCACTAATTTCTTCTGAGCTCATCAGTGGTGGGTCTCTGATAGTAGAACCCTTAAATATTGCTAGAAATTATATTTAACAGGTTCCTGGTCAATGTTTTATAAGCGACCACTATGAGGTTGACTGATGATCACGCTCTGCTAATCATAGGTAAAGGGTTATCAAGTCGAATTGTAGATTTCATTTAGAGAAATGATATTGGATGACCTGGCCTGAGCATGCGACATAGATTCAGTCATGAGTATTTCTTAGTTGTAGTATTATCATAGAATCCTTAAGATTTTTGAGTCTTCATTGATTCTTATATAGTCACTTTCTAAATTTGACATATTCATCTACTTTACCTGTGACTGGGTAATGAAAGGATATGAATGGCTTAGAAATGGGTTGTATGAGGGATACGAATGGCGGTCAAGGGAATTGCTCCTCATATACTTATGCGAACGATATCTGTTTAAGGTCTCTTGATGAGTGTGACTGAGAGGAAATGTATGCCCATACTATAATTAAAGAGTTATCATTCGCAGTCATCTCGAGATCAAGGAACATGATTAAATATATAAGGGTGACGACTATATCCCTTATGTTCAATCAAGATATCTAGTGACAAAGTGATTATGATAGTTATCTCGAATCATCGATCTTAATGATCATTGGGTTTATCATAATGTCTAGAGGCCACTTATGATGAATGGACCAAATACAGATTTATGGCCATTATTAATGATTCACGAGCCTACAGGGTCACAAAAAAATAGCAATCCCGAAGCGATGTGGGCTTAAGAAACCCATTATGAGAGTAGGTGAAAAATGCATAACCACGAGAGTCATGGCCCGTGACCAAAAGTTGACCACAGAGTGACCAAAAATAGACACGATCCGTGACCAAAAGTTGGCCACGGAGTGACCAAAAGTGTACACGGTCCGTGACCAAGAGTGTGCCATAGAGTGACCAAAAGTGGCCACGGTCTGTAACCAAGAGTTGGCCATGGTCTCGTGGCGAAGCCGTGGCGATGGCGCCGATTCCTTTCCCATTTCAGATTTCGAATCTGAAACAGGATAGGAAACTACAAATTGGGAATTTGAATTTTGGGGTATTTTCTGAATTTGAAATTCAAAATAAAGTAGAATTTTATTAGGAATAAAATCTCACTCCCAAGTTTATACATGTGGCAAAGGTTTACTTGAAACCCTAATGAGAAATTTGCAATATTAACTCACTTAAAATTCTAAATTTCTAATCAAATAGTTCATTAGATCTAAGGAGGTTTTCGATTCTAGTAAATTGATTTTCTTGGTGCTTCGATCAAGACTTGCTCGTGTGGATACCGGTAGAGAGCACATCCCGTTAGAGACGTTTTTCATTGATTCGCGAAGAACCTATTGAATCTCTCAAAGGTTGTTTAAAGCTGGATCTACAAGAGGTTAATTTTATTCAATACCTTTCCTCGATTAACCCTAAATTTGCAATAGATCCTTGTGATGAGAAACACGATTAAATTAATTATTTGCTTCCGCTGCAATTGTATCAGATCTCGCGTTTCGCGACAAGTACTACCAGAATCTGAATTAACTTGGGAGGATGCTGATACCCATCCCCAACCTACTATTCAGTGGTACCTGAGTGACACCCTGTCGATAAAGGGAAACCTTGACGCACAGAGATCGGGCACCCTTTAAGTAACGACCCCGAAGCCGGGTCTGACACTACAAAAATAACAGTTCCCCACCAAGGAAAAAGTCTTACCGTGGAGACCGTATCCGGATCAAATGTGACATCCACCTTACCGTCGACCAACTAGCGGAAATCAATCACATGTTTTCCGAAGTCATCCAGGAAAGTGACTCCTACGACAAAGTCATCATCCCGAGCACCGCCCAAATGGTCCCACTCCAAACTTCGGCGGGAGACAAGTATTGCGATGTCATGCGTCATATCTGAGGCCTACCTTGACGAGAACATCAAGGGCTTCAACTTGAGAGGATATCACACCCTGGAGATTTTTCGCAAAAACAACCCGTGTCCAACCCACGAACTCTCATCCGAGTTTGTGGAGCTCTGTCCCCCTTCCGGTTCAAGGGCATACCTCCCCGACTATTCTTCCTCAAAACCCTGGTCAATCGCGGTTCACTCTACAAACCCAATTTTCTCCCCGGTCATCTCGACCTCATCCGAAATTTGAGCGGATTACCTCCGACTATCCGATGAACCCCAGATCGAGACTCTCGACAAGACTATTGCAGCCTGCCTGCCGCCCATAGCTGCCTGCGGTCGTCGATTGCCACGCCGTCATCTGCACGACCCTGGATCTAGATTCAGATCTATCATACTGTGATACTTGGCTAACTTGTGAGTGTTTAATTTCAAGTCCTCAACATCATTGACCACTTCAACCATTGATCACATTGTCATTTTATTTTTATTTTTATTTTTCCTTATGTTTAGTATTATAAAGCATTTAGTTGCTGGGCTATTTCAATATTTGAGGGTGTAAGTTAATTACACAAATCATGAACCCTAATATTATATATGTAATAGTTATGATTTTAGAATTAGATGCTTATCACATATAAATAATAGATCAATAGAACATACCTCAATTCATGAGTGTGATGCCGGTAGCATGCGTTTTCTGTAATGGGTAAGAGAACTAATTTAATGGGAAGAATACACACCATCAAGGTTTATTATGAAATTATCTTTTAATTACAATATAATTTATCTTAATTTTATTAAACTCATTATTTAATATATTTACTAGGGCCACGCAATCTTTGACATACAAGTCCACTTAATGACTTTTGGAATAAATAACAAGTCCACTTAATGACTTTTGGAATAAATAAAGTGTAACAAGATAAACTGTGTAGAGTTTTATTTAGGCTTGGAAGCAATAAGCACACCATTTTTATAAGGGTGGGCGGGCACAGGGATGGCAACGGGTCGGATTTGGGTTGGGTTTGACCAAACCCGCACCCGTACCCGTACCCGAAAGATTTGAACGGGTACCCGTCGGGTGCGGGTTTTACTCTAAACCCGAAACTTTACCCAAAAAGTATCCAAAATACAATTTTTTTGAAAAAATGTCCCGACTTTATAACATATAATAAAATGTATAATTGTTTTATACATTTTATATAATGTGCAATATATAATTATATACATAATTTCTTTAAATGAAATTTTTTTAATGTTTTTTTTTCAAAATAATTTATTTTCTTATATAATACGGGTACAGGTTGGAAACGGGGCAGGTATAGGTCAACCCGACCCGCACCCGGCCAAAAACCAGAGGGAAAAACCCGTACCCGACCCTAGCCCGACTTGTTTCGAGTTTTACCCGTCTCGATCGGGGTGGGTTAATCGGGTACCCGTCGGGTTCGGGTTTTTTTGCCATCCCTAGGTGGGCATGCTAGATAAGAACCTAACAATCCCTACCCCGACTCACTCAATCTCGATACCGAAAAGAAATCTCACCCAACCCCGACTCATTCGGATCAAATCAAGAATATTGAGTTATGTCAATTTCGAATTAGCTATATATCTATAAAAAGAATTAGAGTAAACCCATCTCTTCTTCACAACAAAAATACTTAACACCTTTCTCATCGTCTTCGAGGAGACAAAATTCCAAGGACGCATCCGCTTACATGTCATTGTTTGTGATCTCTCTGACGATGCAATTTCTCCCGAAGCAGCTATGTCAGGCGGGGATTTCGTAAAACCAAAAGTATTTTAACAAGCATCCAACGGTGCACCTAATAAGAAAATGTCAAAAACAATTGAAACATCAGTGTCCTGCCTTCTTTATCAAGCTCCTTTCTCATAAATTTCTAAGAAACTGCCTCTAAGTCTAAGCTCATATATATACTTTCCTTAACCTAACAATCCAAACGCAGTCCATTCTCACCGCTTGTATGGATAACCGTTTCGGATCAAGTTGTTCGGTTGCTTAGTTGTGGGCTAACATTTTATATGTTATCCATCTGAAATCTATATGTTTACTCTCTTAATTTCTTACTTAGAATGATATGATACCAAAACTGAAATATGCATTACGTACTGTATACTCTGAGACATTTAAATGATACATCATATCCACTCACTGTGATTATGAATCTTAAATTGCTCACTGTGAATTAATATATATATTACTTTATTTGGAGCAGCAAGCAGGAAGTGTACACACACATTGTGAAGCACTTTCACATTACAAGGACACGACTCGCACGAGCTCGGTGATTTGTAGCAACTACATTTACAGGTAAACACTATAAGACTTATATATTGGATATGACTAATCATTTCCATGTGTGAAAGATTGGTAGATCTAATGTTGTGAAATGAAATGAAATTTGTTTTTTCAATTCCATGACTTACAAGTATGTAATATCTTATTTATTAGGATTAACAAAGTATGTGGAAATTCATTGAAGACGCTAGGAATTTCATTGAAAGCGTGGGGAAGATGATTGAAGGTGCTCGCGAGATTGGGTCTTACGTGAGCTTTGATGATAGTGTAGAAACTCTCAAACGAAAGTGTGAAGATTTAGGTTTCCGGGCAGAGGATGTGAAGACACAACTGGGAAATGCAGAGTCATCTTCAAGGGAGAAACGAAGAAAGACAGTTGAGAATTGGCTTACCAATGTGCAAGACTTGAGGAAACAAGTAGATGCAGCTTTGAGTCAAACCGGAATACTCCAACGTCCACAGTTGGCCAATAAAGTGCAAAATCTTACCAAACTAGCTCAAGAGTTTCTGGAGCAAGGTAAATTTCCTCAAGGGCTTACAGTGAACACACCTCATGACGGAGGAGTAGATTTGCCGACAAAACCATTAATTGGCCAAGCATTTGAAGTAAACCTGGAGAAAATTTGGAAGTGCTTAATGGAACCAGAGGTCGTGACCATTGGAGTTTGGGGAATGGGAGGTGTGGGGAAGACCACACTGGTAACACACATCAATAATCGAGCTCGGAAGGATCGTAACATTTTTAGTAATGTCTTTTGGGTTACTGTATCACAAAATCTAGACATTCGTAAACTACAAGACGAATTTTCCAAAGCAGTCAATTTGTCGTTTAACAATGAGCAAGACGAAAGGAAAAGGGCAGCTATGTTATCAAGCAAGTTGAAGAAGAGGAGATATTTATTTATTCTAGATGATGTCTGGCATCACTTTTGTTTGGACATGGTGGGAAATCCTATTCAAGCCGGTGGTTCCAAGCTAATCATCACTACTCGATCACAAGCCGTGTGTGACGGCATGGGTTGCCAGGAAAAGATTAAAGTACAACCTCTCTCTACAGAAGAAGCTTGGGACTTATTCAAGAAGAATCTTGGGAATGAGGTGCCTCTTTCTCCAGAAGTATATTATGTTGCAAGAGAATGTGCAGGTCTCCCTCTTGGGATAATCACAGTTGCAAGGTGCATGAGAGAGGTGAATGATGTCTATGAATGGAGGTGTGCGTTAAAGGAACTCAGAGAATCAAAAGATGCGCGGGTGGAGATGGAGGAAGAGGTATTCCAAGTGTTGAAATTCAGTTATAACCGCTTGAGAGATACAAAACTGCAACAAAGTTTTCTATATTGCTCGCTCTATCCTGAAGATTGTAAAATTCGAAGAAAAGAGTTAGTTCAACGTCTTATTGATGTGGGAATAGTTGAAGGAAAGGTAAGTAGGCAAGACCAGCTTGATAGTGGCCATACCATATTGAATGAACTTGTCAGGTCCAGCTTATTAGAAGAAGGAACTGATAATTATAGAGACAAATGTGTGAAGATGCATGATTTACTAAGAGACATGGCGATCAATATGAAAAAAACTGAATTCATGGTTAAGTCTGGGATGCAGTTAGAGAAGCTACCAGGCGAGCAAGAGTGGTCTGAACATGTAGAGAGAGTTTCTTTAATGTATAATCAGATCAAAGAGGTAGAAGTGGCAATGGGCACATCTCCAAGGTGTCCAAAGTTGTCAACCTTGTTTCTATCATCTAACAGGCATTTGAGTAGAATCGGGAACTCATTCTTCCAGCACATGTCCGCTCTCCAGATTCTCGATTTAACTGATTGTGGAGAGATTGAAGAATTACCAGTTTCGGTATCAAACTTGAAGAACCTCATTGCCTTAGTGATGCATGGGTGTTGGAAATTGCGGAAATTGCCTTCATTAGCAGAGCTGGAATTGATGAAGCGGTTGGATCTTTTTGGAACTAGCATCACAGAAGATCCTCTTGCACTCCAAAAGCTGGTCAGACTCACATATTTGGATCTCCGTGCACGACTTTTGCAAGTATTTCCAACTGGAATATTGCCCCAATTGGCCCTACTAGAGTTTCTAAAGCTTGAAGATAATGTGGAAATAAAAGGAGAAGAGTTACAAAAGTTGGAGAGATTGAGTACATTTGAAGGCAAAGTCATCTTTGATGATGTGAATGGCTTTAAGTCGTATGTTATGTCTGGGGGGACACGCAGATGGCCAAACTCCCGCTACCGTTTTGAATTAAGTGACAATGGTAAAAGCATATCAAAAGAATACATTAGTCTCGAGCATTACTATCTAAATTGTGTCACAGTAAAAGTAAAAGGTTGGAACATGAGTAAAAGAGCAGCACGAGAAGAAGCCATTGTGGATGTTGAAACTACAGAAGCACTCTTAAAAGATGTTCAGTCTCTGGAGCTTGAGGAATGCTATGGTGCTCGAAACTTATGCGATGTCTCGGGGCTGGACAATGCAACACACGACTTGAAGTGGTTGGAGCTTTCTAAATGTGGAAGTATAGAGTGGTTGTTTGAGTTTGTGAGAGGTGAAAATGGAGTTCCATCCTCATCAACTCCACCACCTGCACCTGCTGTCAGGGGAGCCTTTTCTTGCCTTGAGGTACTTCATTTATCCAAATGTCATAAAATCAAGTTTCTCTTCCATCCTTCATTTCTGCCAAATCTCCGGAACCTAAAAAAGATTTGGGTGGAAAATTGTGAGGCACTGCAAGATATAATAGGAGAGACTATTTCTGAAGGAGAAGCAAGCACAAGTACTGAATATGAATATGCTCTCCCTAATTTAACCAGTTTGGATTTATATCATCTACCACAGTTGACGAGCATATGTGCGCAGACTATTTCTTGCCCTTCTCTTTGTGGGATTGGAGTTGTAAATTGTCCGCAGCTGAAAAGGATGCCTCTGTCCAAGCCTCACAGCTCCTTTAAATACATCCGTGTGTATCCTAAGGAATGGTGGGAATCGGCAGAGTGGGACCATCCCATCGCTAAGGAACTCTTTCAACCTTATTTAAGGGTACCCTAAAGAAGATAGAAAAGGTAGGAGAGAGGTGAAGCCTCGCAACACTCGGATTCATGATCTCCATGGTTCATATTGATATGTTACTTATTCTGCAACTAGACTAATATTTCTTCTCTCCAAACAACTTTCAGGCTCAATTACTTCCCACTATTTGTATTACTTTATTACTTTGATTCTCCCAATCAAGCCGATTCTCGCACTACAAATGACAATCGAATTTCCAGCGAGATATTGATCTCGCTGGGAAATGAAAAAAAACTCGCTGGGATTGCTATGCCAGCGCGTTACTCGCTGGGAATAAGTCTCGCCGGGAAGGTTTCGACAGGAAATGTCTTTCCCAGCGAGTTTTTGATTCAAAGACTCGCCGGCTAGGTAAAGTCAAAACCTCGCCGGGTAGGTTTATACTTACCCGGGCAAGTCTTTGAAAATACTTGCTAGTAATTAAAGTTTTACCTAGCCGGCGAGTGTTTGAAAATACTCGCTGGTAGTTAAAAATTTACCTAGCCAGCGAGTGTTTGCAAAATACTCGCTGGTAATTAAAATTTTACATAGCCAGCGAGATTTTGCAAATACTCGCTGGGAAAAGTTTAATATAAATAAAAATAAATGCCAGAAGCTTTATAAAAATAAATATTACAGTAATTATCAATTCACGCGGATATTCAAAGAAAAATTAATTTTGGAGCATTCCGAGAATCGAACTCGGGACCTCTCGCGCCTAAAGCGAGAATCATACCACTAGACCAAATGCCCTTTTGAATTTACAAAATCCAACTACTAGAGATATAAACTTATTGTACTTGTTCATAGTTAAAGAATTGTAGCCACTTTTTTGCAATCCCATAAACTTGAAGTTCATTAGCAATTGCAAAAATACATGCAAAAAAGTTCATAACTTGAAGTTTTTAAAAAATAAACAAATCCACATAGCTTTCAAGCTCCACTCGAAGTAATAAGAACATTATGCTAGAAATGATTTTTGTTATTCTTGTTCATATGCACCACCGACATCTTAAACAACTAGCTAAGAAAAACAGATCATGAGGTTCTTGACCAACAAATCAATAAAGACTCAAAAATAGGCAAAATAAAATTATAAACATAAATTGGAAGTTACCTCAGTGTTGTAGCCCGATGATGCTCCAGTTCGTCTTTGATGCTCTTCACATGTTGACTCTCCAGTTCGTCTTTGATGCTCTTCACTTCTCCATGAACACCTTTCAATAAACTGGCTTCTTGGGATATCAATGAAATCAACTTGTCCACAACGAGAGTCACAATCTCTGTCATTTGCTTCCTATAACAATTACTTGCATTTAAAATGAGAAAAATAGCATAATTCAAACAAATCAGATGACCACTATGTGCTGCAATCTATAAAACTCATAAAGTTGTTGACAGTTTATTAAAAGCTATCTCATAATTTGTTGAAGAGATTCCTCAAACATCGTTTACAAGTTTTCAACTAAATATGAACAAGTTTCAACCATGTAACTGTGATTAATGAGTTGTTTAATCTCAACTCACCCTTTAATGCATAATCTGTCGACAATGGTTTTTAGTTTGAACCATAAATAGTGATTTTCATTTCCTAAAATAAACACAAATCATATATGCAAACTAATTAAAGGCAGTGAGTGAAATATCATAAATATCAGATCCCCATATCAAATTCTTACATTATAATTAATAATTATATGTGTTTTGAATTTATAAACTGAACACAACCATATCAAAGTAACAATTACTTGGGTTTTGAGAGTTCATAACTATAGAATAAGCAGCCTCTTGCAATTTCGATTATCTTCTCTGTTTTTCAATGTGCTGTTGATGAGCTGATTAACTACTTTCCTCAATTTCGAAAAGAAAAGTACACTAAATTGAACCTAACCCAGTTCATTTTGGGGACAAAATACACTGAAAACAACCCTAAATCCCAGAATTGAACAGAAAATCAAATTGGAATTAAACCCTAAATCGAATTAAAGCCTGAATCCCAAATTAAACCCTAAATCGAATTAAAACAAACCCTAAATCGGAAAACTTACCGGAGATGAGGACGACGACGACAAAATTAGAAGAGGACGAGCCGGAGATGAGGACAATGGTGAGGCTAGGTCGGAGACCTCGGCTGAGACGACGCGAGCTTCGGGTGTTCTGCAGTGGTGGACGGCGGCGAGGTAATATCGGGCGAGAGGAGAGGGAGGGAGACACGGCAAGGATCTGGAGAGCGAGGGAGGGAGCTTCGGGAGGTCTCTAGGGCAGAACTGAAATGGTGTTGAAATAAGGGATAATTTCAGGCGGCTAATTTTGCTGTTTTTTACCTGGATATACCTAAAAAAAAATTTTTCAGCTGGCTACGCCTAGAATATGCAAATTTTTTATTTGCACTTTCCGTTCAATTCGGTTAGTTTTTAACGTTTTCTTCATGTGAATGACTAAAATGCCCTTAGGGTAAAACAAGTAATTAAAATTGTATTGAAATGACTAAAATGCCCTCACCTATTCATTTAATTTTCAAACCAATGCCACTTCATCCCTCTTCAACCACCCTCAATTTCAAACCACCATTAGCGTTTTTACCCTCACGAGTCACACCCACCATATTATATTTCTCTGAATTTGTTGATCCATTTTTGTTCACAGAACCGAATCTGCCTACAACATCACCGTCTCTGGTAAAAGGGAGATACAAAATCGGTGGTGTTCGCAGGTAATTTTAATCCTCAATTTGTTTCTTCGATACCCATTTCCCGATTCTGCCATAAATCAGACCTGGAGATTTGAAAATGAAGAAGGCAATGCGCAGCTTGAAGCTGATCGACGGGTACAAAGAAAAAGAAACTTAGATCCACATATTCGGCGGCGATGGAGAAAACCCAGAAGATCCCAATTTAGCGAAATCGAAGTCGAAATCGAAATCGGACCCGAACAAGCAGTGCCCACCTTCGAACCCTAGCGCCACCGCCTCCGAGAAGCTCCTCCCCTTCGGCCTCCCCGTCGCCGACCAGATCGAGCCCCAGATCAATCCCCACCTCCGCCACGTCGACCTCGTCAGCACCCTCGCCGGCCTGCGACGCGCCGCCGCGAGCTGCGCCGTCGCCGACAGGTCCGGGGAGTACCTGGGCCATTGCGTCGCGTTTCGCGGCCTGTCGGACCCGAGGATGTTCCGGAGAAGCCTCAGGCTCGCTCGCCGCCACGCCGTGGACCCTCACGCCAAGGTCGTCCTTGCCGTGTGGCTCAGGTTCGAGCGCCGCGACGGCGAGCTCGAGCTCTTCGGGCCTAGTTGCTGTGGACGGAACGTGGAGTGCCTAAGAGCCACTCTCGTCTCTGGGTATGACCCAGAATCGGTAAATGAACCTTGTGTTTGTGTTAAGTCTCAAAGTCTCGAAAACGAGGCTGAGCAATGCTCAACAATGGTTATTGATGATGATATTGTTGATTTTGAATCTGAAGAGAGATGGAGTGGCATTAGTTTGAAAATTAAATGAATAGGTGAGGGTATTTTAGTCATTTCAATCCAATTTTAATAACTCATTTTACCCTAAGGGCATTTTAGTCATTTCACATGGAAAAAAACGTTAAAAACTAACAGAATTGGACGGAAAGTGCAAAGTGAAAATTTTGCACATTCTAGGCGTAGTCAGCTGAAAAAAAAATTCTAGGTGTATCCACCTGAAATTATCCCTTGAAATAATGAACTTTTTACCTAAGTGTTATATATATATATATAAAGGACTTTTCCCAGCGAGAGTTTGCCAAAAACTCACCAGGTAAGTGGCCATCACATGCTAGGTGAATGGTGAGCACGTGACACTATATTTAAATTCCAGAAATATAAACTTTTTCCCGGCAAGTTATTGGTCAAACACGCGCTAGGAAAGACTTTATTTTTCTGAAATTAAAATTTTGAATGATTAATTTATAATAACTCTTTCCCAGCGAGTTATTGGTCAAACCCTCGCCGGGAAAGAGTTTACATTTTAAAAATGAAAATTTAAAGTTTTAGATCGAGATCGATTTGAAAATAAAATTGTTCGAAATTGTACCCGACATGGAGAAATATATCTTCGGTTCCATCCGTAAGGTTGGATTAAAAAAATAATTTGACAATATTGAATCGTCTTGAACGTAGAGGTTTAAAGTTATAGGAAATAAGGGTTTACATACACTAAACATACGATGTCCACATCTCGAATGTAAGAAAATTGAATTATAAAAATCGAAACCGTTGGATATGTAGATTATAATGATTTACCTATGTAAATTAAATTTTAGTCAAATCGAACCACATGATCATAGCCGATAAGTCGACGGAGTATTTAATCAACCATAAAAGTCAAAATTTTAATCTATATCTTTCCCATCGAGGGTTTGAGCAATATCTCGCCGGGAAAGGTAATTAGTAAATTATTATTATATTATTTTAATTAATATTTAAGATCATAACCGTTGAATAGAACTCAAACACGGTTGTCACTGGGCGGTGATGAGCTTAGAAGAAACACGGCCGCCACTCATACTCTCAGTCTCTCACTGCCCTCCCTTTATGTCTTTAGACATATATAGACTTTAGATTATATAGACCATATCCTCCTCTGCTCACCCATATCAATCAAACCCAAATCTTCCCTTTCTTCTTATATATATAAAGCATGGCTCTTCTTCAATTGCTATCCATTTTCATCACTAAATGCAAAGATGGTTATCATGACACCTCAAAATCCTGACGCTGAAACATTCTCTCCTCGAAACCATTATCGTCCTCAACCTTGAACACCCATTTGGCTTCACTATGAACATCATATGATAATCTGGCAGTGGCACCAACACTTTGTTTATTCTCCTTTGCAACCACACAACGACGTCGTCTACTATAACTTGGCAACTGAGAGTGAGACCAATCTGAAATGGGTCCCAAAGAAAAGGCCCTCTCTCGTGTCACGCAACTTGACCGTATGGATGGGAGCGCACTCGATTTATATACTAGATGTGCCTAAATTTTAGTCAATTCTAAGAACGTCTGGACCTCGATCAAAAAATAAGTTAAAAATTAGTATTTTAATCTATATCTTTCTCGGCGAGGGTTTGAGAAATATCTCGCCGGGAAAGATAATTAGTAAATTATTCAAACAATTAGTTAAAAATCAATATTTTAATCTATATCTTTCTCGGCGAGGGTTTGAGCAATATCTCGCTGGGAAAGATATAATATACCCAGCGAGTTCAATATCTCGTTGGGATTGTGATATCCTTCCCAGCGAGTATTTTCAAACACTCGCTGGCTAGAAACTGTTCTCCAGTAGTGTCGATTCCTTGGGGTTCCATGTTTCCTGAAAGCATCCAGCTTGCATAATTTTTACACATGTTTGGGTTATTGACTGGGGTCTAGTTCAGAATCCACGTGTCCACTCATTTTCATTATTCATACCGTAAGAATTGAGAAATCAGGAATTTGGATATGCGTAGGGGTGTAAATGATCCGAACCTAGCCTCTATTTGATTGGACTAGGCTTGGCTCGTGATAGAAGTGTTCGGCTCGTGGTCAAATGAGCTTATACAATTAAACTCAATCTCGCTCAAAAGAAAATGGATAATCTCATGCTCAGCTCGTCGACTCGATTCAGTTATTAATCAATACAAATATTCACTAAAATTAAAATAATATTAAATAAAAAATAATTAATTAATTAATTATTAAACGAGCCAGCTCGAGATCCGCTTGACTCGATTTGACTCGTGTAATCTCAGTATAAATATTAATTAAAAGCTAAAAAGTTAAATCAATACAAATAAATATATAATCAATTAAATACTAACAAGCCGTCTCAAGAACCTATCGAGTCTTAAAACGTTAGATTCAAGGTGCAACTTATTTACAGCCATAGATATGGGGTTTTGATGCATCTTACGTGGCTAGGAAGAACTATTTATCAAGATTCGTTGATTCGCAAGAATACCAAAAATGAAAGGTTTGAGGGAAACCTCGATTTTTTTGTTAAACTTCAAAACTAAATAATATAAACGTACAAGAGTGCTTAAATAACCAAAACCTAATTGCAGAAAAAGAATTCTAAAACTTATTGGAAAATGAAGCAAATTATTATAATTGTGAATAGTGCCCGAAACTTCTAAAACTGTAATTTTGACCCCCAAGATGATCTCGGATGGCCGAAATTAGGGCTGTAAACGAGCCGAGCTTTTAACGAGCCGCTCGAGCTCGGCTCGTTAAATATTCGGCTCGGGCTCGTTTTAATCGAGCTCGAGCCGAATTCGAGCTCAAGATTGGGCTCGTTTAATAAATGAGCCGAGCTCGAGCCGAACCTTGTAAGGCTCGATAGGTTCGCGAGCCAGCTCGTTTGATATCTATTGAATTATATATTCGTATTAATATATTTAAAAAGTACTTATAATAGAATTAGATAAGCCGAATCAAGTCGAACCAATCTCAAGCTGGTTAATTTATTATTTAATGAATTATTTATCATTTATTTATATTTTAATGAATATTTGTATTTAAATTTAAGCGAGCCGAGCTCGAGCTCGAGCTCATTTATTTTATTTCGAGCCGAACTCGAGCTTAGTTGTATAAGCTCGTTCGAGCTCGAGCCGGGCACTTTTTTCACGAGCCGAGCCGAGCCCTGCCAAAATGAGGCTCGGCTCGGCTCGTTTACACCCCTAGCCGAAATCCATCGTACATCATGGAAAAACCCGGAAAACACTAGTCATTTGTCGAAATCTGACATTTTTTTATTTGCACTGCATCATTCCCTCATGGATAGAGATGATTCGACCTCGAATCCGGAACCGCATCATCCTCATCGGAAGAAGAGTCACCTGTGAAAGGAACAAGATGCTTCAAATTGAAAACATCAGAGGTGCGAACATGGTTGGGCAGGCGCAGACGATAGACATTGGGGTTGATGTTTTCCACAATCTCGACATGACTAATTTTCTGGGCAGTAAGCTTGCTATATTCATGAGCAGGGACATGATTCTTAATGAGTATAGCCCAAACAAATTCACCAACCTCGAAATCAACAGCACGTCGCTTCTGATCAGCTTTCTCCTTATATTTGGCAGTAGCAGCAACCAAATGGTCATGAGTGGCCTGGTGAACTTGAGTCAACTGTCCAACAAACTCTTCAGCGGTAGCACGGGGGCGCACCTTGCTAGGCAAAGCTAGTAAGTCAAGAGGTCCCTGCAGAGTTAACCCGTAAACCACTTGAAAATGGTTGAATCCAGTAGAACGATTAACAACATGGTTATGTGCAAATTCAGCCTGAGGCAGTTTCAAATCCCACGCCTTGGGATGATCCCCAACCAAACTGCGCAAAAGATTATCTAGTGCTCGATTAACGACTTCGATCTGACTATCTGTCCGCGGGTGATAATCACTGCTAAAATTGAGGAGTGTATTGACCAGGTGCCACAAACTCTGCCAAAAGTGACTCACAAAGCGGGTGTCTGTTGGGTTTCGGAGGATTTAAAACACAGAATATGCAGCGGAAAATAAAATTAAAATTCCCCCGAAACAGCCCTCGAATCGTTGCAAGCCTAGATCTCATGTTTCTACCCCGAAAACATATAGCTAACTGATTTACCTTTTTACATTGAGATTCGGATCGGATCAGCCACCTGAAAATCCCGAATCGATCTTTCCCTTTATCAAGCACACACGAATGCACAAGACCACCAGATCTAAACTCAGATTCCCCTACTAGAAAGAACATAAGTTCGGTAAGTAAATCTGGTATAATAACGGTATGGAAAAATCAAGATATGAATTTTCAGCTCATGAGGCCTCTATTTATAGAGACTGGCTAGGGTTTTGGGAGCATAAACCAGCCCATAAAATGAGTACTTTGAAGGCAGAGTTATATTTAATGATGTGAATGGCTTTAAGTCATATGTTATGTCTGGGCGGACACATAGAGGGCAGAGTTATATTTAATGATGTGAATGGCTTTAAGTCATAATAGAGGGCCTAAATGCAGCTACCGTGTTGAATTAAATAATATAGGTAAAAGCGTATCAGAAAAATACAGACGATTACATCGATATATATAGTGTCAAAGTAAAAGGATTGAAGATCGGTAAAAGAGAAGCACAAGAAGAAGCCATTGTGGATGTCGAGACTATGGAAGCACTCCTAAAAGATGTTCAGTCTCTCGAGTTTGAGGAATGCTATGGTGCTCTAAACTTATGCGATGTCTCGTGGCTGGATAATGCAACACACGACTTTAAGCAGGTTGAGCTTTCTAATTGTGAAAGTGTGCAGTGTTTGGTTCCGTGCGGGAGTTCCTCTCTTTATTTCTTACCAAGTGTCCAGATTTTTATCACTTTCTCATCTGAATAACTTAGAAGTGTTGTTTGAGTTGGGGAGAGGGGAAAATGGAGTTCCATCCTTATCAACTCCACCACCTGCTATTGAGGAAGCCTTTTCTTGCCTTAAGATACTAAGTTTAAAACGCTGTCATAAAATCAAGATTCTCTTCCATCCTTCCTTTCTACCAAATCTTTGAAACCTTGAAAACATATATGTAAGTGACCGCAATGCATTGCAAGAGATAACAGCAGGGACTATTTCTGAAGGAGAAACAAGGACAAGTATTGAATATGCTCTCCCTAATTTAACCACTTTGAGTTTGATACATCTACCACAGTTGGCGAGCAAACTATTTCAACAAAACCTCCTAGATTTCGTCAAATCTTCGTCGATTCATCCAAACTCTCGTCATTTTGACACCCGAGCTCCTCGAATACAATGAGGCAAAAGTTCTTTTTGGTGACTTCACAAATTAAATTAAAATTTTGGCGACGTAAGTGAAACTATAAACTTTTGCGGTGACGTAAGTGAAATTACCTCTAAATAAAATGCATATAATACATGTAAGAGAATGTCTCCCACTTTTTCCCTCACGATTCCTCACCAAGAATTGGTCACCCTTGATGTAGATCTTTGTTGTTATTAGCTTGCACTCATTGTTATTTATGTTTCATATTTTCAATTCCAGAAACCCTTATATGAATTACGCATTTTCAATTACACTGATCGCAGTAATTAAATTGTATTGATCATATTTAGTTCATGTTTATTTACGATGATTGTGTGTGTTATCAAGCGCCAACAAATATTGATATTTGTATCATACTATTATTTTGTTCCATTTATACAGAGTAATCTGAACTTTTTACCTTAATTTATTAATGAAATATGATTGATAACCCCAAATCAACATGAAAAGCCTAAATCAGGAAGCCCAATAGACAAGAAACCAATTGCTTACTGAGTGAGTGAGAAAGTTTTCATCTTGAAATGATAGTGAAATCTAGTTTTCAGTTTCCTTCTCTCATTCAGAAATTAATCATTGTCATTTTCTGGGACTGCCTTCACTTAAGTTTTCATCTTCACTTGTAACAGTAACAGGTACTTTCATCTCCCAACTTTACTATTGCTTGTGAGTAATTGGCCACTTGTGGTTTCTACAATATGTTTTGATTTTATTTCAGAGAAATGTGTCTTTATGTTTCATCCAATAGTTTATAAAATCTGTCAATTCTGGTATTACTTTTCTCTGTATTGATTTTGTTATCTGTAAGTTGACAACTTGTAACCACAACCACTGTCCTACTCCTTTCTCATAATTGTTCAACAATTTGTGGACACATACTTGGTCCTTTCTCATAAAATTCTAAGAAACTGCCTCTAGGTCTAAGCTCATAATTGCATTGACTTGTGAATAGATAGGTATGCTGAGTCAAGGTGAAAAGAAAATACAACTCTCAAAATCAAAACATACCTATTTCCCTCTCACTTTCAATTAATTCCAAGAACAAGACTCTAATTACATCTACAATTCATTCTTAAGCTCTCTCAAGTTCCAAGAACAAGACTTGAAGAAACTCTGGTGATTTGTAGCAGCAGTCATTTCATGGACATGACTGAGTCATTTCCATGTGTTTAAAATTGCTAGATCTATTGTTATTGTGAACTGCTCTGTGTTTTGATGTTTGGATAACATGTGTGTTTCTTTTGATCATGCTTCCATTTTCTACTACTACTTAGAAAAATCTCACCGCTTGTATAGATTCTTCTAGAATAAAGGTTTTGGATCAAGTTGTTAATTAGGTTGCCCAGTTGTAAACTAACCTTTTAGGTTATGGGTCAGGAATCTATATAATACTGACTTGTGGATTTATATGCATTATTATATACTCTGATTATGAAATCTTAAATTGCTCACTGTGAATATATTACTTTCTTTGGAGCAGCAAGCAGGAATCGTCAAAGGACCCATTTTTATCTCTATTTCATTCTGAAGCACTATCACATTACAAGGAAACGACTCACACGAGTTCCAGTGTTTTGTAGCAATTACATTTACATTTACAGGTAAAATTTATAAGACATATTGGATATGGCTAATCATTTCCATGTGTTAAAGACTGGTTGATAAAATGTTGTGAGATGAAATGAACTTTGTTTTTCAACTCCATAACTTACAAGTATATAATATCCTCTTTAGGATCAATAGAGTATGGAAAGAGTGTGGAAGCTCATTGAAGGTGCGGGGAGGTTTATTGAAAGCATAGGGACGATCACTGAAGGCGCTCGCCAGGTTGGGCCTTACATGAACATAGATGACAGTATAAAAGCTCTGAAACGGAAGTTTGAAGATTTACGTTTCCGGGAAGAGGATGTGAAGACAGAACTTGGAAATGCAGAGTTGTTGTCTTCAGGGAGTTGAGTATTGGGCTACAAATGTGCAAAACTTGAGGAACCAAGTAGACGGAATAAATGCAGCTTTGAGTCAAAACAGAATACTCGATCGTCCACAATTGGCCTGTGAAGTGAAGAATCTTACCAAACAAGTTGAAGAGCTTCTGGAGCAAGGTAAATTTCCCGAAGGGCTCACAGTGAACACACCTCATGACGGAGGAGTAGAAATGATGACAAAACCATTAGTTGGCCAAACATTTCAAGAAAATTTGGAGAAAATTTGGGAGTACTTAATGTTACCCGAGGTCATGACCATCAGAATTTGGGGGGTGTGAGGTGTGGTGAAGACCACACTGGTGACACACATCAATAATCGAGCTCTGGAGGTTGGTGACATTTTTAGCAATGTCTTTTGGGTCACCGTATCACAAAATCTTGACATTCGTAAACTGCAAGATGAATTTGCCAAAGCAATCAATTTGTCGTTTAATAACGAGCAAGACGAAATGAAAAGGGCAGGTGTGTTATCAAGGGAGTTGAAGAAAAGGAGATGCTCATTTATTCTAGATGATGTGTGGCGTCGTATTGATTTGGGTAGGGTGGGAATTCCTGTTCAAGTCAATGGCTGTAAGCTAATCATTACAACTCGATCACTTGACGTGTGTCTAAGGATGGATTGTCACCAAAAGATTAAAGTAGAGCCTCTTTCTGAGGGAGAAGCTTGGGACTTGTTTGAGAAGAATCTTGGGCATCAGGTAGAGGCTCTTTCTCCAGAAGTATATGATGTTGCATGGCTTGTTGCAAGAGAATGTGCCGGTCTCCCACTTGGGATAATTACGGTGGCAGGGTGCATGAGAAGAGTGAATGATGCATATGAATGGAGGTGTGCGTTAAAGGAACTCGGAGAATCAAAAGATGGGCGGGTGGAGATGGAGGAAGAGGTATTCCAAGTGTTGAAGTTTAGCTATAACCGCTTGAGAGATCCAAAAGTGCAACAAAGTTTCCTATATTGCGCGCTCCATCTTGAAGATTGGGAAATTGAAAGAGAAGAATTAATTCAACGTTTTGATGAGGGAATAATTGAAGCAAAGGGAAGTAGGCGGGACCAGCTTGATAGTGGGCATACCATATTGAATCAACTTGTCAGATGCAGCTTATTAGAAGAAATTGTTAAACAAGTTGAGAATGAGAATGGGGAGAATGAGTTTGTGGAGTGTGTGAAGATGCATGATTTACTAAGAGACACGGCAATCAATATGAAAAATATTGAATTCATGGTGAAGTCCGGGATGTGGTTAGAGGAGCTGCCAGACAAGCAAGAGTGGTCAGAAGATGTTGAGAGAGTTTCTTTAATGCATAATCAGATTGAAGAGATATCAGTGGCAGCGAACACAACACCAAGGTGTCCAAAGTTGTCAACCTTGGTGCTATCGCGTAATTATCTGTTGAATAGAATTGATAACTCATTTTTTCAACACATGCCCGCTCTCCAGATTCTGGATTTAACTGGTTGTGGAGAGATTGAAGAATTGCCAGTTTCGGTAACAAACTTGAAGAACCTCATTGCCTTAGTGTTGCATGGGTGTGGGAATTTGTGGAAGTTGCCTTCATTAGCAGAGCTGGAATGGATGAAGAGGTTGGATCTTCATGGCACAGGCATCACAGAAGTTCCTTATGGACTCGAAAGGCTGGTCAGACTCACATATTTGAATCTTAATAAAACATGGGTGGAGGTATTTCCAACTAGAATATTGCTCCAACTAGAAATCCTAACATTTAATGCTTATGTGGGAATAAAAGGAGAAGAGTTACAGAGGTTGAAGAGATTAAGTACATTTGAAGGGAGAGTCATCTTTGATGATGTGAATGGCTTTAAGTCATATGTTATATCTGGGCGGACACACAGAGGGCCAAACTATGAGAACCAATATAGGGTGTCATGTGACTAGGAGGATTGAGTCCCATACAATAATTTAGAGGGGGAAAAGTTAACCTGTTAGGGAATGAGGGATTTGAAAAAAAAATTGCATATGCCAGCTCAACACGCGCTGCCACGTGACGCTCTCTCAAAGGTTCTCAGAGCTCTCACGACGTAGTGAAGTTCTCACAAGATTGCGTCTCATTTGTTGTCTCCAAACAACTTAGAGGTTCAATTATATCCACTATTTGTAATACTTTGTTAGCCTGATTCATCTACTCACTACTTATAGATGAACACATGTTTGGTTCTCGATTCCTTGGGATTCAATGTTTCTTGGAAGCATCTGATTGCATAATTTTTTTTTACTGAGGTTTGGGATTTTGATTGGTTTTATAATCTGAAGTCTTGTTGGCACAAACTTTCTTTTCTTAGTAGATGTTGCAAAAAATTAGATGGAACCATTCTATAATGCTTTTCTGATTTCAAATTGTGTTTTGGCTTCAGATAGTTTGTTTCTAATTCACAATTTGATATGTGCTGGAGACAATACTACTACAGTGTTAAGAAGTGTCGGAGTAGTTAGTTTTCTTGCATTTCTTATAATTACATTTTGCTCAACTATTTAACAATTATAAACATACATTTTTATGCTTGAATCTCTGTTTTAACTATGACACAATAATGTCATAGTTAATCCAGTTACAATCCCTGTTACTTTGGAAATCCACACAAAAATAAGATCACATTTCCAACAGATCCAACAACTCATTGATATACAAATTTCATCTAAACTGTAGAAACTGAACCTTCCAACAATGATAGGATTCAGTTTTGCATTGAACACATTTTGGCATTGAACACATGATAATGACTATTTAATTTCGTGTCATTATCATGCAATCTAAACTTTAGAACTCTTGCATTGAACACGTTTTGACTTCACTGCTTGAGTAAGTAAATCGTCATTTGAGAGGAAACCACGTGATGCATATAGAATCGCCTACTTCTCGAAAAGCTTATAGATAGAGAATGAGTTCAACCATAAACTTTCCTTTCTTAGTAGTTATTATTTCTCCTATCTGAGCCCAACACATAATTTCAAATTAGAAACAAACTCAGAACACTGAATATATATTTTGAAGTATTTGATACAGTAACTCACCTTTAGTCTTCCTCTTCCTCTGACTGATACAACATCTCCCGTCTTTAAGGTGGTGCCGTTTTTGGTTACGGGAGTCCAATTAACACGCACATCCCCTTTACTATACAATAAAGATAAAGATGTCAATTTTAAGAGCGTGTTTTTTTTTTATATCTTGATGGAAAGATTGAATGTAATATACCTGATGGCATCAACTAATTTTGATCGAGAAATCTTGAATCCGGCACTGGCTAGGGCATCCACTCTCAACGATGCTTCTATGGCTTTGAAAGTCTTGGTGCTGCAACTCACGCATATAATGCAGAGGCTTTTAGTAGAAGAAATGGGAAGGGACAAAAATGAAGAATTGTGTTCCAATGATTTGGTAACCTTGGTGGTTCGTATTCAAGAGCAAGCAAGGGTATTTGTGTGCATGACACTGGAACATTCCCAACCTGCATAAAGTACATATATTCAACATTTATTATCAGTAAATGAAAGCTAACCTGTTATAACACTGCATTTGGTTTATATTTTGGTGCAGGAATGGAATTGGATCCCTAATGCTCGTGTTTTTTTATTAAAATCAGACAAAAATGAAGAAAAACGTGTATCTCTATCTCCGATCTTCAACCAGGCTATTCAGTCAATTTCATCAAAATTTTTGAAATACAAGAAGATTCAGATGATCTTAATTTTTCTGAAAAAATGGTAAATGGAAAGAAATATAATGTAAATTAGCAAATTCTTATTCAAACATCACCAACGGGGATCTCATTCTCATTACTATGCCAAAAATTCTTATACAAGCCCTAACTATAAGCATATAATAAATGACTACCTTGTCCAGGGATGATAGGATATGGTCAACCAGTTCTGGCACGATGAGAAATTGAGCTCCCTTCTCTCCCTGGATGCACAACATATAGTTGAAAAGCAACGTCAAAATCAACTATTAAACTGTTGTGGTATTCACATGTCGACAATCTTATAAAATGAGGACAAGAATGCTTTTTTTATAGTCAATAACCAGAGATATAGGGATTGAAACTCATTTTATACAGGTCTCTGGCACATCTCCCACAATCCTTATTTTATACAAATAAACTGCATATAATACCTGTAAGAGAATGTCTCCCACTTTTTCCCTCGCGATTCCTGTACCAAGAATTGAGCCAAGAAAGTCACCGTGAGAGCACAGTTCAAACCCAAAGTTCCCTGAGACGCTAGAAAAGGATAAACCAAGATCAAATAAAATAGTTATCAATATTCATACAGTTTAAACATGGTGGAAGGTGATATGAGTTTCACCTCAAAGCTGCAACTGCATCAGGATCGCCTCTTAGTACATCTGGATGCCCAACAGAGATCCGGCAACGCTCTGCCTGTTTAATTTGGAAGAATATCAATACATAGACCAAAACGGTCATGCAAGGTTCGTTACACAGTATGGAGAACCTGTGGGTATCCTCCTTGAGCAACAGCTTTCAAATCAGCTAGTTTCTCCAATGCGAGCATCGACTCCTTCAGAACTGGTGGCGTAAGAAAATTTGTATGGAGAACTTCTCTTCTTGATGATGCTCGTTTGGCCTACAATAAGAACCACAAAACAAAGACAGAATTTGGATTTTTCATCACATTAAGAAAAAAACAAGATTTACAATAAGAAACAAATTCAGAAAACAGAAAAGAAAAAGCATTTCGGGAAGGGAAAACGTGTGGCTTTTGCAAGGAACTGAATGTAGCTGTAATGGAAATACCATTTCAAGAATATGTTTCACTTCTTCAGTAACACTTTTTTCATTCACTCCTTTAAGTAAAGCATTGATGTCCCCCTTTGCTGCTTGCACCACATGGCATATCCCTGGAGCTGATATAATATTATCATGATACAGAAAGTCATTGCATGAATAAAAAATCAGTTTACATGTCGATAAACCCATCATCAGCTAAGGATTAAAAATAAACATACTGAAGTGACTAGTGAAAAAGGATAAGCAACTCATGCTTACAATTGATGAGTATTGTGGTAATCCGTTTACCGTGCTTACAATTCTTTTAGTATATAGAATAAGCTAAAACCAACAACCTAGACTAATTATTAGTTGGGTGTAGACTATGTGAAGTTAGTAGAGGATAGGGCTCTTCATGCTTATCGTGTAAATTAGAATACGTTAAGTACTTAAGTTATCTGAATTTGAATTTGCACAACGCACGACAATTTGATTTCATTAATGAGAAAGGCATGGTTGTTTCTTCACAATCCTACCTAAACTTGTTATTCAGAACATCCCAACTGTCGGTATTATGTTAAAGTCTAGTCCTTTAACCATGTCTAAGACTAAGTAACCACATTTCTAATTCATTGTTATCTCTGAACCTTGTATTACAGCAAATTTCCTAGCTCAAGCTTAGCTCATTAACATATCAGCCTCCAATATGCTTTTGAATATCGCAAACAAACTTCAACAATTTTATCATCAAGTCCATTAGAGTAGTTACCATTTGAACATTGTGCAATACTGTGCAGTAAAAGTGCACACTGTGCAGTAAAAGTTTATCAAGAGCACATAAACCTTAACACAAGCAACACAACGCCATAACATCCTACTAAATGTTACGAACCCCAATTCAATGTCGAAACTCAATATAGAAACACATAACCTTTCCATAGAATTCACATGCACATTTCCCGTATAGCATTTCAGCCCAATGAACCAAACTTTCAAATTTTACCCAAGAAAAAGCAATAGATTCCCATTAAGCATCAATGGTTACAAACAATTGCATTAAAAAAACACATCTTTGACAGCTCCAATCAAGTTCAACCTCTGAACATCACTAATAAGCCCAATCTAAAACAACAACATGAATTAAAATTCTACAAACATTTCAACAATTAAGCTAATTGGGTATCTCAAAACCATCAATTTCACAACAAACTCATCTCAAATGCATAGATACACACATATTGCGCCGATCAAAAGTGAAGTTCAAGTACCTGAAGAGGTACGGAGAATCCGCAAAGGAAGAGAAAGAAGGGTTTTGCAGTAAGAGAGATTGTTGTTGACGGGAAGAAAGTGATGAGAGAATGCGACCGCCTGAGACGCTCTTCGAAGAATCCACGGTGAAGCCAAGTTCGTCGCAGCCATGGGCGGTTCTGGTTTGCATTCTACGCCAATCGGGTCGTTGGTTTTGCTGAGAAAAATGGTTTGGGTGAGGTTTCGGATATGGGTTCTGTTTGAAGTATACGGGTCAGGGGGCGGGTAAAACAAAATACCTCCGCTCTATATTTCTAAGGGGTAATGACATATGACTATATTCAACTATGTCGTTTTTTAAAATCAATACCCTAATTTGAAATTTTTCATTTGGGCTACTTAAAGTTTAAATAAGCGACAGATGACCCGACTTCTGCTAAATCTAACTGAATTGGTTTGTTAAAAAGTTTAAAATGTTTTTAATAATTATGATTTGAAACCAGATTAATTTAAAACCGGTCTGCTCGAATCGATCTGACCGATTCAATTTTTTTTTATTTACTTCTATTTAATATATTATAATCATATTTTTTAAATAATTAAAATAAGTGATGATGACACTTTGATACACCTAACTATAGCTAAATGACATCTTCATACCCTAACTATTTTTCTTTCTTTGTTAGTACCCTAACAATTTTTTTGTGACAATCTACCTCTAAATTGTCTAAAATACCTAAACTATCATTGGTGTAATAAATTGAATTGGTTCAATTTTTTTATATCTGATTCAATTTGATTTGTACTTAAGATGCAAATACAATTATACCCGAAAATGTAAAATTAAATTTGAACCATTTCAAATATGGTTTGATAAATCATATTGGACTAGTTTTATTTTGATTTCTTAAATCGGAGGTATTTTAGTCATTTTTGCATAGTTTGTCACAAAAAGTTTGTTAGGGTACTAAAAAAAGACAAAAATAATTAGGGTATGAAAGTGTCATTTCGCTATAGTTAAGTGTAACAAAGTGTCATTATCCCTTAAAATAATTTATTTTTTAATAATTATTATTAAAAGGGGAAAATTGTCTATTAAAATAAAGAAAATAAAAAAACAAAAAAAAGGTAAGAAAATAGTTCTGCTTCTGCCCTCTCCATCTTTTTCCTCAAATCGAGATCTCCAACCCGTTCCCGATCCTTGCGAATTCTCCGCCCTGTCGCAGGATTTGGTGGCGAGGTTTGCGGCGTCGTTGAATCAGGTTCGCTGGCGTGCAGGTCGTGAAGCGGCGCGCCCCGATCAATGAGGGAGGCGATATGGCTGCTCCGGCGAGGGAAGTGGCTGAGTTGCGGCGGATCCAGCGATCTGGAGAGGGCTTTGTTGATTGAAACTGTGTTGTTGATTAGGATTAGGGCTTGTTGATTTTTGATTGAAATTGATAAAAGTGTATGTTTTGATGAACCAGAGAGAGGGGAGAGTGGGAGATGAGAGGTTGAAGAAGAGGACAATATGGTCATTTCACTTGCATTCTATATTATTTTTTGAAAATACTAATATACCCTTAACCAAAGTTAGCTTTTTTATTCAATTTAGGGCAATGTGGTCATTCTACAGTTCTTGTATTTTAGTTCTTAATTGTTTACTTAAAAAGTAATAAACAGTTAATTTGAACCGGTCAGACTGGTTTTGAATCGATTAGACCGATTTTAAACTAGTTTGATTTCTAATCATAATTATTGAGGGTATTTTAGACTTTTTAACAAACCAATTCAGTCAAATTTAACGGAAGTTGGGTTATCTATCGCTTATTTAAACTTTAGGTAGCCCAAATGAAAATTTTGAAGTTGGGGTATTGATGCCCAAGAAGCGGACGCGTGATTTGGGGCACACCGCCTCTAACTCGTCACTCACTTCCCTGACTAACGCGCATCAGAGCACGGTCGTCTATCAAGTAAATTTATAAGTTTCCATCTTTATCGGGTCGAACTCTCGGGGACCAAATGTCGGTTTCCTAATTGGGCATTTTGTGCCTTCTTTACCGACACGACTCGAAAAAGTAAATACACAATAGGGGGAGATTTAAACTACAATTAATCTAATATTGACTACACTACAACTAAACCAAGAAAGTAAATGTGGGGCGAATTGTAGAAGGTTGGTCAGAAGTCAAAAATTCGAGAACCTAAAAAACTAAACAACATGATCAAGACTATCAAGCAATCAAAATACATTGATAATAGCATGCATTTCATTTGGCCTATGTTCAAATACCATCACCGTCTCTTGATATTGGTGAAAGTAACGTGTTGGAGTTAGCTATCCTCTCGGGATATTACGACTAATTCCTCGACGACTTGAATGCCCAACAATCCTTGGTTCAAGGGGAAGTGCTCTATGAGCCGATCCCTTGAATCTACCTATGTCAACCGTAGCAAGCTCCTCTTGAAGTCGATCCACGATAAAAGATCATATGCTAAGTGATCAAAGTTAGCATACGACATGAAGCACAAAGTAGATTTCAAATGAACATGCATAAATATCAAAACTCATTCAATTACAAGGCATTCACTCATCAATTCACAAACAATCAATTACTTTATCACACGTAAATTAGACCTATGTTCAAATACCGTCACCGTCTCTCGACATTGGTGAAGGCAACATGTTGGAGTTAGCTACCCTCTCGGGATGTTACGACTAACTCCTCGACGGCTTGAATGCCCTACAATCTTTGGTCCAAGGGAAAATGCTCTACGAGCAGATTCCTCGATTCTACCTATATCTGCTCACACTTAATTCTCTTATGTGAGCTAAAACAAGAATAATCATGCAAGCAATCACAATCTCTTACTAATAATCACAAGATTTCATATTCAAGCATATATGGCAAGGTAGAACACAATTTAATCATGCAACACTTAATTAATTAATCATAAATATCAAAACTTATTGTCAAAATCAAGGTTTAGCTCCCATGACCTAGAGTTTTTAGCCACAAATCATGGTGCTCAAGTATTCATCTACAAGAAACAACTAGATTCAAGACAAGAAAAGGAAATTACAAACCCACGCCCAAAGGCATGGGTGTTGGGAATCTCAAAACTCTCCAATCTAGCTTCTCCAAGTAGCCTCTTACCTCCTCTTCTTCTTCCAATGGTGGTGTTGGTTTAAACCCTCCCTTCCCTTGGAGCACCAAAAATGGTCTACAAGGGAGGGTTTTGGAGCTCTTTCTCTCTAGAAATCTCTAGGAAACCGAAACTCTCTCAAGTAGAACTCAAAATATGATGGCGGCTAAGTGTGTCCTCTGAAAATTAGGGTTTCTGCTTTTAAATAGAAGGTTTGCGATTGTGTCACGATCGGGACATGGATTGTCACGATCGTGACACCTTTTTCTTCGCGAGTCCCGATCATCTCGCCACCGTGCCGCGATTGTCACTGTCTTCTTTGTCGTCTTCTTGTCACGAACATACCACGGTCATGACAGCATCGTGGCATCGCCTTTTTGTCGTGGTCACGCCGATATGTCACGATCGGGTGGGTGATCGTGGCACTGCTCCTGGTTTTCACTTCTTGGTTGTCACGATCGTGACACTCTTCTTTTGTTGAATTCTCCAGTTGCTTGGGTTGCAAGCCATCTCGGCTATCGCTCCAAACTCGGTCCAATTAGGCTCTAATACTTATAAAGGTCAAAATTTCATCGAGTATCAAAAATATCAAAATATTGGCCCTAAAGTGACCGAAACGAAGGAAAAAGTGTGCTAAGATGGGGGTTATTTGGGTCCGAAAAGGGGCACAAATAGACCACATCAGGTATTGATTTTGAAAAGCGTCATATTTTAGTATAGCCATCTGTCATTACCCCTATTTTTAATTAATTAAGCCTCCAAAAAATCTACAACTTATTTGGATAATCTTTGATTAAGCAGTGATGCCTTTTGATTAATTATTTAATCTAATTTATTTTATTAGTTTCTAATTCAACTAATAAGGCTCCATATCATGTTTAATTGTGTTAGGAGGGTTTGAGTTTTGGCGGGTTTGGATGTTTCGCCAGTAGGGTTGCGCATTTTCTTGTTAAAATTGCTTTAATTTGTAACTGAATTATGGGTGAGGAATTTGTCCTCTCTGGTCTTGTTGTCGTGGTTGCTTGGGATCTTGCTTAATAAAGTGGTGTTTCTCATAACAAAACAAAAAAAATTCATAAACTATCTCATTTATAATTTACTTAATAGATAACCGTATCATGAAACCTAATCTTTACGATGATACACAAAATCAGTCAATTATATTATACTAATCAAATTCTATACACATATATCATATTAAATATTTATGAGGAAATTATATGAACTTAACGTAATGAAACTTTAAACTCAATTGAGCTGGTGAACATCAAATAGACAAAAGGCAAAAAATGTGCAATCTTGGTGTACAATAAGAGTTCAGATCAATGGTCATGGCTCTGAGTTTAAATTTGGGGTAATTATAGATCAGTACACCCGCCGAAACCTCATTTCAAAATCAGTCCCTCAAGTTTGAAAAAAAAATTTCTAGGTCCCCCAAGTTTAAAACGTTAACACTTAAATTCAAATTCTGTTATATCTAACAGCAATACTGTTAATATTTTTTTTAATACCCCCAGGTATAATTTATAAGGTATAACTATTTTATAAATGTGGATTTACCATTTTACCCTACATGAAATATTATGTTTATTTTGTGAGTGAAGGGTACATGTATCTTTTCAAATAAATAAAATTTTAAACTTAAAACATCATCTTAAATCCCTAAAAGACCCTCTCATTCTCTCCACAAGAACATCATCTAATCCATCTTGTCATCTGCCCAGAATCACAAATATCTAAATTTTCTCACAAATTTTCATTTGGATTTCAATGCATAATCATAATCAATAAATGATCAATTTTGTATCATTGTGTATAATGAAAAATAATAAAAAAAAATTTTTTAAAAATCAAGACAGATTTTGATTACAGTTCATGAGCAAGAGAGAGGGGACAAAAATAGAGTAGATCAGAAGGAGCCGAAGGAGCCGGAGGAGGAGGTGGCGGCGCGTGGGCGCCACTGTGGGACAGACGACTAAGAGAGAGGTTGAGCTATCATCAGAAGGGCGTCCACGGCGAGCAGGTGGCGGCTAGAGAGCTCGCTGCTCCAACCTCGCAGGAGCAAATATGGGGCGAGAGAGCTTCAATCTCGCCGGAGAAGAGGCGGACACAGCCGTGCAAGCAGGCGGCGATGGTATGGCCGTCGTGGCTCTCTGCAGTCGCCAGAGTCAAACCCAATGACCAAAACCCAGATTTGGGTCGTCGTGGCTCTCCGCGTCGATGAGCCAGAACCCTTCGGCTGCCTCTCAATCTCTTCCGCTGCGCCATCGTCCTCGTCGTCCCCAGCAAACCACCGTCGTCGTCTCCGTAGTAGCTCGCGCTGATCTTCCACAGGTCGGCCTAGCGAGGTCGCGACACTCCGACGCGAGGCAGGGGAGGTGCTCCATGTGCTTCTTCTTCGATTAGAAGTGGGGAGGGCTGGAACTGGAAGTGGTGAGGGATGGAATTGGAAGAGGCATGGAAATGGTGTGGTAGTTGTAAAGGGTTAGGTTAGAGAAAGTGTAGGGTAGTGTGTGTAATTAGGGTTAAAGGAGAGGGTAAAATTGGAATTTCATGAGATTATTTAAAATGTTTTAATTCTTTTATTTGTTTACTTGTAAAGACCATTTTGCCCTCAATCTATTAGCTTAATTAATTATTCAATAAGGGTAAAAGGGTAATTTCAAAATTATACCAAAGATTTTATAAGATTGAAAATTATATACCAAGGGTATTTTAGACTTTTTACAAATTACATCAGTTAAATCTAACATAATTAAACGAAAGTGTAACGTAATAAAACTTGAGATGCCGAGGAAAAAAATTTCAAACTTGGGAAACTAATGAAATGAGATTTCGGTAGGTGTACTGATCTGTAATTAGTCTTTTAAATTTTCAGCCATGACCTACAAGTAATGCATACCAACAAGACACTCTGAAACTAACTTTACATTTTCACAACCAGCAACACATACAGAAGAAAACTGCAGAACAGTACATAAATAACATTCATGAAATTCGATAAATATCGTCAAAATTCCAAGATGCATAAAAGGGAAACATGCGTATAAAGTTGCTACCTCCATAAGTTTCAGTACTCAAGTTCAAAAAAAACATTAAGAGTTTCAGGTTCAGACTTAGCTACCAGCATTATGAGTTTAGGGTCCATCCCATAGGATGTAAAGAACAAACTTAATTTCCTTCTACAGATATTATATCAAACTTCCTTACCACTCTCAAGGTCAAACAGCACCAAAACATGCTCACTACTCGATTTTCTTCACTTTTTCGCCTCAGCCTCAGAGGAGGTAACGATACCCGAGCGCTGCCAACACCAGAGCCAACACAACGGCAATGGCAGGAACAGCCCATACCCAGTAATTGGTTGACTTCTTCCTCTTCAATATGACTTTCGGGAGGGCCTCTGGTCCTTTCCCTCTAGGCCTCTGCCGGACTTTGCTGTTCTTTGGCCTTGTCACCGGGGTCTCAACGCTCGCCTCAGTATTCTCTGGCTCTGCAGGCTCTTCTCCGACTACTTCAGCTGATTCCTCGGGATTTGCTTCGGGAGGCGGTGCGGATGCAGCTGCCTTCTTCTTTAACTTCTTTTCAAGAACCTGTAATAAGTTGGAATTAACCGTCAATTTCTTTTACTAGAAAGAAATGGTTAACAGAAAAAAAGAAACGAATGTGAAATGGTAATTTCCTTATTCTTCTTTTCAGCCTCCTTCTGGGCTCTTATAGCCGCTTTCGCAGCAGCCTTCTCGGCCAGCTTCTTCTTCCTTTCGACAGCTTGTTTGGCCTTCGCCATCTCCTCTTCCCTTATCATCTCCTTCGTCTTCGGCACATCAACTTCATTCTTTTCTAACCCAAAGATCTCTTCAGTTTCTATGTCTTCGTTTTTTGTAGTGGTTTTTGAATCCTCTGGTTTACCATTGGCCTCTTTCTCGATCTTCTGGGCGGGGACAGTACCTTGCTGAGCTGCGGGCTTGGGATCTTCCTTTGGTCGTTTCACAATAGGTTTAACCTCCAGTTCAGGGACTTTTGGTGCCTCGACTACCACCAATGGCTTCTCGTCGGGATTTCTCATACGCCCGTCCCTACTCAACTGCCGATTGTCCAGTGATGCCAATAATCTTTTCTCATAATCGTCCCTGAAGGCCTTGCTACTGCACCAGCTGGACATAAATTTCTCAACCTAATAACAAATGAAATAGAAGTAAATTTATTGTGTCCATACAATAAAGAAAAGATGTGTATCAATTTAACAAACCTCAGTATGTGCCAGTTCCTCAAGAGCCTGAATATCTTTCTTGTAGCATAGAGATTTGACTTTATTAAGCAGATCGCGATTTTGGTAGAAGCCAGAATTCTGAAAACAAGATGAAATGAACATAAGTGACATATGATAATATATTTACAGTAGATATTAGTTGCTGCAAAAAAGCCCCAATTATATTGAATAAATATAATAATTCATAACAAGAGGGGCAACATTTCTACACCAAGAGTAAGACAAATATTGAGAAAATTACACATCATCAGAGCAAAGCCAGTGTTATTACAAAAACATATTTCTCTTAATAGCACGTTGACAGCCATAAGACATTAGATATGCAGAATGCAACCATCTTCGATAAGTTTCGAGAACGCAGACCGAGATTCCGATCTTCGTGGGCAAGGAATAGGTGAGAACTGAGAGGTCATCACTAGATAACCACAGAGACAGCCAAATAATATATTATAAATCATCCAGCATAAATATTCACAAGTTGCACAATGAAATGGCTAAAGGAAAAATTGAATTTTCTCATTGCCATGAAAAGTCACTCCTTTGCATTCAAACTAGCTATTTGTAGCAAGAGATTTAATTTTGAATCCACAAATAATATGTTGTAACGAAAACAACCACCTGCTATCGTCCTCAGTATATATAAATATATACATTCCTAATAAGGTGAAAACCAAAGAAACTACCCTAGTTTGGACTAATTGAAACAAATGCACGCCGGACAATTTAGATGTTATGACCAACTATCATTGCTAGACCAAGTTTATTTATGGCAAAACAGTGAGATAGGAATTAATATAAACAGAACAGTCAAAAAGAAAGGAAACAAACTTACCCCTCCCTCATTCTGTCTTCTCAGTTCTTGGATGTTCTGATATGCTTCTTCTCTCTTTTCAGTCACAGCTGTCAGTTCATCCTGGATAGCTTTAATTTCTTCATCTACTGCCTTCTTTGCTTCATCAAGAGCCTTAATTTTGGCGCTAATAGCCTGTTGTTCCTTCTTTACTCCATTCAAATCAACAGTGATACGCTACAACGACATCATTTTCCAAATAATAAGAATACCAGGTATACAGAAGACATTGGAATTTGATATATCAAGGTATAGGACACTTACTTTAACCTTGTCTTGAAGATCTTCTTTGGGACCTAATGACTCTTGAATCTTAGTTCTTGTGGCAGCATTAGCAATAACCTTCTCCCTTGTCCCCTCAAGTTGCTTGATTTCCCTGAGGAGTTGCTTCTCCTCAGACAGAGGAATGCTCTCATGTTGAATGCGGTACTTTAAGCTATAGATCTGTTTTGTAATGCCCGATAAAAGGAAAGAAAATAGAAGGAAGAATTAGGCCACTGTAGAAGTGATAAATTGATTAACACAATATCATACAACACTAGCAGCAAAAGCATACCGCATCATTGAGCTCTTCTTCAGATGAGCATATCATGGCACCCCGATTACCATAGTTATTGCTGCCGCGCATCTGTCCCAAAGCCTCCTGAAGAGGTCCCATTTCCTTTCTCCTGCCATCTGCAGCCTCCTTATACTGCCTACTCTCACTGGTCAGCTCTTTCAATTTATTTATGAACTCCGCACGTTCTGACTGAAGGAGCGAGAAGCATTCAACAAAATAAATTAAGAAAAAGTGAAACGTAGAGAAAGTTATTTGAGAATTCGAACAAAGAATCTAAAACCAGGCACTACAAACAAATGTAACATGATAATGCTTCACGTCTTATTGAAAACATTGATGTGTTAATAGGGGTGTAAACGAGGCTCGAGCCGAGCCTTCAACTAGCTGCTCGAGTTCAATTCGTTAAATATTCGGCTCACGCTCGTTATATTTGAGCTCAAGCCGAATTCAAGCCTGAGGTTGGATTTTTTAATAAACGAGCTGAACTTGAGCCCAACCTATCAAGGCTTGCAAGCTGTCTCGTTTAGTATTTAATTATTTTAAAATTTTATTAGATATAATTAAAATCTAAATTTTAAGAGATATATACAGTGAAAACTAAGCAAATTGAACCCAGTCAAGCCCAATTCAACCTTAACTAGTTTTTTTGAACCGAGTCTAAACAAATTAAGCTCGATTCGGCTAATTTACACCCCACATGTGAGTATAGAATGCTTTATGTCCACTTCATAGCATGATGAACCATAAAAATTGAGGGCTCGATAAAGGAATGCTAAATATGCAGTATGTATCATTGCTGGATCTTTTTTCTAGTCAGAAGTAAACAAAAACAAAGCAACAAAGTAACATACACTACAAGACTGCATTTTAGTACTACCTTCTTAGCTCTCAAATCATCAATCAGCTGAGACCGGCGTTGATTTCTTCTAGTAAGCTCCCTATCAGCTACATCAACTCGAGCTTTGATTTTGGGATCATCATATGGCCTATACCTGATAAAATAAAAGCTATGGGTCCTCTTCGGAGCAGGCCATTCATCAGCCACATTCGTTGGGCCAGTAGTGTCTGGGGCATTTTCCACTTCGGAGATCACAACATCATCTCCATTTGAACCAAATTTTATGGGTTCAGCCACTACCCCATTTTCTTTCTCGTGCTCAGTTCCGCTGAATCCGTTCTGTACCACCTCAGATGCCAAAACCTCAACACCCATGGCTCCTGTAAAATATACTACTCTGTAAAACTATATGCCCCAAAAAAACATTTCTGATGATAGAATCAAAAACTAAGCAATCAAAGTCTATGAAAACCATACAAACCAAGACCATTTTTTTCAGAACCCTATCACATCGTGATTGTTCACAAAACTTACAATACAAGCACAAGCTTTTCCATTCAAACAACCACTAACATGTTGAGGCAGATCAAATCAACAGAGACGAAATAAAAGCAAAAAAAAACTCAACAAGACAGATCCTTCAGAGAAAAACGCCAAAACAGACAAATCTAGACAAACTGACCAAATAAGAAGCAAGACATAGCTCATGAACAACTCGTCAATCACTCAAAACACCAAACCATGAAAACCCAGATGTGAAAATAACCAGATTCAATTCAAAACATGTAATTCACAAAAAGAGCAACAAAAAAATACAAGATTTGATTCACTGAATCATCAATTACAAACAATAATACTAATTTCCCATCTCCGGCAATCTAATCCAATCCAATCCAAGCATGCACATAGAAAACCAAACAAATCCACACAAAATTAGCCATCACCCACCACGATCTACAGCAGAACAGATCGACCCAGATCAAGAAATCAGGAACACAACAGAAAAAATGGAGATTTGAGATAAGATTGTTACCAGGAACAGAGAGAACTGGAAGAGAAGATTTTCAAGAGAAGAGTCCTCTTTGACGAAAAGGGTCTTCAATTCTCAGAGTTTCCAAGCCCGAAAGTGAAGAAAATAGCCAGAGGCTTATTAGATCTCTGTCTTTTTATTTTCAGAGACTCAAGCACACAGAGCACTACAAGCCACAGCTCTCTGGTCTCTCTCTTATACCTGTTTCCAAGTAGAAGAAGAAAAATTGATTTACAGCTTTTATTTTACTTCCAATTTTAGACATATATGGAAGACTGATTTTTCAGCTGACTCAAAAATACTTTTCTTTCCAAAAAAACAATAAACTCAATAAATAAATTGTAAATGGTATATATTGTTTAATATACATACCATATTTGATTAACCTAAATAAATTACTAACTAAGAGGACAGATTTTTCTATATGAATTTTTTAAATTTTAGTTTAATCAGATTCAAAGTCACATATCGTGTTTAATATGGAGATACATAATAGTTATTGTAATCAAATTTAAATGGGTAACAATGTTTTGATTTGGTCTTTATCTAAATGGATTTTCTATTAAATTTTCACTGTGGTTAGTTGTGAAAATATCACGAGTTTATTTTTATTTTTAAAAATGTAAAACAGTACTTTTGTATGTGAAATCAATTTTTTTAAAGCTTGGTACTTCTTAACCAATTCAAAGTCAAGTTTTGGATCTGTTCTTATAAAAAAAGTCAACGTTTAGATCCATCAACTTGTTTAGGTGTGAATGCTATCAACTTGTCGGTCATTTCGAAAGTTGCGGAGAGTACGGGGCGGATTTGGGTCGTAGTCTGTATTCTTGAACCTGCTCTAGAGGTATCGGATTTGTAATTACAAGTTTCGGTTCGACTGTATGTTTGAAATAAAGATGTTAGGTTTAATTCAATTATGAAATTTAGGGCCGACCCTTTCATAAGGCAAATTAATCATATGATTTAAGCCTACTTATAAAATAAAGTTATGATATGATTGAAAAAGACCTCAAAAATTTAAAAACAAGGAAAAATGTCACTTACCTCTCTCGCAGTATACGTGATTTTCACTTACCTCACTCGCCCGATTAATGCATCTTGACAGGTTCATGTACTTTTAGAATTTTTCACAGAGGTCCAACGGAGTTAGTTTTTGGTCAAAATGACGAAAATGTCCCCGTATTAAAAAAATTTTAAAAAAAACATTTTGAAAACATTTTCTTAAAATAAATAGTTTTTATAAAATGAAATAATAAAAACTGATTGTAGTATTATTTTTTTAGAAAAAAATATTTAAAATGAAAAACGGTTTTTAAAAATCATTTTTTATGTTTTATAATTTTTTATTTTTTTAATACTAAAATCAGTTTATAATTATTGATTTTATAGAATAATATATTTTCAAGAAAAAGTTTAAAAAAATTTTAATTTTTTTAATACAAGGGGTATTTTTGCCATTTTTACAAAAAAAAATAATTGATTTTGACCAAAAAAACTAACGGCGTTAGGCTTCTGTGAGAAATTCTGAAAGTATAGTGACTTTTCAAGATGCATTAGTCGGCCGAGGGAGATAAGTGAAAATCGCGTATACCACGAGGGAGGTAAGTGACATTTTCCCTAGAAATAAATGCTCAAATCAATATTCAGTTTGGAGTAAAAAATTTAGGGATGATGACACTTTGTTACACCTAACTATAGCGAAATGACACTTTCATACCCTAACTATTTTTCTCTCTTTTTTAGTACTCTAACCATTTTTGTGTGACCATCTAACTCTAAAATGCCTAATATACCTAAAATACCCTTGGTTCAATTGAAAAAGAAAATAGAATTTAACTAGCGGTGAAATCAAACTGGTTTAAATTGGGCCGGTTCAAATCAGATTTATTGATCCAACTGGTTTAAAACATGGGTATTTCAGACATTTTAACGTAGATTGTCATAAAAAAGTTGTCATGGTACTAAAAAAGAAAAAAAAATAGTTAAGATATGCAAGTTTCATTTCACTATAGTGAGGTGTAACAAAATTTTCATTATCCCAAAAAACTATTAGCAACTCTTGCTTTAGATTTTAAAAATTGTTGGCCCGACCCTGTCTGTAGATTATCAAGTTGACCAACCCGACATAAAATGCTTAACAACATTAAATATTTCATTATCAATTATTTACAAAATAGTTAGCTAGAGTACAAAATGGAGTGATGGAGGGAGAAATAACATTTAATTGTTGGGCAGAGTATAAAATGAAGTGATAAATTGTGAAGACGAAAGGAATCTGTTTTTTAATTATTTGATTTATGTTTATGAACTAATTCGCATCTATAAAAAGATAGGGTGTATCAAAATTTAGGCGAATTGCCTCGAGTTCTACATGAATAATTTGTAAAACTCTTCGCCCTCGAAAGTTAAAACCGTCTAGTTCAATTTTTTTAATCTATAACCATTTGAAAAGCATAGATTAAATCTTTTGGCTATTAAATTGGGGCGGGTTACAGGGTCAAGTCTGATACATAATAATTTTCCTCCCCTCTCATTAAAATTAAATGAATTAGTTAATATATATTGGCTTAGATTAGCATTCATTTGAGTTTGATAGACTTGCAAGAATAACAAAATTATTTATTATGTATTAAAAGGGAGATTACGGTGCGGAGTCTCTCTTACCAATCTCAGGTTAGTTTATTTTATAATTTAATAATATGTCAGTGTTTTTTCCTCAAAAATAATAAACAACTTACTTTCTTTTCTTTTTTCTTGAAAAATGACTACTTAGTTTCTTAGTTTCTACATACCTTAACAATATTTGAGAACTGAAACAAATTAGAAGATAGCCAAAATAATTCACTGTCTTAAATATTTAAAAATCAATGACATTATGTTAGTGCAATGAGTTATTGAATGAGATTAGCCTAATTAAGAATTTAAAATTTGTAACATATAAATTCAACCCGCCATTTATGATTAGGACTTAAATGGGTCCAGTCAAATTTATTTGTATTTACTACTTTTTACTTAAATATTTATGAAAAAATAAAATTGGCATTCCTTCAAAAAATAATTGGCAATATTATCATTATTATATTATATATTAAATGAAATAAAAATATAATTAATTGTAAATCTTGAGCTCGCCAAATTATACATGGAGTTTTAAAATTCATTTTTGATAGTTCGGATTTATAGAATTTTCACGGATATAATTCTGTCAAACTTGATGAAAGTTTGTGAAATGTTTTTTAACATGTACTCAAATTATTTTATAATTTATGCCTTCATTTAATTTGTTTAATTGTTTCAAAGTTATTTCATTTGGCTAAAATATCATTATATCGTTGTCTTGTAATGTGAATTATATATGAATAAATGTATACATAATTTTATTTAAATTTAAAAAAACTCTCGATTTCTTCTTGACTCCTCAAAAAAGAATTTTGTATCGTTTTAGTTTTCTCCTATCCCAAGTTTTGAAATGTCGAGTATAACTATGCGAATCAAATATCTAATTAATCGAATTTGAGGGACTCAATTTAAAGACATTAGAAAAGTATTTATTTTAAAATAACAGGGTCTGACTGTATTCCTCTATAATAAAACAATACCGTATTTTGGCTCTTTATTTTATAAATAAATGTTGCCAGAAACTATGCTTTAAAAACATTAATTAATTAATTTGTTGGTTTCGGATTTAATAGATCAAGACGACGTAGTATAAATGGTTTTGTTGGATAGTATGGGATAGAGTAAAGTGACGTTTTTGTCCTTTAGTGGTTGGTAATATATAACACGTGTATAGCGTTGCTGCGAACTCGTTAGATCGATGATAACGAGAAACACCCTATTTTAGATATTGATGACTTGAAAGTACCAAACTACCCCTCCATGCCTCACTGTTTCAGTTTATTTGGCAACTTCTTTTTCTGGACATTTTTAATTATGGACGTGTTTATGGCAAATCAACGGATATGACTTTTGTAATTTTTTTTCAATAATAATGGTTATGAATATGATAAGGAAAATTTTTGGGTTTGAGTTTGCTGATGACTTTGATCATTGGTTATTTCTGTACCATCTATAAATTGTAAGATAATCCGTAAGCATAGTTGTGGGCATTTTATAATCAAAACGGGATCGCATCAGATATTATGAGTTTAATTCATGATTACATGGGTCGGATTTTCATAATCAAGAAAATTCAAATACTTTGAAAACGGTAAAATTTGGTGTATTTGGTGACATTTTTATCGTTCATCTGTACTCTTATACAATACTCAATCATGCACAATACCAATATTAATATGCAATGTAATAATCTTTTATTTAGTCTAAATAAAAATAGGTTTGTTGAATTATACATCTTCTGTAGTAGTGCATAAGAATATGATGTATTATGAATACAATTTATAAAAAAATCAATATATATATATATAGGTCTAATATGAGAACCAGTAAACCAGAAAAATTGAACTAGTCTGAATATTTTAGAATCAACATTTTTGTGTTTGTATTCATCATTTTTAATTTATATATTAAAAATTGTACACTATATGTTGATTCCAAAAAAAACTGAGCAGTCCGAATACCTAATCATGCCTATCCACGAGAATGATGATAAAACATTTATATATAATATACATAATTTAATAAATATAATTGGATGATCAATTTTCATAAAATTATTTGACAAACACGATATATTATTTTTCGAAAAATATTATACATTTTTTATTACAAACTAAAGTGTTTTGGACAAAAATTACTCTGAGACTAACTTCTTTCATATTGAACAAAAATCAAACAACAATTTATTATAACACCTTATAGTCATATAAAATTAATAAATATATCTATATATCTACTTGATAGTAAATAGAAAGTCAAGTGATTAATAGGGTTAGGTGGGGTAGTTTACAGTTAGATCTTGAACCTATATATATATCCCATATTTTATAGAACCATGAGATGAGACAAATTTGATATAGCAAAGTGGAGATATTTGTATGTACTATCTTTTCTTTATTATCCAATATTTTCTTCTTGTAAGGTTCCAATAGTGGAGATGCTTACATTTGAGCTTCTCCTGAAGACAAAATGCTTGTGCTTGTACTTTCTTAGCTTATTGTTACACTTTCAAAAACACATTTGTTGTTCTTTTTGGGAAAATTGCATTGTCAATAATATATTTGATTTTGAATCTAATTCCATCAATTGAATTTGTGCCATATTATTATTATAAATAAATTTATTGCGTCGCCCATGGCTTGCCATGTCAAAACTAAAGCAGAACGATAACAATATTCTTATAGAAAAATTAAAAGTAATAATCTGAAACTTACTGTTTATGCCAGCTATGCATTATTCTAGATTCGACACCCTAACTAAAAAACGTGTTTAATTGGCCTTGTAACGAATTTTTGAATGACACTACTAGTTAAAGTTGTCGACGAATCTATTTTACGGACATATGATATAGTGAAGTGACTAGAAAAATGATGGAGCTTTAATTGATAAATGGATCTACATGATTTTAGTGTGAAACTTATATGATTCTCCTCACATGTAAGTCGAGTGAAAATGATTTGTATTACATGAGACTATGCACACGAGGCATGAACCTTTGTTCTAAAACATGCATGATGACATTGAGGGTTTGTCTAAATCCATCATAAAACTTTACATTATATCCCAATCAACTCATCTAAAAAACTCAAACTAATAAGTGAATGCATAAAATAACTTAAATGTAAACTATTAACATATTTTCGTGTTGGGCTCTTAACAATAACTAACAAGATGATGAAACATGACGTGTACATTAATTTGAAAATTATTTTTTTGACTTTTGATAATTTTAGTAAATAAAGCATACGTATTAGAGTTTTTACCGGTTGTCGGGTGTTTTCTTTATACAATATATACGTGAGTATATATATATACGAGTAAGTAATAGAAAGTCATAGCCTAAAACTAAAATTTCAATTAAAACCTATATAGGAGAGTGGTCATAACAAAACAATAGTAATTATAATTTCAAACCATATTGATAATGACCCAAAAGTGAATTATATTCAGGTCGTTATTGGGCTTTTTCTATCTCAGTTTGAGTTTGGGCTAGTTGTTTTATGTAATGGGCTCAATGAATAACAAAGCCTTGCAGAAAAGAATAAAAAATAAAATGCGGTGAAGGTGGATCGAACACCTGACCTTCAGATCTTCAGTCTAACGCTCTCCCAACTGAGCTATCCCCGCTTCTTGACAAAAAGCATCTTATTTTATATACATACAAAACAAATCAGTCAGCTTCAATAAACCTATATCAGTTTAGGCTATTCTGTAATCTCCAAACTCTAATATTTCAATATTAATTTTATTTGATGTGCCATATTCAAAAAAAAGACACATGAATTTTATTTTTGGATCTAGTGTCTTTCATATTTTAAAATACGTGTTTAATTATTCACGTAGAATATATAGAAACATGGTGAAAATTTATAATAAAAAATAAGTTATTCAAATTGAGTATGATTAAATTTTAAGAGTTTAAACAATTTTGAAGGAATTGAAAACCTCATTATCGCTGTTAAGGTGTCTATACTCTATCTATACCCCATCTGTCAGCTACAAAATTTGGTGGTCGGAATTATTAAAATTTGACGTTACACCTTATTACAAACTTTAATTAAACTAAACGCAAAGTGTATTAATTTAATTAATTGGTAGTTCAGTCACGCCTTGTCTCGCACCTTTCACATAACTCTCTTCACGAGACCGATCACCGCAACGGTCCATCAAATCTGCACCACTCGATCAATTAACCCCACAAATCAACGGCACCGGTTCCCGGTTCCACGGCGCGGAATCTAGATCGCGCCGCAGTAGATAACCGAATGTTCATCGTCTCTGTAGCTGACGTCTTCGGTCAAGAAGAAACAGAGCAACAGAAACGCCAAAATGGAGGAAGAGAAAGAGAGAAGCTTTTAGAGAAGAATCGATAAAATACACATTTCACACACACATCCCCTGTTTCGAACACAACATCAATAAATAAATAAACATGTCTCCTCGAGAACAAATTTAATCAAAAAACAAAACAAAAATTCCTCTTTTCTCTTCATTTTCCCTGGAAAGGTTTGAATTGTTTAATCTTATTTTCTCTCTCTCTGCCTCCAGCTACGTGCACAAAAGCCCTTACCTTTGCGCCCATCCAGGTTCTGCTCCATTTCTGTTTTGTTTTTTTCTACTAATTTTTACATGGATTGTGTTGGTTTTGTTTTTCTTCATCTGGGTTTTTGATAGATTTCATTATTATGGTCCAGATTGAGCTTGACATGCTTTGCTGTCCATGAAAGGAGTGATCTTTTTTTGTTTTTGGCATTTTTAGAATTGGTTGGGTCATAATTGGTCTTCTGATGTGAATTTCTGATCTGGGTTTTGTCTGATTGTTATGATTTTTAGGTTCCTTTGGGTTTTTAGTGATCTTTGTGGATACAGTAGATTGGGTTCTTATCAGTTCTTCTGATAGATGTAGGGTTTTATAGAAAATGTAATCTTTGATTTTGCAGATCCTACCAGGTCTTGGCATTGCTGCAATGGCAAATCTGTCATTGTCATTGTCACTGACTCTATGTGTAATGTAACTACATATCATATGTTTAGATTTTGTTGGTGGCCAAGTCTTTTGATTTTCTTGGTGCATCATTTGTCTCTTGTGATGTTGTTTTATGATTTAAGCTCTTTCTATTGGGTGTGTTGTTTATATCTACAGGGTTGTCTGTAATAAGTTAGCTATTTTGTTTTGTTTCTACAGTTCTTGAGCCTAGCTGTTCTCACGCTCTTTGGTTTCTTCGTTAGCTAGGAATGAGTGTGAAAGATTGTGGTTTTGTGTATATAATTGGGGCTTTGGGTTGTCCGCTACACTCAGGTTCTGAATTGACATTTTGTTTGCTGAAGGTGGCTAGAATCGGAGGTTTAGGATTTGGCGATTGATCAAAATAGGTATGTAAGTTTTGTTCATTAGAATCCATGGTAAGTTTTCGCGATGGGGTCGATAAACATGGAGAAGAGATGGGTATTTCCTCTCGTCATAACCTCCCTCGTATGTGTATTCCTTATCGCCACTTCCTTCAACATGGGTCTCGTCTCTTCGCTACACTCGATCAACTCAATCCTTTCTCTTTTTCCATCCCATCTCAAAACAAACCAGACAATCCCGATTTTTGCTGATATAAGGGCTCCATTCTACACTCCTCGCTCGGGCCCCAAAATCCCCCGTTTTGGGTATTTAGTCTCCGGGTCAAAGGGTGACATGAACAAGCTCTGGAGAACTCTCAGGGCGCTGTATCACCCGAGGAACCAATATGTTATTCATTTGGACCTCGAATCGCCAGTTGAAGAAAGATTGGAGCTCGCTGCTAGGGTGGAGAGCGATCCCATGTATTCCAAAGTTGGGAATGTTCACATGATCACAAAAGCCAATATGGTAACTTATCGAGGACCTACTATGGTTGCTAATACCCTCCACGCGTGCGCGATTCTTCTCAAGAGGAGTAAGGAGTGGGATTGGTTTATAAACCTCAGCGCTTCGGATTATCCTCTTGTCACTCAAGACGGTTAGTTTTCAAGATCTTAACATCTTGAGTCTAAAAGCTATTCTGCGTTTGGGTTTGGAACCTGTTACATTGTGGTTTTGTTCATTCGTGCAGATCTCCTTTTCACGTTTGCGAATTTGAACAGAAATCTGAATTTCATCGAGCACACCAGCGATCTTGGTTGGAAGGAGTAAGAATTTCCCCCCTCCTTATTTTATATGTATATTGAGCTTCTATGAACTGAAAGTCATTTTTCTTTTGAATTTGGCGGTTAGGGATGAACGCGCTATGCCTTTGATTGTTGACCCCGGGCTCTACAATACAACCAAGTCGGATATATTTTGGGTCCAGCCGCGGAGAACATTACCAACAGCCTTCAAGTTATTTACCGGTTAGTGTTCATTTGATCACATTTAAATGTTTCTATCATTTCATGCAAATGTGTCGGTTATAGAGAAATAGATTTAATCAATGAAATCTCGCTTCTATCATCTTGGAATCTATTTCACCCAGTATTCTGAAAAATGTTAGGTGCTAGTCAGGCAGAGAAAACCTTTTTGGGTTTAGTTCGGGATTAACCAGAAATGAATCAGATTACATGACTAATAAGGGATTAACATAAGATTAAGCTGACAAGTCAGGGATTTTTAGAACGCTTTACTATTTCTCTTGATTTGACTTGCTTTCCTGAAATGGCATTGTGATGTCAAATATTTGCTCCTTTGCTTAGAACTAGATCAATTTTTTTATCAGCTATAATTGCAAGTCTGGAGATTGGAACCAACAACCTCATGCTTACTACATAACTTCTTAAACATTGTTTTTCCTCTTCTCGCAGGTTCAGCGTGGATGGTTCTTTCGCGACCATTCGTAGAATACATCATTTGGGGTTGGGACAATCTCCCGAGAGTTCTCCTCATGTACTACACAAACTTCGTCTCTTCACCCGAAGGCTACTTCCAAACCGTCATATGCAATGTGCCCGAGTTTGCCCGTACAGCGGTCAACCACGACCTGCACTACATTTCCTGGGACGATCCCCCCCAGCAGCACCCCCTCACGCTCTCCCTCAACGATTCCACCAGAATGGTTGCAAGTGGCGCTGCCTTCGCTCGCAAGTTCAAGCGAGACACCCCCATCTTAGACATGATTGATCAGGAAATACTCAACCGAAAGCCCAAAGGCTTCACTCCCGGCGGCTGGTGCTCCGGCTGGCCACGTTGCTCCAGCGTTGGAGACTCAAGCCAGCTCAATCCCGGCCCTGGAGCTCAGAGGCTCCGCCAGCTTGTGGCGAAGCTGGCTTTGACGTCGAAGTTTGAGCAGAGACAGTGTAAATAGACTTTTTGAGGATTCAAGCCTTCAGATTAACTGAAGAAAGGAAATAAAGCGGGGAGAACTAACTATTTTACAACCGAAAATTCCAGACGAGTCTATGGAAATTTGTGATGAGGAAGGAGAAAAAATGGAGTTTACAGTAAGGCCTCATGGCTCATACCCTTTATACATGATTCCATACTTTTGAATATGGCTTGGATGATTCTTGTGGTAGGTTATTTTTTTTGTCTTGTACAACATTTAGATCTCTATAATTTTATAATTTTCAAATTAATTTTTTGGTACTTGAATCTATGACTTTTGAGTATGTATGATTTTGAGTATGAGTTACTTTGGTGAATATTGTTTGAAGGAAATGTTATTCAGTGGTTGTGTTGTTGAGATTATTTGAAGGTAATGTGTTAATATTCATTAGTTCATTGCCTTTTTCAAATTCTTGTCACTTGCTGCTGGTTCAAAGTGTGATAGTGAGTGATGGATTGTCAATCTTTCTTTTTATAGCATCAAAATTAGAAATCTTATTATAATACTAGACAAGGGTTTTGAACAGAGTTGTAAAAATCACTGGACGATAGTAGGTTGGAAAGGACCTTCTAGAGACTAATTTGGGATTAGTCCGAGATTAATTAAAAACAAATCAGATTAAAGTGTTAATCAGACAAGTCGGGAGTGTTTACAGGAGTGATTAAGAGAAATAACGCTGCACAGGAGACTCAAATCCAGACTGAATACCACAAATTCAAGTGTTCGACCAAAATATTTATTAGTTCATGAATTATATTATAGAAACATTCTCTTTAAATAAATGTTCACTCTTATGCTTCAAAACTTTTTTTTTCTACATTACTATTGGACAAAGCACATCTTCACTCTTCATGTAAATCACATAGTACAGACCTCTAATGCCAAAATTTGTCCTATATTTGACAGCAATAATCAAGTTTTCTATACCTTCATCAAAATGCATACCTTTGCTGCACAAAGCTCAATTTTGAGGTTCTTATCTTTTTTTCTCTTCCCTGAAACCAAATTTCCTTCTGAGCTAAACCATTTCGAGGACTTTGATGTTCCCCGAGGAATTGGCAGCGACTAAGGTCGACGAATGGCCACGCCAACAAACGGAGGATATGAAGTGTGCGGCGCTGTCTGCTTCATCCCTCGTGTTGCTGAAGTTGTAGGACAACGATGGCATGGGAAAGGCTTTGTGGTAGACGAAAACCTGTTCCATGGAGATATGAGCGTCAGTGAACGGTCAAAGACGCGACTTCTTAATAATGTCATGATAAGCTAGTGTTAAGAATCAAGAGAATTGGCTAGTTTTATATCAGAAGAAATTAGAAGAGCTATGTTAGAATAAATTAGGCTATTTTCTATAATAGTTTCTGTTTATTACCTATTAGTTAGAGTTTCCTGTTATTATTACTATTTTTCCTATTTAATTTTGGTCTACTCTTATTGTAATAAAGATATCAATATCAATAATATTATCCTCTACTCTATTTCTATCACGCAAAAAAAGAAACGAGGAAAATAATAAGATTAGGCACGAGAGACATTGATAGTTACTGCATGACTTAGACGAGAAAGTACCTCGTTCGTTTCTGAGCCAGTAGCAATATAACCATTGGAGACCGATAAACCCACAAAGTTCTGCAATAACAATGGAACACGAATCAACATTCAGACCATATCAGAACATCTTTAAACATAGTGTGTATACTTTGAGTAGGAGCGTGCCTCAACTAACATATTTCATTATAGGGCAAATCACAAATATTTATTCTTATCTTCAATTTGTGTCTTGATATCAAAGTATGAGTAGGTAACATACCTTGGCATTGGTGTGGCCGGTGAAGGATTGAACGGGAGTGTCAATAACCCGGGACGTGCAAGAAGACAGATCCCATAGCTTCAGCGTGTTATCAGTAGATGCAGATACAAGATTCATGGCATCCACAAACTTTACATAACTCACAGCCTTATCATGTCCAGAAAAGGTACACAGAGGGGCCTTCAAGTTGCGGAGATCGTAGTAGTAGACATTATGGTCTGCTGAACCAAATGCAAGGAAACGCCCAGAGTCTAAGTTAAACTGAACTGAGCAGATGTTGGCTGCCGTTTTGATGGTGCCAATGCTCGCTCCCTGCATCATGATCAGCAACCCGAGTTAGAGAAACAACTCATTATACATCAACGAGTAAATAGGGATAATTGCAAAAACTGACGGTGTAGTATTTCATTTTTGCAACGTATAACCATGTTTATTACAAAAGCTAATTGTGAACTTTCACTCTTTGCACCGGTAATGACACCATTAGAATGAATTGAAAAGACTAAAATACACCTTAGAAATAAAAAAAGGAAAAAAGTACTGATAACTATACTCAACTATACACATTTTCCATTTAGCTACGTCTAACTAAGATTTGGGTCATTCAACTACACCCAAGTTTCATAAATTTCTACATGTTAAGTTTTTGGATAAAAATGTTAATTTTGAACGTGAAGACAAAAATTCCCTTGGGGTAATATCTACTTTTCAGAACTAAAAAAATAATTTTTAGGTCTGAAAACTAGATTTTTGTCAAAGGGCATTTTAGACCTTTCACGTTAAAACTTAACATTTTCGGATGGAAAATGTTAATTGTATCCAAAAAAAAATGTTGGGTATAGCTAAATAACCTAAAATTTAGTTAGGTGTAGCTAAGTAGAAAGGGTGTATAGTTGGGATAATTATCTATACTTTTCCCATGAAAAAAATTAAGCATACTAGAAACGATTGGATTGGGAGGTCTAGAGACCGGTCAAGCACACAGGGTCGGCAACCCCTTCTACTTCCTATTATTTTTTTAAATCTTCTCAATTTTTTTTTAATTCAAGAGTCACATACTAGTACCCATACATTATACTACTCCGCCAGTTTGTTAAGTTATCCCGAGCAAATATGTGCAGTATGTAATTGTCAATCATGGTAAATTAGGGTTATTAGGGTTTCCTAATTTGGTTTATATTTCTATTTTTCCCTAAATAAATGAACTTTTCAATTGTAATTGATAATAAGAAGAAAGTTGAAAGCAAATATAATACGTTTCATAAAGATTGTCAGTAATATACATTGAGAGTAGGCTTGCCTGATTGATACTCCATAGCTTGACAGAAGAATCGTCACTGCCACTTGCCAACATTGTCGGATCAGCTGACGAGAAGTCAATGGACCATATGCGCCTCTCGTGCTCTTTCATTTCAGTGAGTACTTGGCTTCTCGTAACGTCCCACACCTAAAAATTTCAAGCAACTCAGCTATTACTAGAGTATAAAGCTATATTTAGCTTATAGTGAGTAGGTCCTCTAATGGTAATAATTTATGATGAATTTTGACATACCTGAACAATGCCTTCATAATTACCAGAAGCAATCTGACTTTTAATGTAACTATTCCAACATAAACTGCTCAGCTTTGAGCCGCTAGCCATTTCAACTACCGGATAGTGAATATCACGATCTTCACTCACGACTGAATCATATTCAAATACCTTAATCTTCTTGTTCACGCCAGCTGAAGCGAAAAATTCTCCATCCCGATCAAAACTGAGCGCGCACACGACGTTAGACGAATTTAACAGGTCCCCTCCATTCAGAACCGCCTTTACTTTCAATTTGGTGAAAGATAGATATTTGCTTAAACCTTCGAGGAACGGATTTATCCACTCACTCCCTTTGCCTTCAGTGTACCGAACTCTTGCAGCCGAGTCACTGACGGAAGATCTTGTCGAAAAATACGCAGACTCCAGTTTCTTGAAGTTCTTCATCAACCGAGAACTTTCAATATTTTCTTGATTCTCAGCTAGTGTTTCCATGGCATTGGTCAGAGGTACGTCGGATGTTGAAACTTCTTCTTTTCTGAGTTCTTGATACGAGCCTGCCTTTTTCTCGAGAAGTGGTTTCCGCTTCATGACTTCTTCGATGTCATAACACAGAGAAGAGACTGTGTCTTGCAAATTATCAGCTGCTTCCTGTTTCTTTTGCTGCAGCGACAATAGGAATTCCAGCAGCAACTCCTGCTCGTTTATTTTTTCTCCGAGTTCTATTTCTGCTTCTTGCTTTTGTATATTGTCTCTTGGTTCATTAAGGAACTCGCTTTGTAACAAATCCCTGTTAAACGTGATAAGAAAAATAGTATTAACAATTGACCTCAGAAAATTCTGCTGATAAAATTAAAGACCTCAGAAAATTCAAGCTGCATTGTAACAATAAAATGCCATCAACTTTCAGAATCACACTTTTAACCATTAAGCTTAATTCTACGCAACAACAATACTATACCGTTTCATTTGTTATGAAGCTCAAAATCGAAGTATTACCCGATTTTTGGCCTACTAGTTGGCTCTGGATGAAGAAGCCACAAGCAAAACGAAGCTTCCTTTGGCCATTTCAGTAGCAACTGCGGGGGAAGAAGTCGATGTCTCAAACTAGACATAGTTCTGATTTTTTCCTCTCTCGAAATATACGGGCAGAACAGCTTCACACAAGTGCAACTACCATATCAGTGTAGATTTAAACGCAAATGTAGTAGGTCTCAAGCTTCAATTCAATTCAAAATCAATGATATTAGATCTTAGTGATAATTGCAAGAACTGACTGTAGTATTTCACTTTTATGACGAGTGTCTGTGTACTCCACTTGTTGCAAAAATTTACAGTGCACTATACAAGTTTTTGTAAAATTGGCATAATTGCCCATGCGATAGAAATATCTATGAAATAATTACGTTTTTCTTTTTTTATTTGAAGGGTATATCTGTCTTTTCAATTCATGTTTAACAACGTCATTATCAGTGCAGATAAAAGACAAATTAGTAGTAAGTTTTTGCAATAAACATAGTATACAGACATTCTACGTAAAAATGATGATACTACACAGCCAGTTTTTGCAATTACATATTGTATTAGTAAATGATGGAAATTCATTACTAACCTCGAACAGAAGAACCCCCAATCGATAAATGTCTGAAGCGCCCGTATCCTCTTCAGAAATAAGGTGCATTTTTTCTTCTTCTCTCGAATCATACGGGCAGAACAGCTAATCACAAGTGCAACTACCATATCAGTTTAGATTAAAACTCAAATGTAATCGGTTTCAAGCTCCAATCCGATTAGTAAATGCTGAAATTCTATTACCAACCTCAAACAGAAGAACCCAAAATCCACAAATGCCCGAAGCACATGAACTCGAAGCACCCGCGCCGCCCTCTTCAGGACTAGTGTACCAATTCGTCTCCACAAGCAATATCTGTCTCATCGGAAATGCAGACTCGGTATAGGATACACGATTGTTAGAGTACATGACAAGACATGAAGGCCGGACATTATGGGCAGCGCTCCCTTGGGAACGCGCTGCATTGACAATCTCTACTACTTGCCTGAATATGTGCCAGCATTCAAATGCATCAACAGACCTTTCAGGTCTATCCATCCACTGTCTCAAGCTAACCTCATAGAGGTCAACCGCCACATCATCCTCACAATCCCCAAACAAACAAACCTGGTTTTTCTGATCCCTCTCCTCCATTTTATCCATCTAAAGCTCCATCAAGCCCATCACAGACACATCCTAAAAACGGAGCGACCCTCTGACTTCTACCATTTTGAATCACAAACTCATTTCAGAACCAAACAGATCAAAGAACATAAACTTCACTGCAGGCCACAAGAGTAACAAATCAAGAACATGAAATTCACAGCATACCATCAATGGCAACCAGTGTTATAAACATCTTCGACTTGTCCGATTAATCCTCTGTTAGTACCAAATTAATCTTTCAATCCGATAAATTTCTCCTCGATTAATCCCCATAAAGCCATATCCGCCCAACTAGCGCCTAAGATTTATTAGAACACTGATAGCAACACAAACCCATCACCATCTAAGCAAAACACAGACCCATCAACCAACAAAGACCTAAAAATTCAAACTTTACAGTTTCCACCAAAAACCCACAAACAAGCATCATCAACAATAAAAAAACCCCATGACAAGATCAATGCAAAAACTCTCATTACTCAAATAGAAGAAATGCCAAACCTACCCCCAATAACCAGAACAATTCACAGAGGCCAAATTAACACAAACATGCATTAAAAGAGAGAGGATGAAAAGTACCAATCTCACCAAAAAGTTTCAGTCCACTGCTGCTCCAATTAAAGAACAGAAAATCACAGCAGCACTACAATCACACTCCACGAAGAAGCTTCACGGCCTCAAGAAATACCCCAATAATTTTCAACTCAGAACTTTCCAAACAAAAATGTGATTTTGGAAATGACTCTCCATACAAATTGCACATTGCTTGTCAACAATCACGATTTTCCACCGAAAAGAAAACAGATTGAGAGGGTCAATTTTATGTAACTTGTGTTGGATCCATTTGCTTCTGTTATATACTAGTATTCATTCATCAGCCATTGAGATTCGAGGCCCACTTTTTCTTGTCGGTTTTAGCTCATATTCCCGCTTTACTCTGAACTGTGTGCGTGGCCCAACCATAGCCTCTTGGAGCGCTCAAGCTCAGAGCCAAAACAGTAAATTACAGCAACTTGACTATAAACTCAAAATTGGAGAAGTCTCTTAATGTAATATATATAATATATTTTGTCTGGGGTTAAAAGGACTCTTTATATTAGTCCAACCAACAAGAGGGACCGGACTTGCATTTCCTAAAATATAATACCAACAAGAAGTTTTAAAAAGAGGGGAAATCATGTAAAATTATTTAGTATCGAGTGAGTGAAGTGTGACTATAATTTTTTAAAATATTAATATTACCTTTAATTTTAATAATAAAATTATAAAAAGTTAAAGCTAAATGGGTTCCTCACACAAGTTTGGAGATCTCCATCCGACAAGACTGGCAATCGATCAAAAACTTTTTCATATACATTGAGAATCATAATTTGCTCTCAAATGAAACATAGAATAGGCTCATTGATGGCAATGAGAAAGGCTAAGATACACGTTGGCGCGATCATCGAAGAGGGCGAAACACAAAGGAGGCATCAAAAGAACCCGTAATGCATTTTTTTCATGCAAAACCTATAAGCAAGATCAACATGAACATTTAAAGAGCTATACATGCATGGGTAAGAATATCACATATATCAGAAATTACAGTTACAGAGTGGACAAGAGACAATACATGTGATGAATTCTGGTTTCGAGGTTTCTCAGTAATAGCTTAAACTCTATACAAAACACGGCCCTAGCCCACACAACATCTTAATCACATGATAGACAAGAAAGTTACCAGCTAATAAGATTATTCTGCCTTACTAGGATGTTTTTTTCTCCATTTGAGTTTCCACGTGTTGATTTGATCCAAATCAACGACCAGAAACGAATAATGACTTCGCTGATGCTTGGCTCCCTTCGGCCTGAGCTTTTCTGACCTTTGCCTTGTCGATTCGCGCTCGCCTCACAGCTTCTTGGACATGACGGTCATGGTCCTTCAGCATCTGATCCACATTGCCTGATGGCACGAGCAATGGCCCCGAGTAGTGAATTTTGTGACCCTTTGACCCATAACCAAGCTGGAGTAGACATGAACACAGTATTATGTATCAGACTTTCAACATGGTAAAGTACAACGTCTTAAAAAAAATGCCCGGTTGCAATAAAGATTAGCGATTACAAAGACAGGCAACTGTTCTAGACTGATATGAAGAGATGATCCTAAATTATCAAGGAACAACCAGTTTAATCATTGAATACAATATATGATTATCGGTTCCCTCAATTGGTGAACTATTGCATGTTGTGGGCCTAATTGGCATATTTTCAGTTTAGGGGGCAAATTTGATTGCTTTCTGATAGTCCAATGACCATATTGGTAATTATTCCAGACATTACTTGTTTAGGGTCACTTTGTATATATGCATTATGATAAGCTATGGAGAAGCAGAAAAAAGTAGCACTTACAAGAGCAGGGTCCTTGTTGGTGGGTCTTCCATCTTCACTTGGATGAGAGCCTGCAACACCCTGTGAGTGATGCTTTTGGTCCTGCGGCACCGAGGACTCTGAGGCCTCTTTGAAGGATCCGGGAAACCGGGCCATCAGCTTCGGAACTTCTGACTGTGTAGAACCATTTCTATCTCTGCGGTCTTCAGACAACAAACTCCTCCTAGCTGCTACTAAACTCGACATGGTTGACAAGTCAGCCCCGTTTGAAATCTTTGGGGCGTCGTCTAGGTTTCTTCCTGCCTTGGCCCATGCAGTCCGGTGAACGAGCGGCCCCGAATGGGAAGCTCTTTTATGATGGTTTCCATGGGGATCCATCGTGCCTACTTCCATGGCTTGTGATTGTCTGGGTGGCTCAATTGGAAAGCCAGAAGCAGATTCTTCTTGATGGGGATTGAACTTCTCGCTCCTGCTCTTGGAATTGGGCTGACCTTGTCTCTTCTGTAACCGAAACAATGGTGAGAAATCAGAACCAGCTAATAGCAAGGGTATTTTTGAATTTGCATTGAACACATGAAGAAACTATTTGCAGCCCCTTTTGTAATTTAATTTATATACCCTCCCCGTCTCAAAATAAGTATCCTACTTCCCTAATATGGATGTCCCGGGTTAAGTGTTTGGTTTCTCTTTCCGGTAGTTAATTATGTAAAAAATACCAATATTATTTTTCGTAGGAGTTAGTTATGACCACTTATTAGGGCTTGGTGGAAAGACCGCCCCTAACTTCACTAATCCTTAATTTTGATAAAGTCAAACATGGCAGTTACTTTGGGGAGAGGTGTTTAGAGCTAACCTGCATAGATGAGACTAATTCAGCATTGGCATCGGGAGCTGGGATCGCCCGGGACTCTCTTGTTCCTCTCTTTTCATGGTCAACTCTCTGTCCTCTGCTTCCAGCTGCTCCTTGCCTACCAATATCAGAATAAGAGAATAAAACATCAACATGAATCTTGCGAACTAACAGACTGTTATGGTTATTCAGCTAGCCTACTAAAGAAAGATGTAAGCTTCGTAAACGTCATATAAGGATTCTGACATGCTATGAAGGGCATTGCTAAAGAAATTGATTGAAATGCACACATGCATGATAGTTAAGCTTATCTCGTTAATTATCAACAATCGTTATGCACCTTCTAGCTTCTTCTTCGCGTACTTTTGCATCGAATTCTTTGCTAGGAGGATACTTTGGCAAGCTCGAAGGATCGCATGGAAGTGGTTTTACTGTAAAGAACTGGAAAGTAAACCATGATTTAGGAAGCAATACGAACGAGCACAATTTGGCTATGATGATGAAAGTTGTGCAAAAGAAATGAAACATGATAGCAAGATGCTTAAAGAAAGCCAATAAATTCATTTTTAGAAGTGCCTTAAATCAGGATACAGTAAGAGGTAACAACACAAGCCTGAGAGCATAAATTCATAAGTCAATATCTAGAAATGCAACTTTGTATGAATTTACTAAATGATGTTTAGGCAAACATATCCAATAAATATTTCTCCTGTTGAACTCTTTTTATCAACTAAATCAGTTGGCACGCAATGTATTGTGGTCACAAAAGGTGTCACATGCTTTGAGTGCTACGGTAAACAATTATGATTGATGTTTCAAAACTATTACTGATCATCCAAATACAGAATTAAAAATAGAAATGCAAAAGTGAAAATATCAACATGAACAGCCCGCCAAAAGTGAGACTAAATACAAGATGTCATACCTCGGTTTTGAGAGCAGAAGCAGCAGTTCCACGATCTGCTGGATCTATGGATAGCAGGGTTTCCATAAGTCCCAAAGCTGGAGAAGGGAACTCCTTAAATATTTCTTCAACACATCGTCTATAAGGCTGTTGGGGCTTAAATATGGTCGCATGAGGCAGTCTTGACTTTCTCCAATAATCCTCTGAAGGTGATCCACAAAGCTTGAAGATTTTGTGTAACTGCTCCACCTAAAAAACAGAAAATTGCAAGTCCTGAATTGCTGAATGCCGATATATGTATTGCTAGCTACATAAGGATTAGTAGTGTTGAAACTAATGCAAAAAAAAAAGGATTTATAGAATCCAACATTGAAATTTAATAAAACAATCTTAAAGTCGGAGATTCACATGAAGGTTTAAAAATAAAATTCTCCAATGAATTAAGCAAATCGATCAAAAGCATAATCAGATATGTTGGTGATAAAATGCATTGTATTTCAAAGACAAATTAAATGCATTATGCAATATGGTGATTTCAAACATAATAAGCAGCAACGAGCACTGACTCGAGATTAGGTTGAAAGAAGCATAAAACAAGTACCTCAGTTCTTCCAGGCATTATGGGCTTGCCAGCATACAATTCAGCAAGTATGCATCCAGTACTCCATAAATCCACAGCAACCCCGTAATGGGTGGCCCCAAGCAAAAGCTCAGGTGGACGGTACCAGAGAGTTACAACACGGCTAGTTAGCGGGTGATTTTGATGGGGATCAAAAAAACTTGCAAGACCAAAGTCTGCAATTTTCAAGATTCCATTGTTGTCAATTAGAAGGTTGGAACCCTTTATGTCACGATGTAGAACACCACGACTATGACAATGATCAAGCCCACGTAAAAGTTGTTGCATGTAACATTTAACCTACCAGTAAACAGTAAAGATCAGAACCAGCAGTCTAATGAACATGATAAACAATGACATGACACAGAAAGCATTTCTACAAAGTTCCACAAGTAAGGATCTAACCCCGATGCTAATGGTGAGGAGATATACAGGCGGGAATATCACAGCTACAGGCAGTAATAAAGAACAAAGGATGGACTGTTAAAGGGAACAAAATCTTTCCCAATTACCTGGGATTCTGTAAACTTCAGACCAGGGTGTGATGCAAGCCCTGTTAGATCATGCTCCATGTACTCAAAAACAAGGTACAAACTGCAAGACATCCTTGATGTGACTAGACCTTCCAGCTTGATCACATTTGGATGATCGAGCCTACGCAGAATATGAATTTCCCTTGCCATAAAGCGAACACTCTCAGGCTCAAGGTTATCAAACCTAACTTTCTTCAAAGCAACAATTTTCTTTTGATCAAGATCACGAGCCCTATACACATTACTGTAAGTTCCTTGGCCAATCTGCAAAGATAAAAAAAACATCACACAACAAACCAAACACAATGATTTAAATCAGACAGTATCTAAAGATAAAACCATGATGAACTATAGAGTTGCTAAGATATGAGTTTGATAGGAATCCTAGGGACTGTATCAGAGTTCTTATCTTGACTAAAGAAAGTAGCATTCACATAGAAACTAAAAAAGATAATTACCAATATATCTACATTGAGACTAATCCAACATCAAGCTTTCAGATGCCTCAAATCAAGGAAAATGTACTGGTCACTCTAAATTGATCCTCAGTCCACCAAAAGTCGGGACTGGCATTTACATACAAGTTATGAGCCAACCAAATCTCATCAGGTGAGATGTCACATAAGAGTTACAATTGGCATCATGAGCTTCTAAAGTACAACGGTACAAGGAATCTAAGACCCATAGATGGGATGTGGAAACTAGTCTCACAATCCCATTGAAATAAAAAAGATGAATGATGGACTGAAAGTGGCATACCTAGACAGAAAAGAGATGGCACGTGCTTTATGGAAGTACGGGACTACAATATCTAAGCTACTTCTACAAGATACAAATGCTTCACAAATTATAATTTGGTTGTTGACCAAATATTTTCAATTCAATGTTTAAATCAATCTACATAACTCTACTGCATTCAACTGGTTGGAGTCATATTCTGCAGGATAGATTCTAAGTAGGTGAAGGGGATCTTGTACTAATGGTGTTTCGAGCTGATGATTTGACAACTCACATTCTATTTGCAATAGCCACACTATCACTGGCTGAAGTTTTAATACCCAAACTTTTCAATTCATAGGAATTGCAACAATAAATTCAGAGCACACTTTACGATAACGCAGCCTCACCAGAACTCATTTTCCATCATTAAATCAATTAAATAGTAGTAGTTGAGATGCTGGCCGATAAAGCATAACATGATAGTTAGCATTTGCAATTGCATGAAGATAGTCCATATTCATATAAGATCATAATGCAACTTAAATCAAGAAAGGAGCATACTTTATCTAGCTTCTCAAAAGAATCTGCACGGCGTGGTAACCATCCCTTGATAGCATCTCCAGCCACCGCGGCTAACCAGGCAGGCCATCCTGCAGCAACCTGCTCCCCTTCTATAGCTTTAGGGATACTACTCAACGAAGGATGCGGAGCAACAACATAAGCAGCCATCCTCTCCCTCTTCCTCTCAAAATTTGCACCATGCAATCTGACCGACCCATTTGCTTGCTTCTCATTCTGCATTGATCTCCCATCATTACTATCATGTGGCTCCCTAGCTTTGTACCCCTCCTCCCTCCTCGAGGAAGGCGCCCTCGAGGGTTTGCTTAACACTCGTTGCTCTCTTGGGCTTTCCTTGCTATCCTCAATAGCAGAAGGCTTGCAGCAAATGCTACCCATAATTCACCAAAACCCACACCACCAAGAAAAAAAAAACCTTTTTTGTCACAGAATCAGAATATACATCTCAAATCTTGCATTTTTACAACAAACCCTCTTCTCAACACTCCCTGGAGTATCAAAATGACACAAAATATTGAATTACTCCCACCATTACTCCACCAGTAACCAAACAATCATCATTCACAAATCCAAGAGCCTAGGAGCCTCCACATCCACCAAAGCTCATCCACACAAACATCAACACCCTGAAAAAGGCACACTACAAATCACTTCACTCGAACAAAACCCTCCAGCTCAAAAACCAGGAACCACCCACCAATCACAACAATACCCAAAAACGCCACAGACCCAGACTCCAGATTCTCCAACAAAAACACATTCAGCAAAAAAATTAACAAAAATAGAAAATTTTGCACTACAGAGTACCTTGGAAATGACTCTTCCTGTGGAGAAAACCCCACAAATTGGTCCAAGAAACGAACCCTAGAGAGTGATCTAGGGTTTAGTGGAGAGCAAGGGCATGGATCTAGGGCACAGTGAATCAGGGGATTGAGGAGAGAGAGAGAGAGGGAGGTGGAGGGTAAAAATCAGCTGAGCAAATTGAGAATGAAAAATAAATGCTCTGAAAATGAGAAAATGAGAGGAATATGAATATAATAATAGTTAATAAAAATGGAAATATTTATTATGTCACGGCTCGTATCTATGGTGAGAGAGAAGTTACTATCACTGAACGATCCCCAAATACATTCTTCTCCTCACTGTGACGCCCACGCGCTGTTTGCTACAATAATAATGGAAGAGAAATAAAAAAGGAGGTGTAGGTGAGGTTTTGAGTAGGAGCGTGGAGTAAGGTACGTATTAGGGAGGGGTCCATGACATGAGTAATTAAATACTGAGACTTTGGTTTGGTTGGAACCAGAAATGAGAAGACGAAGAAGAAGAAGGTCGTTGCCTTAATTACCCAACACACACTTCCCACTGGCCCCCACCTCCTCCCCATTTATAAATTATGCTTCAAAACATTATTTATTATTTAACTTTAATAATATCACACTATTTTATGAAATTTATGAAATAAAATAAATTAAGCATTAGGTATTGTTTCCTAATCTTTCAAATATTATTCAAATATTTGTAGATTTTACCGTCAGTTTGTAGTTTTCACGTACTGACTGTGAGCAATAAGATTCTGATGTGAATCATTTTTGGGACCACTTTTAAGCCCAAACATATCAATCCTCAATGGATATGTTCTAGGGTTGTAAACGAACCGCTCGAGCTCGCCTCGTAAAATATTCGGTTCGGGCTCGTTATAATCGAGCTCGAGTTGAATTCGAGCTCAAGGTTGGGCTCGTTTAATAAACAAGCCGAACTCGAGCCTAACCTTTTAAGGCTCGATAGGCTCGCGAGCCGGTTACTTTAATATTTAATTAAAATATTTTTAAAATTATAATAAATATTTATAATAGAACCAAGCGAGCCAACTCAAGTTGAGTCAATCTTAAGTTGGCTCATTTATTATTTACTCAACTTTTAATAAATACTTGCATCAAAACTTAAGTGAATCGAATCAAGCCGAGCTCGAGCTTATCTATTTTACTTCGAGTCAAGCTTGAGTTTGGTTGCACAAGTTCGTACGAGACCGAGCCGAACATTTTTTTCACGAGCCGAGCCGAGCCCTGCCAAAATGAGGCTCGATTCGGCTCGTTTTCAGCCTTATCTATTTCAATTTTCTAAGCAATAAAATGTTGAGCATTGATTTTTAAATTCTTTTTATTGGCCAAATAACTATTAATGTGTGATCAAAAAAGGCTAATAGCTCTCAAATTTGGTCAAAACTTATTGATGAAAAAACGTCTTTACCTAAACTATTGTTCACAATAAAGAGGTAAAAGTTCTGTATTAGAAAAGATGAAACTGAGGAAAGAAAGGGAAGTCAAGAAGAAAAAAGTGGGATTGAAATCATGAGTTGCGCCTGTAAGACGAAGTCACATGCGGTTTTAGTTTTGTGGTTAACCAGTGGTTCTAACATTTTAAAACCACAACCAGACCGAATTATTTAGGTTATCTTTAAATTAAAACTTCAACCACACAAATTATTTACAGTTCATTAACCACGGTGTACGATTGGTCAATTTTACAGTAAGTGCGCTTTCATGATTAATTATGAGCACCCTAATTATTCATCATCATATTCAAAATATGCACCCAAATTTCTACACATATTTCCTTTAGTGAATGTTTGAGTCTTTGGTCTCAATAAACTATTACATATATCTCACAACCAGTAAATTTCAGACTAAGTTGCAAAAAAATCAGTATTAAATATTAATGAATTATAATTTATCACTCTTGATTAAAAATATTGTAATTCATCCTTTAAAAATTCATAATATTTAAGTTAGCACCATAAACAAAAAATGTTACAAATTACAACCTTCAGCTATTTGTAATTTTCAGTTTACAACACTTTCAATCATTAGTTTTTATTATATATTAACAGTTAAAATTAGTAGTAAAATCATTGATCAATGTCATGTTGCATTAATTTTTATCAAAATAACATAAATGTTGTAATAGAAAAAATAATTAAGAGGTTTATTTCCTTTGTCCAATATTGTCATTTCCGACCAATATAAGGATTCTCCATTCTCCAATCTTGATCCAAAATAATGTTTTAAATGTATTTTTAAAATATTACATTAAATATGTAAACCTAAATATTGTTACAAGTAAATGTATATTTAATATATGAAATGGAAAATGACACTTTTGTACACTTAAATATACATTTTTGACACTTCTCATACTATAATTTTTTTCTTCTCTTTTTTCCATACTTGAATTTTATTTTGGACAACTTACCCCTAAATTTTCAAAAATACCGAAATTACCCCTGAATTGAACCAAAATTAAATTTGGTCTAATGGAGAAAACCGACCCAATTTTTAAAGAGTGTAAAAAGACGAAATTACCCTCAACTATTCATCAAATTCTCAATTGAATGCCACCTCTCTCATTTCTCCATTTCTTTGTCCTCTCCTCCTCCGCCGCCCCCTCCTCGTCGGCATGCTCGTCCTCATGGCCTCCCTCAACCTTGAAGTCATCGTCCTTTCGCGCTCTGTCGTCGCCGCCACCGACCTCCTCCAACGACCAATCCATGGAATCCTACGACCACCACCACCTCCTCCTCGAACCCCACACCCAAACCCTCTCCACCACTCTGTCGTCCTCGCCGGAACCCTAACCCGCCCAGAACCATCCTCCACTCACACCTGCCTCCGCTTCTCCGACGGCTCCGCCACCGTCTGGGTGTCTCCTGATTTAGGTCGTGTAGTGCCCAATTTGGGTTCGATTCGGTTGGGTTTGGGGGAATGCCCAATTCCAAGGCTAAGAATCGTGTTTGTGGAGCTCTGGAGTGTATCAGCCCAGTCTCGGTGGTCGCTGGAGGAGGTCGCCTCTGTCCCTGACTGGTCCTCCGTCTGCCTCGACCTCGATGTCGGAGGGCTGTCGGAGGGGCATGAAGAAGATGATGAACAGTGTGGAGAGAGGGGCATAATTGTAATTTAATAATTTATTTTTTCAGTTTTTAATTTGTTATTTGAAAAGACCAATATACCCTTAAATTGTGTGATAAATTTGTTAATCAATGGAGGGTAAAAAATAATTTCATATTAATTAAATTATGGTTAGATCTAGTTGAAATTGAATCGGCTCAATTCAGGGGTAGTTTCGTTATTTTGAAATTTTTGAAGAAAATTGTCCCAAAACGAAATTCAGGTATGGAAAAAAGAGAAAAAAAATTAGGGTATGAAAGTGTCAAAAGTGTATATTTAGGTGCACTAAAGTGTTCTTTTCCCTATATCAAATACGAGATGAGTGAAAATATCTTGTCTCGTATCATTATTTTATACGATTTTTAGTAAATGATGGTAAATTCAAAATCATAAATATTAAAAAAAATTTGTGATGTAATATTTTTCTTGTTTACAATTTTAATTATGAATTATTGATAGATTGTAAATCATAATTAGTTGATAGTTTTATTTTGTAATTGCTCTTAAAATTTAAATATTACTACAAATATATTAGTAGATGTCTATTTTTTTTGAAGAAGAACGAATTTTATTTAAGAAATGACAACTAACCCAGTATTAAATCGGACAACTGAAAATACATGTGATTGGACAAATCTCTTATTAGAAAAAAAAAATCCAACTTGCTTATTAAGATTTAATTAATTTCCCTATTATTCTGTCATATAAAATTAGTTCCTTGCTGTTTTTCATATTTTTAGATAATCCTCCACATTAACCTAATTGTTTTGAGTTGTTAATTTTGGTTACAACAACTCTTTTATCTTTACAAAATACTTTTATGTTTTGATTGGAAATTAGACATGATAACATGTTTGCTAAAATTAGTTTGGTAGGAGGGAGACATTATGCACAAAATGTTATTATTTTATTCAGAGAGAATATTATACTTATATAGACCATATTATATTTTTCAAAATCATTGATAAAGATGTAAATGTGAGTATGATATAAGAATCGTCGGTATAAATAATGTTTATATATTGGGACCCAATTCTCACCCCATATAAATGACTCACTGACCCATCACATCAGTGCAATACATGTTTTATCCTATTAATTAATAAATCTCAAGTGGCAAATAAGTCATCTAGTATCTTTTTGTGTTCAACAGGAATTTAATAAACATTAACTCAACAACACTTATCTATTTATAATGATTATACATTTAACGTCACCAAATAATCATCACATCCACCCTATAAAACACATATTAAAAATGATATAATGTCAAGTACTAGAATTTAATACAGAGATGAAAAGTTTTGTATCTATATATTAAATAGTCTCCCGTGCATATATGTAACATCATTTAACAAAGTAAGAGCTATTTGTTCTTAAGATATTTCTACTATTAAATTACACATGGTAAATATTATAAGAAGCTAGTAAATATTATGGAAAGACTTAATTTATTAATTGAATTAATCAATTTAATGAACTATTATTATTTTTATCATTTCCCCGCAAATTGATAGGCCTTCGGGAAAGATCAATCTTGCATATCAGAGTGTCAAAGCGTGGTCGAAGTAAATGTTTTGTCAAGATATCGGCAAACTAGTCATTGGTGGAGATAAATGAAATTCGAAATGTGCTCCGTTGTACTTATTCACAGACAAAGTGGTATGCCAAAGCGACGTGCTGCATTCAGGAGGATGAGATCTCATTGAGGATTTGAACCAATCAAAGCATTCGAGCTAGCCTTGATTTGAAGCTTCCACATTAAATATTTTGTATGGATGAGTTTTGTGATATGTGAAAGGAAAAGAAATTGCAAAAGATTTTGTGATTTTGTAAGTTTTGCGATATACGAAAGGCAAACAATTGAAATTTTTTTTTGCAGTTTCATAAGGTTCTGTGTTATCTGAAAGAGAAACAATTACAAAATGTTTTTTGGTTTCGTAATAATTTTGTAGGAGTGCAAATGAATCACTAGCCATTAATAAAGATTAAGTTATGAATTTATAATTAAAGTTGTGGTTCGTAAGAAAAGAGAAAAGAAGAGAGGCCCAAATCCATATGCTCTAATATCATAAAGATATGATTTTTTGTATTTATTCTTTAAGTAGTCTCTCATACGTATACATAACATCATTCAACAAAAGTAAGAGATATTTGTTTTTAAGATATCTCTACTGTTAAATTACATTGCAAAGATTATAGGAAACTAGTAAAGACTTTGAGAAAACTTAATTTATTAATTGAATTAATCAACTTCATTAATTATCATTATTCTTGTCATTTAAAAAGTTTTTAATGTGATGATGTGATAAGTTACGAGTCATAAAAGCTATATAAGAAAATACTCTTATGCTTAGACTCTTCTGCAGTTTATTTACAAATTTTTGTACAAATTTATTCAAATAAGTTAATTTGACAAGTTATAAAAGCTATATCAAAAAAAATATACTCTCATACATATTCTTTTAAGTTTATTTATAAGTTTTTGTATGGTGAAAGTGTACTTGAGCAGTGGCCTAAAGAGGCGTTCACTGATCGGTGGTTAGGAGTTTGAGCCGATTTGTTTTTTCATGTAGATTAGGTTTGTATGAGTTGACCTTCGAGTGTGGATTTAAGTTCTAAAATTATTCAATAATGTAAAACGATCATTTTACTATTATTTTCTAATATTTTTTACTCTATCGTTTTGTTTTATTTTGTCATTTTTAATCTTATGGAAAGATATTTAATTAATTATTCAATCCGAATCTCTTTAAATATATGTTTTCGATTTAAAGAAATATGCACCTTCTCAAAAAAAAAAGAAGTTGTCGCGATAAATATATAAGAATACTTAAGACTCGAATCGTATCATTGACTTGTACCATACAATATTCACATGGCATGACAAGTTTGTAGTACAGAGAAGCTTAGTCAACCAAAGACAAGAAGATTTAAAGGAGATGGACACAAGACACATGGTTTGTCACAAACATGTTCTTGCAATGTTAGTGACAAACCTAGAAATGCAATAAGCAACTAATATAAGATGAAACTAATAAGAAATTCTTTTGAGGATATACAGAAAAATAAAGACCATGCAATGCATGGTCTGTGTCAGCCAAGAAGAAGAGAAAAATGCATATATGATACAGCTTCTTAATGAGATGTTTGTGGGCTTGTCCTCTTTAAATGGGACAATGAAGCAATGCCATGGACCCATTTTTAATTCTTCTATTTTACTTTTGTTGTTGGACTATTGTTTTCTTTGTTAAGCCTAAGTTAGCACACAATTATATGTTGTTTTGTTGGTCCACCATTATTCACCTATTAAACTGTGAAATAATTGTGGGCGGGTTTAAAATCATATCATAATACCTTATAGTTGTGATTATATTATGATTTAATTTACATGATATCTTTACAATTACGAAGGTCTAAGATAAATTTCTTTTAAAAAAAGATATGTCATTTCACATAAAGAAGATACTATAAATTGGTATCTCATACTCGAATCTATTTCAGGATGATCTTAAAAATAAGTATTTCTTTTGCTTTATGATGAAGCCGATCGCTCACTATGAACTGATGTTCATATTATGATTTAATTCTATCCCTTGGGAATTCTCTTATATGCAATTGTTGCTTGCTCTCAATGATGGAACCAGAAATTTTTGGTATGAGGGCAACATTTCTTTTCATAAAAAAATATTGTCAATTGAACTCAAGGAAGTTGTGAAAGTAAAATTCTTTTACCACTAAGCTAAGGAAACTTTTTGTTATTTTTACACAACTTTTATATATATTACAATTCAAAATAGGGCAAGTGCAATTTTCGGATGAAGTTTTACATTCGATAATCTTAAATTCCCGAGTCAAGGAGGGGTTGCTGCACCCCTGTAGTTCCGCCCCTGCTTGCTCTAGCACATATGCTAAATATCAAGTTGTTGTTGAAACTACCTTTGAGATCTTATGGTTATGCTTATTGTTCAACGATATAGGTATCATTCACGGTTCTACTACTCTTATTCATTTTGACAATCAAGGTGATATGTAGATTAATCATAACGACATATTTCATGAACGTACCAAACATATAGAGAATGATTGTCACTTAGTGCATCATCGTCTCATAAAAACACCACCATTCATCGCATTGTCTCTTCTAATGAGCACACCACTTGTTGGGGAATAAACCAAGTATTCAACCTTTAATAACGGATATAAAGATCGAAACTTGAATTCCCTTAGCCTTTGCGGAAGCTAACCACATTAGAGACGGCCAATTCCGAATCAACAAGTAACAATCAACAATACTAAGCTAGGCAAGTAATAAAAAAATAGAGACACGAGATTTAACATGGTTCGACAAAACCTACATCTACGGGGCCCGGGAAATCCACTAGAACAATAAATTGACAACTTGTATACACCACAAGTTTGTCACAACCAAGAAGTCAATAATTTCTCAATTCACCTCTTTTTTTCAAGCTCACTCTTTTATCAAGAGTTATCTAACTCATTCAAAATCTATTCTACCATATAACTCTCCCCATGAGTTTTCCCAATCCCAAAGACCCAAAGAGCTCAACTCAAAGAAAACCTAGAGCTATACCTCAAGCTAGATGACAATACCTTGCACCTTTTTCCACTTGATGCCCTTAAGAGGATGGACCTCCTCTTCTTCTTCCTTGGACAACAACTCAACAATAGGAGCAGCTCCTTCCCTCTTTCTTCACTCTCGGGCAGCTCCTCACACCTCACAAAAGATACACAGCAGCAGCAAGAGCTGCTGCATTTTGTTTCAAAAGTTCCATCTCTAATGGGCTTAAGTGAGATGGGCCCAACCTGGGCCTTAACTCTACAATTCTCCACCTCGTCCATCATTTGATCAACCTCAAATTTTGACGAACTCTAGCGCATCTCGCACAACAAAGATATGTAGAACAAACCGACTGCACCACTATACCATGGTTCCCTACGTACCCAAACTAGGATCAAGCCTCTGTTGTTCATGAAACCGGGCAAAATCTCCACCTCACCCCAACACCACCCTTCAGGGCTGCTCTCAACACGAACTGATATGCAGCAAGTCCAAGCAATGCTGAAACTTTCCATCTGTCACCACCTTGGTCAATATGTCTGCTGGGTTCTCATCTGTGTGCACCTTCAATATTGAAATATCACCTTCCTCTATTACTTCCCGCACAAAATGATACATGACATCAATATGTTTGGTACGAGCATGGTAAACTTGATTTTTAGCCAAATGTATCGCGTTCTAACTGTCACACTGCAAATCCACCTTTACCAGCTCAATCCCCAAATCATCTAGAAGACTCCATAACCACAATGCTTCTTTCACTCCCTCTGCCATGGCCATATACTCGGCCTCGGTAGTAGAAAGAGCTATTGTAGCTTGCAACATCGATCGCCAGCTAACTGGAGCCCCGTATATGGTAAATACATAACCAGTAGTAGATCAACGTCTATCTAGATCACATGCATAATCTGAGTCCACAAACCCATTTATCTGACACATATCTCCACCAAAGCACAAACCCGTGTTCTTAGTACCCTTCAAGTACCTTAGGACCCATTTCACTGCTTCCCAGTGTGTCTTCCCAGAATTTGCCATAAATCTGCTAACAACACTGACTGCTTGTGAAATATCTGGACGTGTACACACCATAGCATACATCAAACTGCCAACTGCACTAGCATAAGGAACATGATCCATGTATGCCTTATCTTCTGCCGTAGAAGGAGAATGCTTACTAGAGAGCTTGAAATGTGGAGCCAATGGAGTCCCCACTGGTTTTACATCTTGCATCCCGAACCTGCCAATTACCCGCTCAATATAGCTTTTCTGACTCAAGAACAATTTCCGGTTAGACCTCTCTCTTATAATCTCCATACCCAATATCTTCTTTGCAGCACCCATGTCTTTCATCTCAAACTCTTGACCAAGCTGAGACTTCAACCTATCTATCTTTGTCTTGCTCTTCGAAGCAATAAGCATGTCGTCCACATATAAAAAGAGATAGATGTAATCACCTCCACGAAGTTTCCGAATATAAACACAACAGTCATACTCACTTATGGAGAACTCATGCTTTAACATGAAAGAGTTAAATCGCTTATACCACTGTCGAGGAGACTGCTTCAGTCCATACAGTGATTTCCTCAAACGACATACCTGACTCGCTTTACCCTCAACCTTGTAACCCTCAAGTTGAGCCATATAGATCTCTTCATCCAAGTTCTCATGCAAGAAAATTGTTTTGACATCGAGTTGCTTCAACTCAAGATTACCATAAGCAACAAAACTCAAAAGCACTCGAATGGAAGTGTGCTTTACCACTGGAGAAAAAATCTTGTTATAGTCAACTCGCTCTCTTTGTGCAAACCCCTTAGCCACCAATCTTGCCTTGTACCTCGTACCATCAGACTCGGAATGATCTTTTTTCTTCTTGTACACCCATTTACAACCAATAACTTTCTTCCCAATAGGCAATGAGACAACCTCACATGTTTCTTTCTTTCTTAGAGACTCCATCTCCTCTTCCATCGCAGTTAACCATCTCTCGCTATTTCTATCTCAAATAGCTTCCTTGAAGGAGACCGGCTCATCTTTATCCACCGAGTGTGCAAAATCAACCAAAATAACCTGCCCATAATGTTTCAAAGGTTGGTCTGACCCCAACTTATAAACCTGCTTATACACTCGCCTTGGTCTTCCGGAAGCCAAGTTATCCACGAGTTGTTGTTGTTGTTGGACTTGTACATTTTCATGTCGAATCGTTTCTTGCTCAAGCACATCATCACTCTCATTCGGAGTGGCTCCATGATCCATCTCTTGAACACGACTAGAACCTGGTTTATCATTAGGTTCTATCTCAAACTCATGATACTTAGGAGACTCACTGCTAACACCACCGGGCACCGTAGCTTTCGAAGAAGCTACCATGGAGTTCTCATCAAAGGTAACATCCCTGCTGATCACGAACTTAGAATCTTCTACACACCAAAGGCGATAGCCTTTTACTCCAGTTGTATACCCCAAAAATATTGTCTTTTTGACTCTTGCTTCAAGTTTTCCATTGTTGACATGATAGTATGCTGTGCATCCGAAAATTCTGAACCTGTCATAACCTGTCATACCCTGAAAGGTAAATCTCTATCTAAACTTCAGTGTGGAGATCGATTGACAATGTAGCAAGCTGTAGCAACCGACTCTGCCCATCATTTCTTGCCCAAACCAGCATATAGTCGCATACACATTGCTCTTTCCCGCAATGTACGGTTCATTCTCTCTGTGACCCCATTCTGGTGTGGTGTATCCCTGACTGTCCAATGCTTGACAATTCCCATTTCAACACATAACTTTTTGTAGGCACCATCTGTATACTCTGTACCGTTATCAGATCTCAGTGTCTTCAATTTTCTACCTGTTATGTTCTCAACCATTATCTTCCACCGTATGAACATGTCAAATACCTCATTCTTATGCTTCAGGAAATAAATCCAAACATACCTATAATGATCATCAATGAAAGTGACGAAGTACCTGAAACCTCCATTTGAAGTAACTGGACACGGACCCCAAACATCTGTACGCACATAGTCTAATATACCTCTGCTTCTATGTCTGCTTCCCTTGAACTGAACCCGATGTGCTTTACCGTACATGCAATGCTCGCAAAAATCAATGCAAGACTTTTTCATATTCTTCAGCAAACCTTGTTTACCAAGCAGATCTAGACCCTTTTCTGACATGTATCCAAGCCGCCTATGCCATAGTCGAGTGCATTCACATGGGTCACTGTTGCTTTTACTAGTCCCAACTGCCGCATTTCTTGTCACTGTCGAACCCAAAAGAGGGTACAAGTTCCCTTTTTTGATGCATTTCATTACTACCAAAGAACCCCGAACAACTTTCTTAACTCCATTCCATGCAACAATTTTGCAACCACCAGAGTCTAGAATACCTTCAGGAATAAGACTCTTCTGCAATTCTGGGACATGTCTCACATTTTTCAAAGTTCTTACCACTCCATCATACAATCTTGATCCTTATCATACCCAACCCAACTGTCTTACAAGAGTGATCATTTCCTAGCAAAACAGATCCAACATCAATGCTCTCATAGGTAGTAAACCACTTCCTATTCAGAGTCATGTGATGTGAGCACCAGAATCAAGTATCCAATTACCGAAGTTATCCTGTTCAACACCAACGACGAAACAATCATCTTTACTCGCATCCGAAAAATAATCCGCTTATTGCTCACCTTGTACCTTTCCTTTGCCTTTGTTCTTCGTTCTTTTGACTTGCCCTCTTATTCGGACAATTTTCCTTGAAATGCCCAAGCTCACCACATTTAAAACACGACCTATCTCCCAGAGGTCTAGAATTTCCCTTAGACTTCCCTCTTTTGGTTTTCCACTGGTCATTGCTTCTACCTCTTGTAAACAACCCTTGTGCTTGCTCCTTGCTACCACTATTAGACAAATCACCACTTTCAATCTTTCGAAGATTATCCGCTAGAAGTGAAGTTCTAATCTCATCCATTGTAAGAGTATCACCCACAAACATCAATGTTTGAACAAGATTCTCATAAGACTTCGGCAACGAAAGAAGTAGTAAAAGTGCATGATCTTCATCTTCTACCTTCACATCAATATCTCTCAAGTCCGATATAATCCTATCAAACCTGTTAATATAATCCCGGATTGAAGTACATTCCTTCATCTTGCAAGTATACAATTTGGATTTCAAATAGATCTGATTAGTTAGAGTCTTCGTCATGAAGTTTGCCTCCAACTTTAACCACACTCCCGCAGTCGTTTCCTCACTATCAACCAAGAAAGTAACATCACTCTCAAGGCAAAGAATGATAGCCGCTCGTGCTTTAAGATCTAGTTTTTCCCAATCCTCATCCGACATATCTTTGTGCTTCTTTGTTTTGCCCCCAAAGCCTTGTGCAATTCTTGTGAGCTAAGCAAATTCTTAATTTGTATCCTCCAATAGGAGAAATCATTCTTCACATTGAATTTCTCTACTGTATACTTCTCATCTTTTACTGTATCGCTTCCAGACGCCATATTCCACTTGCTTCAAAAATAGTCTCTCTTATGAATTTTGTCGAACACCTTGCGTGCACTACACAAGATATCAAACCGAGCGCCCACATTCGAATTTCTCCACCCGAATCTCAACCGGAGCTTTGATACCAATTGTTGGGGAATAAACCAAGTATTCAACCTTTACTTATGAATATAAAGATTGAAACTTTAATTCTCTTAGCCTTTGCGGAAGCTAACCACCTTAGAGACGACCAATTCCGAATCAACAAGTAACAATCAACAATACTAAGCTAGGCAAGTAATAACAAAAATAGAGACACGAGATTTAACGTGGTTCGGCAAAGTCTACATCCACGGGGCCCGGGAAATCCACTAGAATAATAAATTGACAACTTGTATACACCACAAGTTTGTCACAACCAAGAAGTCAATAATTTCTTAATTCACCTCTTTTGTTCAAGCTCACTCTTTTATCAAGAGTTATCTAACTCATTCAAGATCTATTCTACCATAGATCTCTCCCCATGAATTTTCCCAATCCCAAAAACCCAAAGAGCTCAACCTAAAGAAAACCTAGAGCTATACCTCAAGCTAGATGACAATACCTTGTACCTTTTCCCACTTGATGCCCTTAAGAGAATGGACCTCCTCTTCTTCTTCCTTGGACAACAACTCAACAATAGGAGCAACTCCTTCCCTCTTTCTTCACTCTCGGGCAACTCCTCACACCTCACAAAAGACACACAGCAGCAGCAGCAAGAGTTACTGCCTTTTGTTTCAAAAATTCCAGCCATAATGGGCTTAAGTGAGATGGCCCAACATGGGCCTTAACTCTACACCACTAACATTTTCGCCTGCTCACTTCTTACTTCCATGACAGTTCATGACTTACTTTGCAAATGACTAGGGCTGGGCACGGTTCCGGAACCGGACCGAACCGGTCAGAATCGAACCAGACCCAATCAATCGGTTCTTTATTTTGGAGACCCAAATCCGGACCCGATAAGTCGGTTTTGGTTCGGTTCTGGGCCCGGTTCTATGGTGCGGTTCTCGGTTCTACCCAATTAGACCCAATTGAATGATTAATTGTGAAATTAAGGGTCCGGTTTTCTAATATAGTTGTATAGTTTTGCTTAATTAGATACAATTAATGTGATATTAAAATATTGTTCAATTTATGGTGAAAACTATACATATTTAAAATCTTTTTAGACTAAAGCATAAAATTGTAATACAAAAAATACTAATTAAAACCCCCAAAATCGGTTCGGTTTCGAAACAATTAATTAGTGGTTCTTCACTCTTAGAACCGGAACCGAACCGAATTGATTCGGTTCTCAATTTTGAGATCCAAATTCGATCCGATACCCACGGTTCTCAGTTCTTCGGTTCGATTTCGGTTTGGATCCCGGTTTGGTTTCGGTTTTGGGTAAAAAGTGCCCACCCTTACAAATGACAACTCATCTCATAACCAACAATGAAAACTAATACTCGCCTCAAAGCTAATGAAACAAACTTAATTAAGGGAAAATACAAAACATAAATCGTCTCAAAGCCAATAATATAAAATGAAAATAATTATATCATCAATTACGCTGCCCACAGGAAAACCATTCGTTAACGAATGGGCTGAACGATGCAATCATTTATGCTTAACAAAATAATCAACCTGATTAATCTTGATACCATGAAGAGAAGTGAAAATAATTTTTATTAATTCGGTACATTCATACATAAGTTTTTTTGAAAACACATTCATATATAAGTTAATACATGTTTTAATTAAGAAAATTTTATCAATAAATACAATGAAATAAATCAATTTGATCAACATGGTAAAGATTATTGTGATTTCTTACCTAATTGGACCTCAACTCTAATCCAACATTATTTTTCTCTATTTGTTTAAGAATTCTTCTCACATGTTTTTCTATTTGACCATATATATGCACTTTGAAGACCATCATACTTTGGAATTGAATCTTATTTTATTTGGAGTGTTCAACTATAATATTATTCCGACAAATAACATAATGGGTAAAAGACACAAGACTACACCCAACAATACCAAAAAGACACTTAACTACCCCATATTTCAAAACAGACAGTGAGCTACACCCAAATATCATCAACTGATAGATAGCACCGACCGTTAAAATTTTGGATGGAAACTGTTAAAATTTGAGGTAAAAGGACGAAAATGCCCATGGTCACACTTCAAATTTTCAAAACCATGCCATCTATTCCAAAACAAAAAATTTGTCTGAATCTTGTCTATTTTTCCCTAATTATCAAAACTCTCAATAACAATCCACTCATGAACAACACAGTTACACAAACAATTTATTCCAAAACAAAAACTTCAAATCAGCCCTTTGTTTCTTCAATTACTCAACCAAACAAGCAAAAAACAACCGAAAATCGAATAAATCGAGAGCCACGAACCTCTTCCTGATCCCACAGGTCCTTGAACGCGACGGACTCGCCGGCGGCGGTGAAGATACTGACCTCGCCGAGCAGGTCTCCGACGCCGGGACCGTAACCAGAAACAGAAATTGTTTGTTGGGATTTTGGGGTACTGGCTATGGCAAGCTTTGTGCTCGAGGCCATTGGAGACCGGATGAAGATGCTAAGCTCATGAAGCTTGTGGCCCAATATAGCCCTCAGAACTGGAATTTGATTGCTGCAAATCTCCAAGGAAGATCAGGTACATATCAAAAGCCCACATTAAAAAAAATAAAGACATTAATGCTAGGACTGTTATTTGGGAGGAAACCATAGAATTGGTGCTGTTTAGACTAATGAAGAACATAAAAAAAAAGTGATCTTTTTAGGTTTCATGTTGACCCTTTTCAAGGAAATGTCATGTGATTTGAAAGACCTCTAAAAGGACCCACCTTTGATGGCTTTAGAGTTTAGCCTCTTTTTAAAAGGACCCATTGCGTTGATCTTGAATTTCTTGGTTTTGTTTGATGATGTGTAGGCAAGAGTTGCAGATTGAGGTGGTGCAACCAGCTGGATCCAAGAATCAACAAAGGGGCTTTCAGTGAGGAAGAAGAGGAGAGGCTCTTGTCTGCTCACAGACTGTATGGGAGCAAATGGGCCATGATTGCTAGGCTCTTTCCTGGAAGAACTGACAATGCTGTGAAGAATCATTGGCATGTGATCATGGCCAGGAACCTCAGGCAGATATTCACTATTTGCAGGAAGAGGAAGCTTTGTGCTGCTCCTGGTCCTCCTCAGGCCCTAAAGTTTCTTGCAGTGACTCAACCAATTCAAGCACCATGGATGAGTCTGCCTCTGGCTGTACTGATTTAAACAAATTTTTTGTTTTGGAATAGATGGCATGGTTTTGAAAATTTGAAGTGTGACCAAGGGCATTTTCGTCCTTTTACCTCAAATTTTAACAGTTTCCATCCAAAATTCTAACGGTCGGTGCTATCTGTCAGTTTATGATATTTGGGTGTAGCTCACTGTCCGTTTTGAAATATGAGGTAGTTAAGTGTCTTTTTGGTTATGTTGAGTGTAGTTTTGTGTCTTTTACCCTAACATAATTAGTTGTGAAAGCGAAAATTTACCATATTTCAAAAACTGCACAGTGCCTTTCTTCCTCACGCAGAGGGAGCGAAAATGTACCCATCACGCGAACCCAAGAGTTCCGATTACGCGCCACCAGGACCTTAGAACTGTGTATTTGGGGGTCAACACTCGAATCGCAATCCAAGCTTCAATTGGGTTTTCGATTTGTAGGTAAAGTTTTACCCTTTTCACTTTCATGGTGTTTGTTTCGATTGATTTTGTCGCTACCCGCCATCGATTCTCGAATCAGATTAATGTTTTTGTGCTGCATTTATGTATCTGACGAACCCATGATTTGGATTTCAATAACGAAATTAAACTGGGATTGTTGAATTTTGAACTGTTGTTGGTGTTTTAGGATGGTGTTTGTGTGATTTTGGAGGTGGGTTTTGTGATTTAAACCTAGTTCAGTTTTGGTTTGCAGATTTTGAATCACATTGCCGCTCAAGCTCGTGCATTTGATTTTGAGATTGTGAAGTTTGTCAGATTTTTTGGGGGATTGAGTTGGTGGTGTTTTTAATGCATTGAGGGATCACTTTGGAGGCAATAATTGTGGAATTCAATGGTTGGAGGTGGCACTGAAATTTTGATTTATTGCGCAAATATTGTCTGAATTGTGGTCGAATCAAGCTCTGAAAATATTTGCGCTGGAGATGAGTTTCAGCCTTCTCCAATGAGTGGCTTTTCAAAGGAAATTGGAGATGAAACTGGGTCTATGTTCAGGGAGTAACGGATCGATTCAAAATGCTGTATTGCAGAATCATGTAGCATCAATTCCAGTGCGCAAGCTTCCAAAGGGGGGACTTTATCTTAGGGAGAAGGAAAGGATTCTCCCTTTTATTTGCCGAAATACTTTTAGAGGGAAGGTCGTACTGTTGCTTTCAAGTATCCTTGCTCTTTTCATTTTTACATACGGTTCCTTTAGAATTAATAAAGGTCCGTTCTCCATCTACAATCCTTATTCTTGCTATTTTGCAAAAATTTCTCAATTATGCATTCTAGGTTTGTAAGTTCATATTTTATATCCTAACAAGTAAGATGATACGTCAATTGATAAAGCCGACTTCTCTGAATCTTTTTATAGTATAATATCAGCAAGATGCATGTGCATATTGGTTTGCGTAGTATATGATGATGTCATTCCTACATATATTCACCCGCAAATTGAAATGAACAATGAAATTGAGGGGGTATCGTTGAGCTAAGCTGATAACCAGAGTAATGAATTGTAGGTCTGGAAATTCATACTTTTGCTGGTGCTTCTTTAAAAGAGTATGCTGCACTCTATGTCCATCCATGCGACAAATTTGCATTTCCTCCCCCTCCGCCTAATAGGAAACGTATTGGTCCCCGTCGTAAGTTTTTAGTTCTGTTATTATTCATACTACTTTCATCATTTGCCTTCTTAGTAGCTATTAAAGTGGGATATATGTAATGTTATATTTGCATATCAATCGTGCCCTTTTATCATTCTTTCTTGTTGTTTTCAGCTTGTCCAGTATGTTACCTTCCCGTGAAGATGGCTATAGCTAGCATGCCGAGTCCCTCATTAGCACCATCTGTGATTCACAACTTAGCATATGTACAAGACGAAAATCCAACTAAAACCGAAGAACATGGAGGCTCTGAATTTGGTGGCTATCCCTCTCTAGAGCAGAGGAGCGATTCTTTTATCATAAAAGAGGATATGACAGTGCACTGTGGGTAGGTTTACTCTCAATAGTCTTTCTTTTATTGGCATTTCTTGGGAAATTTTGCAACAAGCGTAAATTGGTTTGTTGGTGGAATCTTATTCTCCTTATTATCCTTCAAGCCGTTATACCCTTTTAAAATGATTTACGAACTGCAAATTTGCCAAATGCTTCTAACTATTTGTTTTGGGGTCTTTTGCTTGATACTCCCTTTGCTAGATTTGTCAAAGGAAGTAAACCTGGCCACCAAAGTGGATTCGATATTGATGAAGCAGATCGTATGGAGTTATATCAGTTTCATGATGTTATTGTTGCATCAGCTATATTTGGTATTGCCCACATTATAAATTCTCCACACAACTCCTTGCTCTTGTGAATGCATTTTTATTTTCCTCATGATTGCATCGATCCTTACCAGGAAATTATGACACACTACAGCACCCAGAGAACATTAGTGTAGCAGCATTGGAAAGGGTTCCTTTCTACATGTTTATTGATGAACAGACTGGAGCATACATGAAGAACTCTTCTATCCTAAACAGTAGTAATCGGATTGGAATTTGGAGAGTTATTATTGTTCATAATCTTCCTTATACTGATCCTAGACGTAACGGAAAGGTCAGTTATTTTGTCTCAGCTCTGTACTCAAGCATGGTTCTGTCACAGTAGCTTTTATTTTTTAGCACTTTTTGGGGTTTGTAGTTTGCTCACCATCCAAACCGTACATCCTTGTGTACAGACCAGCACTTGCTTTTCAGAAAATTTAGTTAAGATGCACGCGAAGGAACAGTTAACCCCATAGTTGTGGATTTAATGCTGGGTAGATATAAGGTTGTTAAACTTACTCCTACCCAGAAGATTAAGCTATTATATGGAGGGCCGAAATTATATATCAAGTGGTCGCTAAATCCACATCCTTGTAATGTGACAATAATTACAAATCTAGTTGCAAATTATCCCATTGAAGATAAATGTTAAGAATTCCATATACCATGTTCTGTAATGTCCCTGCAATACAGGTTGCTAAAATTAGGAGTTAAGGGGGACTACTGTAGTCATTTGAATTTATGGTGTTTATTCACCCAACTTGCATATATTTTACAGATCCCAAAGCTGTTATTGCATAGACTCTTTCCAAATGTACGGTATTCTATATGGATTGATGGGAAGCTAAAGCTTGTTGTGGATCCTTATCAAGTCCTTGAGAGGTATTTCTTATCCCCTCTTTGTTAGTTTGCTTTACTTTTATTTTTTGGCGTATGGAAAACTGTAATAACTCCCAAATAAAATTCCAGTCTTGATTAAGATATTTCATTTTCTATGGATTGAATGTTCTTTGATGGTTAATATTAATTCTCTTAACATATTTTTTTGATCAGATAATTCTCTTAACATGTGCCAAGTAGCTTTGATTTACATTTCATCATTTCCATCAGTATATATTTTATATCAGTTGAGACCATCTTCTTAGTACACCAGTAAGGGGAAGATAGAAGTCCGTGGAAGTTTTTTAACCCAGATTCTGTAATTTCATTTACATCCGTGCCTTTACTAGCTTTATATTTTGCTTCACTTCCATAAGTTTCATGTTCATGAAATCTTAATAGCTTTACTTAAGATTTACCTGTAATCATGCTTCTTCTTGTTTTTCTTAACATTGCTGATTCTATACTCCAATTTCTTACTCTGTTTCAGGTTCTTGTGGCGCCAAAATGCTACTTTTGCCATCTCAAGACACTATTCACGTTTTGACGTGTTTAAAGAAGCCGAGGCTAATAAAGCTGCAGGAAAATATGATAATGCCTCTATAGACTACCAAATTAACTTCTATAAAGATGAAGGGTTAACACCATATTCTTCTGCTAAGCTTCCAATTACCAGTGGTAAGTGCTTGATTCGTGTATGTATATATATACACACATATGTACTGTTGCAGACATGCATACATGTATGTAACTCAAAGTTTGGTTACAACATATATCTACATGACTCATTCCTGCAGATGTTCCTGAGGGTTGCGTTCTTCTCCGATCACATGATCCATTGACAAATTTAGCTGGCTGTGCATGGTTCAATGAAGTTGATCGTTTTACTTCTAGGGATCAGTTAAGTTTCTCCACAGTGAGGGACAAAATACCAGAATTTAAACGGGCCATGCACATGTTCTTGGATTGTGAAAGGCGTAACTTTGTAATACAGGTAAAATCTATGTATTGCATATCTGAACATAGTTTTTTTTTTCTTTTCCTCAAGATGCCAATCAGATTAAGGGTTTTACACTATTCTCTCGCAATTGACCTCATCTACCTGATTTGGTGGCTTGCTTTGCATAAATGCATGACACTATGACAACTTTATCCGCAGTAGAGGGCATTTTTTTAGGGAAAATTGCAAAAAGGTGCCTTATAATATCACATTTTTGCAAAATGGTGCTCTGTTGTTTGTTAATGGCAAAAAAGTGTTGTGCTGTTTGCATTTTTTTGGCAAAATGTGTATTTTAATGCAAATGACAAAATTGCCCCCGAAATTAAGAATTAAAACTTTTATAACATAATTTTAACTGTAAGATAGTTTAATTAATAAATTAGTTTACAAAATTTGATCATATGAATTTTATTTAAAAGAGAAAAACATAAAAATATTTATTTTTCTAAATTTTTTTTTTAATTTCAGGGATAATTTGGTTATTTTTATAAAATACACACATTTTGCAAAAAAATGCAAACAACACAACACATTTTTGCCATTAACAAACAACAAGTACTCTTTTGCAAAATTGTCATATTATAGGGCACCTTTTTGCAATTTTCTCTTTTTGTATCAGCTTTGAAATGTACCAAGGTTTGGGCTCAAGACCTCCTTTAGGAAGAATGGAGCTCTATATCTGCCACTTGACCCAACAAATGTTGGATGGATTAAAGATGAGAGATACTGAAGCCAGGACTCGAACTTTGTACCCCGGACCACAAATTCAAGTGTTAGACCCGTTGGTCAAGCAAGCTTTGGTGTATATATTGTGCACTTACAAAGTAGTGTATTATAAGCTTTGCATACACCTCTATGATTGCGCTTATTTATAAGTTGCCAGAGCTTATAATACACTTGCTTGATGAAACAATTGTTAATTGTAGCATGATATATACTATTTGAATAGCTTTCCGAAGGAAAAAGAAAACAAATCATTTTACCAAATCATGCTTCTTTTAAAACATTTACCACATAACATACAATCTATAGTTTAGATAGTTTGTGTATAACATGAAATGTCTCAATACTTTCATTTGAATGAACTATTGTGGTAAAGTATGTTTTTTTCAAGGTGAATAATTTTTTCTTTTTACATTTTCAGGCGTATCATCGAGGTGTAATTCCCAGGCGAAGGATTCGTTCCCCACCTCCTCCTCCTCGGCCTGTTAAGAAGAAACCAGCCGTCAAGAAACCAGAGAAAAAGAATCCCAAGCGCGGGAAAGGCAAGCGCCCCCGGAAACTGGGATCGAAAAGTAGTAAGGCAAATAACTCGAGGATTGTTGATTTTAACGCGAATAAGAATTAATGATTTTTACGGATAATTGTAGGTCCATGAGGATTGTTGTTTTTATGGGAAAGAATTGTTGTTGAGCCTAAACAGAATGGTGGTTGGAGAGAAAATGTGTCTGCTGGTAGGGGCTGAGCCTCTCACCTCCATGGATGGGTCACTTTTGACTCTTTGATCCCAATTATGGACCCCAAAGAAAATTTTGTATAATATCTTCTTTTTATAATATATGTATTTTTTTATTAGTAGCTTGTGTCATAATAATTAGTTGAGTAAGGAGATGAACTTGGCTTGAGTGTGATATGTTATATGACATCAATATCTATATACATGTAAGGATTTTTCTCTCCTTTCTTTGAGTAAAGTCGGTTGGATTGAATGGTCAAATTGTACTATTTATGTATAGCTGAAATCAATGTTATATAAATATAGTGGGAATCTCAAAGATTACTGAGTTAAGTAGTAAAATGTCCCCCTCAAAGTGGCTGAGGAAAGTGTTAACTTTGTATTTTCTTGCAAAAAATATATATATTTTTTATATAAAAACTGATGAGATTGTTTGTGAAATCAAGAATATTTTGAAAAAAAATACACTTACACATTTCTTTTTCTTCAACTTTTATTTTCTAACAAATAACACAAGACCTTGGAAAAATGTTATATGAAATTAATGCATTTATATTGCTATAAGAAAGTGTCGGCAAAGAATCAAAACATATGGCTAATGAATCTTAGCTATGTCAATTGGATCCTTATTATATATTAATAAAGGCAAAGAATAGGTCATGAACAAAACCTCAAACAAGCTAAGCTATTGGCTGAAGGAGTGGCCTTTATGAGTATTTCATTTCAGCAACTTGCTATGAATAGCCCTCAATTCAAGACATGAAACCACTTTAGGGGTTGAAATTAAATTACTACAAAAAGATGACCACACTACTTTTAATGATTGTGCTTCAAGAAAACAAGTAAAAAAAATATCACTAATAGGCCCCTCTCTACCACTAGCATCCAAAAATAAAATAAAATATCCAAAACAGTGTTGTTTACAAAATAATACATAGAGAGAGGATTGACCCATAAGGGCTCAATTTGTTTGGAGAAGAAGCAAAGAAAGAAACCAAAAAAAGCATGGCATTTTCTTTATTGTGTAAAAATGAGAGAACCCAAAACCCCATCTTCTTCACCATCTGTCAAAGCCCTAGATCCTCATAATTCAGCAATCCAGCCAAAAAAGGTAACAATTTTCTCTCTCAAAATATCCCTAAAAATAACTAGCACCAATTTCTCAGCCCCACTATAAGTTTGGACCCAATGACCCTTTTCAGATTCGTGCCCCTCCAGCTGAATCTCCAGCTTTAGGCCTCAGGCTTTCTGGTTGATCCAATGTTTATTGGATCTGTTCTTGTGGAGGGGACGAATTAGGTTTCGTATTGCAAGCTCTGTTTGGGTTGTGGGAAAAATCCATTTGGAGCTGTAGGAAAATGGGGGGTTTTGGAATCTGGCTATTGGGTTTCAGGTTTTGATCAATTTGCTCATCTGGGTTTCTGTAGATTATGTTTTTTGACAATCTAAAGGTAAGGATTTGAAATTTGACGATCTAAATCTCAATCAAGTCTTTATGCAATTTCTTTTGAGATAAGGACTTTGACCCTTAGATTGTTGTTGCTGTTGTTCTATTGTTGATTTGAGTTTTGTATCTGAATTGAACAAAAAAGTAGAGACTTCCAATGGGGTCTTCAAGTTTCTTCCTAATATGCATAGTCCATTCTCTGGTTGCTCTGAGCTGTGGAGCCATGATGATTTTTTACACCAAAGAGATGGTTGAGATTGGACACGGCACTGTGATAGCCAAAAAACTTCAAGGATCAACGCCCTACGATCAACTCTTGATCGAAACATCAGATTCATTTTCCGGGTTGCTTTTATTTGCAATTGGGTTCCTATTGCTGATGGTGGCCTTTGTCAAGGACACCGAGTTTCAGAGCTTCTTTGCCAAGGGATGCGTGCTTCTTCACGTCACCATGTCCGTTTGGAGAGTGTGTTTCGGGAGGAAGCTCGAGGATCTCGCGGGCGAGTGGCCAAGGCAGGTCGTTGGGGACATTGCCTTGGCGGGTTCTTGGGTTTTCTTCCTTGTGTACACATGGAAAGAGAAGTACGATTGAGGAATTGCAAAAGGTGCAATGCGCCAAAGCAAATGGAAATTAGGGTTTGAGCCTTTTTGGAGATTCTTGAATCGAATTGGATGTGGTTTGCTTGCTTACAAGATCTTTGGAACCCATTTTGACCGTCAAGAACTTGGAGGCTATGCTGATTGAATCCCAGGTTGATCTGTCTTGTTTAGAACTTTGAATATGCTTAAATTCCAAGAAAATGGAAAAAAGCGTCTTAGGGTTTGGCATGTTTCCTTAAAATTTGATGTACTATGGCCCCTCATATGCTACATGTGTAATGGCTCTTTCCCTTGTACATTTCCATACATAGAATGATCACGAGAAGTGTATTTGTTTACTTGTATTTTGTTCTTTCTTTCTTTTGTGTTCATACATTCTTGATTTTAAAAAAAAAAATAAGCGAACATGCCAAGCTTAGAATACTCGTATTTCTTTAAAAAGATTGCATTTCATTTCACGCTACATTGACGAAACAATCACTCTGCAAATGTTGGAAAGCTGCATAAATAAGGCGTGTCATAACAAATTCATAACTGAAAGGAAAATGCAATAGTCATGAATACAATGAACCCCGAATTCTGCGCGTTTCAAAATTAAATGAAAGTTGTTACACGATTCGGGTTACATTTTCGTATATATTTCTCGCTTAATCACTGAACAATGAAGCTTTACCATCACAGCGCTTGTACAGTTCACTGGTGGATGGGAAGTTCGGATTTTCATGTAAGAATTGTCCTTCTACTTCCTGCAGAATTTGAACAGAAAAAACAGCAGCAACCTGAAAACATAAAACATAATTTCAATGCAACTGTTACATTTCAGTATAAGTTGTAATGTTTTGCTGACTATGAAGCTTCACCATCATATTTACCATTTTCCTGGTGGTCCAGTCAATACTTGTATGTGTGTATATATGTATATATTATATGTATATCTTTTCCTTCAGTTCACTGATGGTCGTGGATGTGAAGTTGGGGTTTTCAGGTATAAGCCGGCCTTAAACTTCCCGATGAATTGGGACAGAAAAACGGTAGCAAACTGAAAAGATAAGCAAAAAACAAACAATTTAGCAATCAAGAAAGAACAAACTTCAGTGACTAGGGTTCGAGTCCCGACATAAAAAAGTGTGGTTATCATGTGCATTGAACTAAATAAAATATGAAACCACCAGCATATAAAAGTTCATATCAGTTTGGTGTAAAGCAATTCAGAAGAAAATCAAGACAGAATCACGAATTCCAGACAGTATAGCCTCTACTATAGAGAATACAATCAAATATTAATATTAGAATAGCGCCGTCTAAGAAAGGATATTACTATCAGACTAAGGCAAAAGACCAGTGGTATCAGTTATGGCACTGATAGAAAGTTTCTATTATGGTTTCTCAGATCCATGGGAACCACCAATTTCGATGCTGTCAAGGAAATGTAACTTGGGAGAAATATACTCACAAATGTTATGGAAACCAATCATCACATAAATAAAAAGTAGGCTTATAGCAATCAATAATTAGTGTACAGAATCTACAGTATTAATCGTAGAAATAGATTCGTTGATCCGTGTAATTCCATTACTATGAAAACTGAAAATTCCCCTTTCACTGACTGTGCAAGACAACTAAATTTTTAGCATTAAATAAATGCACACCAATAATTCTCTTGGACCATTATCGAACAATAGTACTGTTACTAATACTATACATTTAAAGGATCAGTGAAAGGAGCTTATTTCATGTACATGGGCTGAATAAATAAACTGATGTATTGGTTAGTCACTAAAACCGTTGAAAGATTCACAAGTACCTGTAAGCTTCTTATAGCCAGGGAATATGCACACATGCTTGCTATAATCTAGGTTGCCTCCACACAATTCTTCTTCATTTTTTCACGGAGGAATCACAATTCAACAAAATTTGACTGGCATTTAAGGGAGAGATGCGCTTGTTGGTTTGAAAGAAAATGTCCACGAACATCTTTGTACTGGATGCATTAATAGAAAAACCATTGGCAACCATGGTTTTAATGAGTTGAGTCATCTTCTTCATCTTGTATTTACGAAGAAATCCTTGGATCAATATGTTAAAAGTCCAATCATCTGGAGAGCAGCCGTTCTCTTCCATTTTACTGATCATTTCCTCAGCTTCATTTAACAGCCCTTCTTTACAAAAACCTTTAATTAATATATTATGTGTGCGGAGATTAGGATGCTTTCCCTTGGCAGGAAGACTGAGAAACAGATTCCTTGCTGTCTGAAGTTCCCCAGCTTCACACAAGCCATCGATTACGATATTGTATATCACAATATCAGGATTCAATCCACAATTGCTCATATTCTGAAGGAGTGTTATTGCTTCTTTGGGATGTTTACTTGTGTACAAGTGATCCAACAAGATAGCATAAGTTACAAGACTCGGAACCTGCTGACGAGCTTCCATATCTATCAGAAGCTCTTCTGCAACTTGTGGTTTCCCAACCTTGTAGAAGGCTTTTATAAGAATATTATAAGTAACAGTATCAGGAACCAAACCCTGATGGGACATTTCCCGAAAGAGTTGTAGAGCTTCATCCATCCTATTATTTTTGCAATACCCATTAATCAAGATGGTATAACTGATGATATCAGCTACACATCCACGATCTGCCATCAAGTGAAATACTTCCAACGCCTTGCCTATCTCACCTTGCAAACAATACCCATCCATGAGACTGCTGTAGCTAAAAATGTTGGGTTTCGTTCTGTTTTTAATCATCATTTCAAAAACTCTCCTGCGGACTTCATCGGTCTTTCCTTCTTTGCAAAATGCATCCACCAAGGTATTGAAAGTCCGAACATTCGGACGGATGTTTCTACTTTCCATATCACTCAGTAATCTCATGACTTCATCCCATTGGCATAAATTGCAAGCTCCACGAATTAAGCAAGTGTAAGTAACAACACTCGGCCGAATGCCCCTACCCTTCATTTCATCAAAGAGATCAAAAGCCTGATTGACCTGCCCCTCTTTGCACAGGCCGTCAATGATAGCACTATAACTATAAACATCCGGCATACAGCTAAACCGTTCTCCGTCCATACCCCTAAGCATTTCTATGGCAGCATGAGTTCTCCCTACCTTACACAACCCGTTTATTATCGTGTTGTAAGTAACCACATCTGGTTCACAACCTGAATCCCCCATTCTCCAAAATACCTCAACAGCCTGGGAAATGTCACAATCAATAACCACAATACCCTTGATCAAAGTGTTAAGAGTAGTAGTATCTGGTTGCAAACCTAACTTAAAGAACAAACCCAGAACAGAGAATGCAAACTCCATACGCTTCAAATGGAAGAAGCAATCAATCAAAATCGAAAGGGTAAAGACATTGGGGACAATTCCAGCCAAACCCATTCTTCTAAACAGAGAAACAACATGCTGGTAACGTCCCGTTTTAGAAACTACTGTAAGGAGCCTACCGAAAGGGACAAAAGAAGTGAAATTAGAAAAATGGTGTCTTTGGAGCAAAAGGTCGAACAGGTTGAGGGCATGGTCGAGGTAGAGCTTAGTTGAGCCACATTGGGCACAAAAATTAGGAGAAGAAACGGAATCGAAAAGCTCATTGACACGACGCTTCAGTTCCAGCTGATGGGTACTACCTCTACTTGGGGTTCGTGAAGAAGCTCGAGAACTGAAGCAATTTACAGAGCTCGAAGAAGAGGGAGAAGCAGGAGAAGATACGCGCATACCTCTGAATCCATCTTTGAGAAGAGAAGAAGATCGTCCATTACTGAATCTGGATGAAGAAGAAGCAACAGCCCCAAGAACTCTCCTTCTCATCTCTCTCTCTCGCTCAGTTCATAAACACTTCGTGGCTTCATGAAAACTCAAGCTTTCTTGTCCTGAACGTAAAATTAAATGTAGGGTTGGGCAAGGTTCCAGAACCGGGATGGACCAAATTTTCCGGTTCTTTTATTTTCAAACCATACTCGGAATCAGTTCGTTATGACCTTGATTCTCCGGTTTGAATTTTAGGTTGATGTTTTTATTTTTAATTTACGCTCAATTTTTAAATTAAATTAGATGAAATCGAGCCTAATTTTTAGCCAAAATGTTGAATTTGCGATGATACGAAAATTGAACGTTAATGTTACAATTATATTTTAAAACGAAGCATATTTCATTCTCTCTTTATTTGTGGTTCATAGTTACAGTTATATTTTACTAATTATTAACTTATTGTATTAGTTAAATTGTTTTTTTTTCATTTTTCATTAAACTTTTTGTTTGGTGTATTATATTTAATAATTGTTAAAAATTGTCAATTTTTAAGCAAATTTATGCAGATATTAAGTATAATAGTGGATCATTTGATAAACGAATCAACTCGAGACCAATTTATTAGAGTTTGAAATGCTCGCAAACCGACTCATTTTGTTTAGTCTATAAATGAAAGTTAAATTCAAACTCAACTAAAAAATAAATGATCAAGATCGAATTAATTTTTGTTATATGTATTTAGTAATTATTTTATTAATAAACTTTTTAATTAAATATATTATTAATTAATTAATTAAATTTTTAGTGTTTCTGAATCAAAATTGAATGATTTTCTCTCTTAACTCGAGAGCCAGAATCATTAACAATATTTTTCATTGTTCATTCTCAGTTCAACTGGTTTTCTGCTTTGAGATCGGTTCCAAGTCCAAAATGTCGACCCCTAATCAGATGCCTCAGTTGGACCATAACGGGCTTTATATTGTGACCCGTTTTAAAACCCAGCCCATTTCTCAAGCCGCCTTTTGCTCTCTTCCCAACCTGTTCCTCGTCCCAATTCCCAAATCTATAGCTTTCTCGTGGCTTCAAATTTTTGCTTCTGGAATTTTTCGTTGAATCGAACTGCAACTGCTTCTTCTCTCTTACTTCTTCAATCAGAAATTATAGTAAAAGCTGATTTTTTTTGTGTGAAATTGCTTGTATTAGTTCTGTAGCGTTATTCTCTATATTTGTTTGATTTTGATAATAGGCATCTGTTTCTCGTCTTAGATTCTTGTTTTATGATCATTTTTGGGTTGTTTTTGACAAATTTGTTCCATAGTTGGCGGGTGTGAGCTAAAGCTGTAAAATTTGCCCACGCAAAGTGTTTGATAAAATGCCAAAATGGGTTTGATTTGTCTCTTTTCCATTTGAAAATTTTGAATACATTTTTCTTGACATTCTTTTTGTGTTTCCAGAAGTTCAAGTAAAACAGACAAATGAGTTATGGGCAGGGGCGTCCCTATCATTAAGCGAGTGAAGCCAACGCTTAAGGCCCCTAATTAAAAAAGGCCCCAAAATTATACAAATATATAATAAAAGGATTTGTTTAGTGTGTTAAAGTTTTAGAAACAACTGGATGATTTCATAAAAAATAATTGGATGACAATAAGAAAACAACTAGATGACGACGAAGAATAATTTTACATTGTAATACACGATAGATTATATATAGCTTATTGATTATAAACTCAAATTCAAATCGGACTCGATTATAACAAAGTCAAACCAAATATTTAACGAATCGAACTCGAGAGGCTCGTTAAGGGTTCAACTCGTTTACAACCCTAGCTGTCCATGGGTCGGTTATTCGAACCGAGCATCAGTTTGGTCCTTGGACCGACTTCATTGGGCCAACAATTTCGAGACCCCAGATCGAAAGTGGTGGGCTTCACAATTTTGAGCCAGTTATTCACAATTTTACATGATTGTTGGGAATTTCCCGATTTAGCAAATGAATGAAAAAAGGAAAGACGTGAGCGAACCAGTCTAAGCAGTTCTCGTTTTGATTTGGCGAGCCCTACTTGTTGTTTCATTTTGCACCGGAGCAGGCAAAACCCTTAAACCCCACCCCAACTCTCAATTCTCAATCTTTTTCTCTCCCGCGTCTCCCAACTCAATCCAAAATTTTCTTGTCTCTCTCTCTACTTCTCAGGTAAGCAACCAGATTATATCATTGCCTGTGTGTGCTTTTAAATTCATATCGAAAATTTCAATCTTTTCTATATCAAGAGCCTTCGCAAGTAAGGATTATGTACCCACTGTTTGTCGAACGATTCAAATTTTTTACTTTTATTTTCTTTTGCAAATTGCAATTAGGTCTCGTTTGTTTATGCTCCACAAGAACAGTAGTGTAGAAATAAGTTGATTAGCACATGAAAAAGTTTTAACCATTAGCTGGAACATACATTATTATAACTCAAAAATTCAACATGTCCTATTACACAAAGGCGTCCCTATCATTAAGCGAGTGAAGTCAACGCTTAAGGCCCCTAATTATACAAATATATAATAAGAGGATTTGTTTGGTATATTAAAGTTTTAGAAACAACTGGATGATTTCATAAAAAAATAATTGGATGACGCTAAGAAAACAATTAGATGACAGACGAAAAATAATGTTACATTGTAACATATGATATATTATATGTAGTTTATTGTTATAGATTTGTCTATTTTTATTTAATTAATAAAAAAATATGAGTATCGCTTGAAACCCAAAAAATTCTAGAGTAGCCCCTGGTGAGTAACTTAGTCGTTGTCGTTGATGGTAGTTGCCACCTCTACGCCAGCGAAGTCTCCTTCTCTAGGAGACTTTAGTTGCGCCGTGGATCCTTAGCCTTAGTAGCTCCGGTCATCGAAGTGGTCTCATCTCTCAAAAGCACCACAGTGCAGCTTCAATCTCCCGGCGGAGCAGACCTCGTTGTTGTGGAGGTGGCACCTCAAGTTTGAGTCAAGTTCTAGGGACGAGTCTGCGACGTCACAAACTTATCCCTAGAACTGTTCTTAGCACCACTCTTTCTCTCACTACTAAACTTTTTTCATATTTCGCTCATCTCTTGTTGATTTGAGACACTGAAATGAAATGTGAGTGATGGACGTGAAACCCTAGTTAGCTGCTAACTAGTACTTATATAAAAATACAAATATAATAAGAAAAACACTTATCCTCATCTTTTTTTTTCATTTACTTCTTTTGCCTTGTATATATAGAGTGAGTAATGAAAATAAAATTTTTATATTCATTTTATATGTATGCCTTCTTCTGGCCACGCACCCATTTCATGAATATGCTGACAATTTTTTATGATCAAAGAAAAACAAATTCCTGGCCGACTTTAATATGTGGCTAGTGATCAGCACCTATACATGTTCCAATATTTCATATCATGTCTGAATTTTTATTGAACTTTTCATCCCGAGTATGATTATAAACGTGAATCCACTCTATTTGGGTTTTTGTCTTGAGAAATGAAGAATTTTTTACTAAGAGAATTATGGCCCCTTAGTTTAGTATTTACCAAAACAATACTCTCCCTTCAAGGATGTGCTTTGTATGAATAACCTGCTTTTTTTCATAAACGAGCATATGTTAATTGTAATTTTCATATAAAATTTTAAATACTGTGTAAATTAATTTTAAACAAAATTAATTGATATATTTCCAATTGAGTGGACTTGGACCTATCCATTTTTCTGCCGGCCCAATCATAATGCTTTCAGCCCACACTATATAACCCATTTCGTAAGTTAATTATTAATATAGATTAGGCCCATTTGTTTGGAGGGAAAAAGGCCCAAAATCTTTAAACCCTAAACATCCTCTTCCTCTTCCTCAAGGACCTCAACTACGATTATCAGTTTATTTTATTTCTACTTTTCTCCTTTCAACTATTTTTGGTTCTCATCAATTTCCGAGTAGATCCATCGAATTCTATAACATTGAGACCCATCAATTTCTATAAATTCAACAATTCGGATATTCATATTCAAGGTATGTACTGATTTCAGATTGGCTGGCTTATCGGGATATATTTTCTATGAACTTTTTTATTTCCACCATCTTCTTTTTGCTGGAGTTTTTTTTTTGAGTTTTAGAGTGGTGAAAATTTTTATGGGTTAGTTTTTATTTTGTGGGATAGTTTAATTTGAATATGCAAAATGGTTTGCCTGAATTTTGTGACTTCATTTGCCGGTTTTGGTCGCGCAAACCTCAATTTTTTAGAATATTTAATGTTTTTTCTATATATGTGGGAGAGATTTGTCTAAGAATTCCTGACTTTTGAGGATATTTCTGTAGATGGGTTAAGCTTCCAAGCTCAAGATTATATAAGTTGAGTCTTTGCCTTTAAATCTCCCGTGTATGATGATCATTACTTCATTTTTTTGGAGCCCTGTAATTATATCATTTTATCTAATTTATGTATATGCTTATATACTGTGTGATCTAGTTTTTAATTTTTATATTTACTATTGTCATATATACAAAATGTGTGTTACTTGGATTAAATCTGTAAAGTTTATTATGTCCTATTTTTAATACTATTGTTTAATTAATTAGTAAAATTGTTGGAGTATGATATTATTTTTCTACACAGAACAAAAGGCCCAATTTCTAATTTGCGCTTTAGGCCCCAATAATTGTTGAGCCGGCCCTGGTTATGGGCAGTTTAGTGAGTCCTTAATTGTGGAATAGATTTGATTATGAGTACCCATATGATAAAACCATAGAATACACTTGGTTCTTGATCAATTACTTAAAGCTGTGAAATTTATTGGTCTTGGCTTGTGACTCATGGCTGTACAAGTTGGCATGTGAATTGTTTGATAAAAGGCCAAAATGAGTCATTTTGTTTTTGGACCTTCATGTATTTGTTTACCCTTTCGTATGAACTGTTTATGCTTCCAGATGTTCAAATCAAATAAAGCCCTGATTTTTTGATTGGAAAATGGCATTTTGCTGTGTCCACTAGTTCTGTGACGTAGATTGGTAATGAAGAACCATATAGCTGAAACATACGGATGGTGGGAAAGATATGGGCTTTGTATAAACAGCAAGCATTCAACATAACCGGTCTTGCCACCTCAATTATTTCGCTAAAACTAAAAGATATCTAGACATATACCATTGGGGCAGATGTCATGAGAATAAGTTTGAAGTTAGTTGTTACTTGTCCCGTAGTTCATTTGTTTTCCTTGCATTTAGTACTTGCCGCCCGCCATATGAGCTTGTTTTGGCACTACATCGTGTTTCATTGGTGTAGAATTTCTAAAATATAATAGTTATATCATTGATGAATACTTGATAATGAATTACATTAGGAGATTTCTCTATACAGGGAACAATAAGAAACAAACTAAATAAGGAAACTTAATACTAAGTAAACCCTAATACTAAAACCTTAATATTACTTTACTATTCTAACACATTGTACAGTATATGATCTGCTAATAAGTTGATTTGTAAATAGACTTTAAATAAAATAATTACTGCACTTATTGTTTTATATATAATTTTTCTGCCTGTGATTCGACGAAATTTAAGGATTGAAACAAGAACACATTATTCATTTTTTAAAGCTTACCGTTTCTCGAGATCTCATTCATTTTAGATACAAGTCTGCGATACGATAGGGCATTGCTGGAGTTGTTGTTCAGCCAAAATACTTAGATTCCAGTACTGAATTGAATATTTTACCACACAAATCTTTATAATTAATCTCATTTCCCATGTATGAGCCCAACTGAACTCTATGCACAGAAGAAAGTCTTATGGGCTACAGAAGTTTTTATTTCATCCACAAATAGGCTGAAATAAAATTTAAGGTCCCATTGTTGGAAGGAACTGAAAGTTTCAAGTGGAATGTTGGTAATGTCGTTTTGGTTTCATACAGCTACGTTCCCTTTCATGGTCTAGAAGAAAGTTATATAAGGGCTGGATTGATATTCTTTCATTTGTGCTTTAAGGATGTAGAATACAATACTGTATGTACGAACTCTTGCTATCATATACCAAACTATCATGATTTAGGGTTATGGATATTTTACGATCGGATGCTTTTCCTCACCCTTCTCATTTTCTGTATCATTTTTTCAGTTATCTTTATCCACTGCCGAGGAAGGTAAGTTCCGGCCATGGGTGGGAATCTTGCTACGCAAAGCGGCTCCTCTGCCTTAACCGTGCCAGAGTCGCCGCAAAATACAGCTTCTGCTATTGCTCCTGAATCAAAGCCGAAGAAGAAGATCTGCTGTGCCTGCCCCGACACTAAGAGGCTCAGAGACGAGTGCATCGTGCAGAATGGCGAAGAAGCGTGCTCAAAATGGATTGAAGCGCATCTCAAGTGCCTTCGCGCTGAGGGCTTCAATGTTTGATTGCTATTGGTTAAAGTTTGGTAAAATGAAAACTCAGAGAAGTTTTAGAAACTGTTTTATTTAGGATCACACTTTACCAAGTGATATTTTGCTGCTGTTTTTAGCTGATTATTGAACATTATACAAAATTTGAAAGAATAAACTAGAGAATAGCAGTCTGAGTCAGCTGTTAGAGGCATTTCATGCCTTCATTCTCTGTATTTACTTGAATTATGAGCCATAAACTGAAGATATGATGAATAATACACATTTATACTTGTAATCACATTCGTTTCTTATGCTTACTCTTATCTTGCCATCATTATCAGTAGCTATCTGAATCCAAACAAACTAGATTTTCTTATGGACTTTCATCATCATTGAAAATAATATTTAAATGTTAATTTCATACTGATTTATTAAAATTGACCAATTATGATCACTTTCGATCACTTATGTCAAAATCTTGTTGATAGGCCACTCCATGTAACATTCAAACTATACGTAGATATAATTTTTGAACATTTTCCCCCTTGTTAGTATGATTTCTAGGTGTATTTTTTGGAATTCATTGGATAATAAACGACTTAGGCGGAGATTATTATAACACTGATAAAATTTTATGTAATCAGACGGTGTAAGTTTGGTTAGGCGAATCAAAAATATATGTGAAAAAATTGAAAAAAAATACTAGACTTTGACATATATATATCTGAAAAAAGAAGTGATGCTCTAGGAAGAGGACAAGCATGATTTGAAGTGCTGCTTGGAGATAAAATGCCTACAGATACATGATTGTGAGGCTGGACATTATTGAGAATAAAGTTGGTTCTATTTTTCAAGAAGCAATTGAATTTGGAATCAATATTGACTCTATAGTCACCATCTAAAAAGAAATGTGAAAGATCAATTTATTTTAGGTTTTTTCCCATCCATGTTAATTAAATTCTTCCGATTTTATTCATATTGATGTAACCATACCTACTATATGCATGACAACTACAGGCACTCCCCTCCCATTTATATTTATTTGTTTCATTGATAAAAATAGTTTATAATACAAGATATATCTACCAATGCACAGTTTAAAAATATTAATTCATGTATGATTCTGCTTGAATTTTAGACTATCTTAAGTTTTTAATACATTTAGTAATTTATATGATAATTGATTCTAGTTGAACCAAGTTTAATTTAAGATCATATAATTAAGTATGATCATGTTATTTTCAATTTGCTAATAATAGATTGATGGAATGGAGAGTCAAGTACTTTGGTAAGGTACTTATTCCTTTTTTCTTGACATTTTCTTGTGTTGGAATTTGATTGCACCAAGTTACATTGGAATTTATGCTTTGCTTCTTCAATTTGTATTTGAAGAAAGAAAAGAAGTTGATATTTATACTACACATAGGACATTTTTATTTCAATCATGAAAACTTGTTTTAATTTCATTTTCCTGCTAAATTAATCTGGAAATGTAACATTTCATTTTAATATTTTTATTTATCAACAAGTGTTTTTCTTAATATTACAAAATTAAAGTCTAAAGGAAAATATATTCCCAATTGTCCCTCACAGACACCATACATTCGAACTTCTACCAAATGTTCTGATCATAGGCAATAGTCAAGTAGAGAGAGCACTCCGATAAATAATAAGAGATTAATAGGAGATTAATCATCAAACAAGTCGGAGTCTATGTAGAACAACGCTTTCACCTCTCATAATTTGACCATCACGTCAACCTCTAATGAGTATTTTGTTTTAGTATGATTATTATAAAATATCTCATTTTCTTCTAATTTAATTCTATAATATGATTATTTATTTTGGCACTTATCATACTCCTCATTTTTGTTTGTAACATTTTACCACTTTAATTTTGGACGAATGGCCCTAAGGATTTTGTACATCGTTTCAAGCATGCATGGAATCCATAAGCACTTGCTTCCCTCGAACAAGTAAAGCATAAATTGCATAAAATTAAACTAGTTATGCTACCTAATATACAATACTGTATGTCCTTTCATTAATTAGTAATAAAAATTTATGATTTAAGCCCATTCAAATCCTAATGATCTTAGGTTATTAGGTTGACTTAATTCATGAGCCGGACACTTTGTTCGTATAAGGTTAGAACATGAACTACCATTTATTCAATCAAAATTATATATGATATTTCACGTTTTATCTTTGATAGTTTTTTTCTCTATAATACTTTATTATATATCAATTTATTTGACTATAACATATGATGATATTTAAATATTCATCGAAATTCCTAAACTCTTAATGGTTTAAAAAAGTTTCGACTTACCTGCTACTCTTGGACTAGTTTTATGTTAATTTTTAACCTTCTTGACTTAGCGCCTGGTGATCGTTTGGTTTACACACTCAATTTTCTCTATCTTGTAAATGTAAAAATACATGACATTGGTCTCTTGTGTAGTTGACATGAGAGGAAGATAGCAAAACCATAGGTCTCCATTATCAAGATTCCTTTGGAGGAGGCGTGTGCGCCTTTCTCTCTCCCAATGGTCATCAATCATATTGGGCCCATCACTCGGCCCATAATCGGGCCCACACCCACACTTGCATTTCTCTCCTTCCAAATTCAATATCAACCCCCTATAAATACATGGCATTGGTGCAAGCTTTGAAGATATAGCGATTCAAAGCACTACTACTACTACTTTACACACCCAAGTTTCTAAGTTCAAGCTTTTCTCTCAATCACCATGTCGAACACCTGCGGAAGCTGCGACTGCGCCGACAACACCCAGTGTGTGTAAGTACTAAGTGTTCGTAGATTCGTATGGTTTAATAGATCTTATTGAAGGAGTTATGATGATGTCTAACTTTTGTTGTTTATGTGCGATTTCAGGAAGAAGGGCAACAACTTTGGCCTTGACATCGTCGAAACCCAGACCAGGTTCGTTTAGTGTGGAATAAAATAAAAGTTTATATACATATATTAGACCCAAATTTTAAAAAGTTGATGAATTTGAATATGTATATTATGAGTGAGAATTACTTAGGAAAAAAAAATCCTTTTAGTGAAAATTAGAAATTTACAACGCACCTATATCAGTCTGTTTGCTTGAAAAGATATACGCTAAAGATTAAACTCTTCACTTGAAGCCATATGTAATTTATATAAAAATGATTTTAGTTAAATTTATTTGACATCAATGACATGTTTAATCTCATCATTTTATTTTATCCTCAAATGACTTAATTTTTCTTCTTAGTTTGTATAATATGAAGCATTGATAACTCTTTTAGTTTTTGTTCTCCTTAACAAGATATAATCTTCGTAACAAATTAATATTAAAGACTAATTGCACAACTCACATCAGATTATCGCGAGAAGTCAGACACGTAGACCCAAAAATAATAAAACCATGAATAGTTTCACATCAAATAAATATGAAGTAAAATTAGAATTTATATATACATCGACTTCTCGACTTAGGAGGACAAATCTTTCGAGATGTCAAAGTGTTGTATACTAATGATGTGGACTAGGTCAACCCTATAATTAGACAACTTTAAGCTAATTTTTGTCATATTAGTACAGTACTATACTTTATATATTGTTTTGGTCAATTTGTAAACTTTCTAGAGACTAATTAATATTTAAACTAACTCAAACAAAATTTGTGGTGGTTGCAGCTACGATATTGTCATGACCGGTGCTCCGGCAGCCGAGCACGACGGCAAGTGCAAGTGCGGCTCGAGCTGCACTTGCACGAACTGTACCTGCGGCCAGTAAGCCAAAGTACCGAAACTCGCTGTGGGGATCGATCGATAATGGACCGTCGTAACAATAATAATGTGAATTAATGTGTCGTGTGTGTCAATAAAATTGTGTGCTCTGTGTCACACAATTCGTACGTAGTGTGTCTGAATTGTGTGTTGTGTCCAATTTCCCTCTTCACAGTGTTTGTAATCGCCATGTTACTGGCCTTCTCGTGTCTTGCCTAATGAATTCCTAATTACTATCTTGCCCCTCTTATTTGCTATTTGTTTCCTGATCAAGAGAAATTGTCATAATATATTGTTATCCGTATATTGTGTAATCATATTGCAATAACACTTGCACAAGCACAAATATCAGTCTCGACCATGTGGCGTAGCATTTTCATCCCAAATTATAGAAAATTTGAAATACCATTCATATACGGTTTTGATATTCTATTGTTTATATTCATCCAAATACAATCTATAACTGGTATACATGTATCAATATCTAGAAATTAGGATTTGATGAGCAAAAAACATGCATTTTTAAATTTTGTATAGTTGACGAACATTGACAAGGACGTCGACTATAACTTCTCATAGCCGACGAACAAATGATTTGCATCGTCGGCTATTTTAACCGTTTTTAAATTATCAACGTATATACTACTTATAGAAATAAGAGAGAGATGTATTATTGATGTGTGTTGTGTGAATTACAAGAGACATCTATTTATAGAGACAATAGGAATAGAATAGGAAACCCTAATATATGTGAGAAAGGAAACATAAATATAGGAAACTAAATATAGAAAATATAATATAATCTAACAGCCCCCCGCAAACTCAATGCGGTGAAACAAGAATTGAGTTTGAAGCTTGATAGTATTGAGTTGTGGCAAGGGTTGCGGCTGTCGAGAATGCTGTCGAAGTGATGCGGTGAGGATTGAGGATGGAGGATGCACGCCGCTGTTTGATGTCTGATGCCTGATGCCTGTTGGCTGATGGCGAGATGACAACGACTGATGGCATATAGATGATGCCTGATGCCTGATGGCCGATGATGCATGATGCTTGATGGCTGATGGCGAGATGACAACAACTGATGGCATATAGATGATGCCTGATGCCCAATGATGCCTGATGCCATATGCTCTCCTCTCACGTGCGGTGTCCGAATTACGGGGATGTACACGTGTCGGTTTCCGGATTACGGGATAACTTTCCGAATTACGGGGATGTACACGTGTCGGTTTCTGGATTACGGGATAACTTTCCAAGTTACAAGGATGTACACGTGTCGGTTTTCAGATTACGGGATAGCTTTTCTGATTTACGGGATTTTTGATTGATGAGTTGATAGGATTGCTTCGTGAGAGAAGATAAGTAAAGAGAAAAAAGAACCGATTGGTTTGAGAAAGAAAATAACATAATAAGGGAAAGGACAAAAAAGGAGTAGAGACGGTGTTTGAACTTGATAGAAGAGATTTGCTGAAAGTAGCGACGGAAGCTTACGAGATTGTCAAATTGATTGTTTGCGGAAGCGAGAGATTAGAGATTGCGATTGAGATTAAATTGCCTCACCCACCCGTCAGAATCACGAATTATCGACGAGTGGGCAAAGCAAAATTTGCGTAGAGATTTAACCAAGGATCGATTATAGCTCTGATACCATGATAGAAATAATGAGAGATATATTATTGATGTGTGTTGTGTGAATTACAAGAGACCTCTATTTATAGAGGCAATAGGAATAGAATAGGAAACCCTAATATATGTGAGAAAGGAAACATAAATATAGGAAACTAAATGTAGGAAATATAATATAATCTAATAACTACTTATTAGTTATATTCAAATAATAAATGAAACTACACAAAATAAATAACACATTCACCGTATTTTGTATGAAATTGAAAAGACCAACGAATTTAAATTTTTATAATTTCAAATAAAACATATATATGTAAGAAAATAATGATATATAAACGTGATAATCTTCGACTTTGAGATAACGGAAAGATTGGTGAGCATCTCCTCACTATCACTATCTTTAATTATATCATCCATAATGAAAAAAATGAAAAATGAACACATGGGGATTTATTTCATAATATTCGAATTTGAATGACGGAAAAGACTGATCACCTCTTTACTATCACTATCTCCAACAATTAAAAAAAACTAAAAATAAATACACGAAGATTTTCTTTACAAACTTTTTAAACCATCATAGCTGACGCACTTAAATTATTGCGTCGTATACTGTGATACCATATAAAGTAATGATTTTAATTGTATACGACTTGTATTGTTTCAAATTTCAATGATAGAATACGTCATATATGCATCACATATGAGACTTAAAAGGTAATTAACGAATTATTGAACAGTCAACTATAGAAAATAAAAAAACTAAAATCATGTAAAATGGAGATTATGAAAATTTGGGATTCCGTTATTTTCTTTAATAATTTTTTTAGTGATTGAGTCAGATAAATGAACTTTTTCTAGAACCTAGCCAACGAATATCATTCATCTCGGCGGTTATCCACAATGAAAAAAAAATGAAAATCGAATACATGAAGTTTTATTTCATAAATTTTTTAAACCATCACAGCTGACGCGCTTAAATCATTGTATCGTCTACTTTAATACCATGTAAAGTAATGATCTTAATCATATACGACTTGTATTGTTCCAAATTCCAATAATAGAGTACGCCATATATGCATCATATATGACTTTACAAGTAACTAATGGATTATTGAATATTCAACTATAGAAAATAAAAAAAATTAAAATTATATAAAGCGGAGATTATGAAAATATGAGATTTTATTACTTTCTTCAACAATTCTTTTCCCGTTAGAGTAAAGTAAGTGACCGTTTCTCAAAACTTAACCGACGAACGTTAGTCATCTCGCCAGTTATGAATTTCATGTTGACTGTTAATCTCAAACAAGTTGACCATCGACTTTCTAAACTCGACGCATCTGTGTAAGTCTCGTCGGGTACAATTCACCTAACCGATGTATTGTCGGCTAGCTAAATTACATCCAATGACACCCAAATTGAGTACGTCGGCTAAATCAGAATCTAAATAGTCCAAGATTATGAATTTTGCTGCAGTGGCATTATAGTAAATAAGTTCCCAAACTTGGGAAGTTTCTTATGGATTAGACTCTTCCGCAGTCTATGTCTCTGTCAGACTCAAACCCGCGAAGAGCTATAAACGACCCAAAAACAAACATATTTTATTTCCTATTATTTTTTGATTTCCTTCTGATTCTCACTACAAAAAAAAAGAATTTGAAAAAAATCAGAGATTGAGCAAAGCTCTACACTGCGCCGATCAGATCCTCCGCCGCCGATCGATGGAACCGCCGCGGAAGCCGCCGGTTCCTCCGAAGCTTCTCAAGCGGAAAGAGGTTTGAAATCGGATTTTTTTTCCTTTTCTTTATTGCGATTGGGGGTTTTAATCGTCTTGTTCTGGCGATTCTGTTGCATGGAGTGTTTTTGTGTTTGATCGAGTGATGGGTGCTTCGGTGATCGAATTGGGGTTTTGGGTTTTGTTTGAATTGACTGTATTCAATGGCTCTCTTTGATTTTTACTTCATGTGAATGAGTTCAGTAAGTGTTGGAGATTAGGGATTTTATGGAAAGTACATTGTTAGAGATTTTGATTTATCCTCTAGAGTCATGATTTTGACTGATCATAAGTGATGGGGATGGTGAAGTTGGTGTCAAATCTTTTTGGGAGAAACTGTTTTTTTTATTGAAATTAGAGCTTAATGACAATGACATGAATTAAAGAAGTACCCTTAATTCTTATCACATTGTCTGAATTGGGTTTCTCTCAAATTGAAAACTCGATTCCCCGTCTCTCTTTAATTTATAGTTGCCTATATCTCTTTTATTTATAGTTAAAATGTTAGGGGAAGTTTCAAGTGAAAACCAATCTTAGAATGCAAACGAAAACTACATGTAAAGAATGAGTATAATATAAATGATGTAGTCATGTAAGATTTAATTTGTCATTAAAAAGTTCAATGTAAAAGTTCATATTAGTTCTTAGTTTGCATTCTAAGGGGGAGTGTTCATCTGAAACCCTTTGTGGTGTGTTTTTGGCTGGTAATGGTGCCACTTGCTATAAATCCATCATCTATAAATCAATGCATGAGAAAAATTGTGATTTGTGCCTTTTTTGAAAGTTTGAGCTCGGGTTATTTGAAGGTCTTTAGTCTTCCTTCGAACTGTATTTGAATAGTTTTTAGGCTCTGAACATTTGCAAATTTTGAGCATTTCTGTCATTGTTCCAAAGCTTAAGAGATGTTAGGTAGACGAGATGCTTGGCTGGGGTGTGCTGTGACCGAGGTTTAGTTTTTTATGTTTCTCTAAGTACTATTGAGTGCCCATGTTCTTATTAATTATATATATACACATTCTTGCATATGTGTACATAGTGTAGTACCACGCCATGACACTTCTATGTAAATTCATGGCTTTTGAATCAATTACAAGGTGCTGAAACCACATAGTGGTTGTGTTGTGTCTACTCCTCAACTAGAAAATATTGACAGAGTGATTTCCGTGCTTGGTTTGCCTTGAATAAATTTTCAGTTCTGCTTCAGTTTGTGAAGAAGTTTCCATGTCAGATGACTAAAAGCTATGTAGTTTGATATTCGACTTGGTTCATGGCACGTCTTTTGCAGCCCTTCGGTTTTGTCATTTTACTGTCTATGATATTCTACTAGCTTGGTTATAAAACCTTGCTGCTTCTATGTATTTGTCCAAGAAGGCACATTTTTCACATCTTTGTATCTAATTGTTTGAAAGAAGTTATTTTTGTTTAGGTTATTATCCATGACGTAATTGACTTAGATGAAGATGAAAGTTCTGCCGATACCATGATCTGCAATATGAAAATTGATGCAAGGAACAAAGGGAAGGCGATAAAAAACATTTCTAGTGGTCACATGAATCATCAAGCTAAGGTGAATGAATTTGATAAAGTTAGTTAAATTCTGTTGGTATCCTTACAACCAGAAGCTATTTCAAGCACATAACTGCTAATGTAATTAAGCTTATATGATTCTTCTGCCTCTCATTCTGTATCGTTTCAGGATTCTAATCACAGCAATAATTTTGGTCCCAGTGGCGTGGCTACCTTCGCGTTAAATGGACTTGAATCCTTCTATTCTAAATTTTATGATAATAAGAGTTTTACACCGGGGTCGAATTATTCAACCAACCTTGGCGGTCATAGCTCTGATTCTTACCATGATGCTGACAAGTACAGTGAATCTGATATCCAAGATATAATTGATACAGTGGACATTCCATCTGGAGTAGAGGCACCCTTTCCCTGGTTACCGCATCTAGCAGAACCTAAAAGCAACTTTATTTCTCATGAGCAAAAGCAATCAAATTGGGGATGTCCTCTTTATGGGATAGACCCTTATCCATCTATTTGGTCATCGGGATTTGCTCCGTCTGATATGAAGCCAACACCGGTGGATTATGTGAGTAAGCCTCCAAATAGTATAAAAAGAGCAGATGATTCAAACCCAAGTTTGACTGCTTGGCCAGATCAGTTTGCTGAAATATCATCTCAGACCTGGCAGTTTTCTCAACCTTCATTCAACCCAAATAGTTCGAGCAGCTCTCTGAATCAGGCACATATTAAAAAGCTCCCTCCTTTACCTCCGAGTCTCCAGAAGAAAGAATTTCCCTTGTTTGAGGGCTTTAACAAACTTACATCATTTCCCTTATTTGAGGGCTTTAACAAACTTACATCATTTCCCTCACCGCTTTATGATCCATTTATTGATCTTCCCATCCCTCCCGAAGAAGCAAAGAACATTTGGGGTCAGGAATATGCTGGGGGCCAAAATAAAATATCTGGTTTAGGAGGTGCTCTAGCTGACCTTGATTCAAACTCACTCAGTGGAAAAGATAGGAATCTTGAGGACGTTTTGGTGAAATTTAGATCTTGTAAACAATTTGGCACCGTTGATGACCATTCGGACCATCATTATGTTCAGAAGGGTTGTTCAGTGAAACAGGTGACTTTAAACAAAAATTCACCCGATTTGTTCTCATTCTTCTTCTTCTTCATCAAATTTAATGAATCCATTGTTCCATCTAATTTTCTATGTTTCTCTTTCTGCTAGCCATCTAAAGTTTGGGCAAAGAGTATTCAGGAGGAGTGGAAGATTCTTGAGAAAGATTTGCCAGGTGAGTTTTTAACATAGACTAATCTCTTTTGATGTGCAAGCATTGCCCCATGCACTCTGTAGTTTTTTTTCCTGTTTTTATCGCGTTAATTGTTGAGATTGCAGTGGAATAATCAGCAGTATGAAATTGTAATAAAATAAGCCCTTTAAGCTAGACTTTTTTAAAGAAAGATGTAAAAATATAAGGGGCTGGTCATTTACTTCTTACAACAACTTTGTTATACCAGTTGCATTTCTTTGGATACATTAAACATTTTTTAGTACTTCTGTAGCAAAAGACTTGCAAATTCTTAGCTATTGTCATTTCAAAAATCTGAAGCAACTTCTCCTTGCTTTCCAAATTAAGAGTCATACTCTCCGAAATTGGATGCTCGAAAATAATAATCCGCTTTGCTTTTAAGTAGATTATGCATGAATGACCTACAATGTCCTTGCATGAGTTAGTTATTAACACATGAGTATCTTATAAAATGAGGGAATACAAGGGCATGATGGGAGAGGGGAGCACGATCTCCCCTAACTTTGAGGTTTTGTGAATCCTTATCAAATACACTATATGTCAATCTGGAGCTTTATTGATGACTCTTGATGTCCATAATACAATGAGAGCATCTATTTATATACTAATTAGGAAACTAACAACTAATACAAACTAGGCAACCTTAAGTAGGTAAACCTTGGAACCCCAATTTACACTATGTTATCACGCTGACTAGAATAATTAATTATTCAAAAGAAAGTTCATTCACAGAAGTTCAGCTACTTATATTTTAGTTGTCTACGGTTCTTGGTCATGTGTAGTAAATGTTATATTGCGTTGGTAATAGAGCATTTCAGTTAGGACTCAAAACTAAATTGAGTCAAAATGTTTTGGGAAATCCCATGCCGTCCAATACCCATGATAAAAAATGGATTGTCTTTATTGCTTGTCACTTCCACAGATACAATATTCGTCAGAGTTTATGAATCACGGATGGATATTTTGAGGGCTGTAATAAAAGGAGCGGACGGGACTCCATATCACGACGGTCTCTTTTTCTTCGACGTATTTTTCCCAAGTGATTATCCTAACATTCCGCCAGTAAGTTATAGAAGCTTGTGTGTGTATGTTTTCTACATTCATTACTTCATAGCTCTTTGACTACTGAATATTGTGTGTGCCAGCATGTCCACTACCACGCTGGAGGGCTTCGTCTCAACCCGAATTTGTATGCTTGTGGGAAAGTGTGCCTTAGCCTTCTTAACACCTGGTTTGGTAACAATAATGAGAATTGGATTCCTGGGAAGTCCAGTATGCTACAAGTTTTGGTCTCTATTCAAGGGCTTATTTTGAATTCAAAACCCTACTTTAACGAGCCTGGATATGATATGATGAGTGCCACTTTAGAAGGGAATAAACGCTCTTTGAAGTACAATGAGGATACATTTCTCCTATCGCTAAGGACAATGTATTTTACCATGCGGAGGCCACCAAAGGTAAGTTGTACGTTATCCGTCTGATTTCTTGTAAAAATTGCTTTTTAATGATGAGAAAAATTGGAGAGTACATGGCAAAAAAATAAAATACAAAGACCTCACTATGTCAGATAAAAAGCAAAACAACACGCTTTGACGTGGAATCAAATTGCCACGTGGAAAGTTACCAGCAAAATAGAGTACTGAGTACACAAGCCTATTCTTTCAGGGTTATTGCATTGGACTTGCTTAGGACGTCTGATGAGTTTCTTCCTTGATTCAGTGTTCAATATAATTCATTATGAGTGGATTTTAAGTTAAAAGTTGAATGTCCGTTCTTCCTGTATATTCTAAAGTAAATAATTCATTTTCCTATCGATAGAGTCTTGCGACACATGAGACAGAGAGTGGTTTATGATATCACATTATCTATAAATACAATACATCTGAGAAGTGAGGATGCACCTGCTCTTGGTTCCGCTGTAGTATTTTAGAAAAGTCATGCATCATCAGTTAATTCATAAATCATCTTCTAGGTGCGGGGTTCACCGCCGGTGACGTAGGCCCTAGTCCGGCGAGAGGGCCTTCTAAGGTCTAATCGTAAATTAATATAAGACTAATCGGGGACTAGTATGAGGTTAATTAGACAAGTCGGGGACTTTTAGACAATTGTTTACTGCCTATTTCTATTATTATTCATCGCCTTTTCCTGTCAAAGCCACCCCACCTATTATGTGCATCTGTCTATATCGTTATAGAGATGTCTTTTACATTTCAGGTTATACGTACTTCACATATGATATTGGTTGTTGAATAGTTAATAGATTATTTATAGATATGACATGTTTGGTGGCAGCATTTTGAGGACTTGGTGGTTGGGCACTTTTGTGAGCGTGCACATGATATCTTGGTGGCATGCAAAGCGTACATGGACGGTGCTCAGGTTGGGTGTCTCATCAAAGGTGGTATTCAGGATGTCGACGAGGGCGACAAGAGCTGCTCTGATGCGTTTAGGGAAAATGTTGCCAAATACCTCGAGGTGCTTGTTATGTGGTTCAAGAACATCGGAGCCAAGGACTGCGAGAAGTTTCTACCTCCTGCCAAAATAAGGAGCGAGCGTGCAGGTGTTAGGGCTGCAACTGCAGTGATGCAATGGCGAGTAAGGGACTCATTTCAATTTAATATCCTGTGGATGGTTAATAATTTTGGACACTGTGCATAGGCATGTAGTTTGAGGTTATATGTTTCTAATATATTGGCATGATAATGTAGCATCCATAATAAAATATTTAGAGTCTTAATAAATATAATTTCACTAGTTTGAAGCAGTAGCAGTTTTTTTCTGTGTTTATTTGATCTCTTTTTGGGGAAAAGCATAGTTGGTTGGTTCCTTTTGTAATGCAAATTGGGTGTTAACATTTAATAATGTAATACAAATGTGTTTTTGTTACAGTTTCTTCTTCAAGTATTACCTTTCTCAGTCTTGTTCTTATTATGGGATGAAATAAATCATTTGATTGATGGTGAAATTGTAGACATTAACAATTGTACTATTGAAGGGGTGACTTGGATTTTGATAGTTATGCAGAAACCTCAAGATCCTTCTGCTGAGTGCTGAGAAATTTATGTGACTGCTCATGGATTTTGTGTACTATCAGTCTTTCATGTTTGCATTGGATTTGGTGTTGGACCAAGAGTTCATATGTAACCGAGGTGAAGATTATGTCTGATTTGTGGGTTTTGTATTTGGTACCATTATTTGTCTGCAACAATGTTTTTAGTGGTTGCTTTATGCTTCGATGGAGATTCAGACAGTGTACCAGAATGTTCATGAGAAGAAAACAGCAACATCACTAAAGTTCGAATGATGAACAAGATAATCCAAATTCCGATACAACGAACAAAATGTTTTGAATTTGATAAGGATGTGAATAGATGATGGTCTTAGCGGAGCGGGATTTCTTGAGTAGCCATATAAGAGAAGAAAGTTATAGGATAATTTCATATAACTGCAATTGACTTTACACTTTTTTTAGTTATAGTTGGTTTTTTTTTCATTTTTCTATACGAAGAGCTAAGAATTTTTTTCTTAGATAGCTACATTTTCTAGTTAATTTGAAGTTAACACTGTCAAGTTTCATTGCTATATACTCAAGATTATTATTTAAAATTTCAAAATCATGTCATTAACAAGCAAAAATTAGTTATCAATAAAAGATATGCTTATGTGAAATTATCCTAAAGTTAAATCATACTTTGCACCCAACATATGAATTATTATTATTATAATAAACACGTTTAAAATTAAAATATATTTAAGATATATGTACACTTAAGTGAAAATATATTTGTAATTCACTTTAGATATGTTTATAGACCATGAAATCTTTTTTACCTTATCAAAGTTTTGTGGAGTTGAGGCTGCATTTATTTATTTAGGTTCATGATGTAGTGCAAATTGAGAAAGTGTCAGATTTCGACAAAAGACAAGTATTTTTCGGGCAGTTGCGGTGTTCTGAGCAAAACACATTGCTTTGTCATGATGTACGATAGATTTCGATCATCCAAGGTCATCTTGGGGGTCAAAATCACTTTTTAAAGTTTCGGCACTATTTTTGCAATTTTAATAATTTGTTTCATTTTCCAATAAGTTTAGAATTTTCTTTTCTGCAATTAGGTTTTGAATATCTAAACACTTTTATACGTTTTTGTTATTTAGTTATTGAAGTTTAATAAAAAAAAATCGAGATTTCCCTCAAATCTATCATCTTCGGTATTCTTGGAAATCAACGAATTTTGATAAAGAGTTCTTCCTATCCACGTACACTGCATCAGTTCAGAAGGTGATAAGATCTGGGGGATTGGTCGAGGCTTGGGAGAGCGAAACCGCATTTCATTCATCGCTAAATCTATAACAATCAATGCGTAAGAATTAAGTTATGAGGAGAGATCTATATTAAAATTCAGTAAAAAATGTTTTATGTATTTTGTGTTTTGACTTGAAATATCAATATGTATGATCAATATTTCATTAAAATTGAAAAGACCAACAAGTTTAATTTTTTACGATTTCAAATACAAACATATACATATGTCAAAAGTAATAAATGATAATTTTCGACTTTGCAATGACGAGAAAGACCTTTGAACACTTTTTTACTATCACCATCTCCAATTATATCCTTCACAATGAAGAATGAACACATGATTATTTCTTTTATAAACTTTCTGAACCATCATAACTGACGTGCTTAAATCATTATATCGTCGACTATGAAATAGTAATTACTATTGTTGGTCAATTTGTATCATCTGCTCTAATACCATATAAAATGTAAAATAAATGGTTTTAATAGAATAAGACTTTCATTATTTCAATGATAGAGTACAACATACATCATAATATGATATAAAAAGGTAACTAATGAATTATTGAATAGTCAATCATAAAAAACACGAAAATTAAAATTACGTAAAACGGGGATTACGAAAATTTGGGATTCTATTGTTTCCTTCAATAAAATTTTTATCGTTAGGGTCAAATAATGACCTTTTTCAAAACATCGCAGACGAACATCGACCATCTCATCAGCTATGAGACTCACGTTAACCTTTACCTCAAACAGGTTGACCACTATGATCCTGATGCACGGCCGGCAAACACTAATGCTTCGTCGGCTAGCTAAATTGTATCCGACGACACCCAAATTGAGCGCGTCGGCTAGGCCAGAATATGTACAGTGAAGGGTAAGTGTGCTGTAGTGGCATTATAGTAATTAAGTTCCCAAAGTGGGGAAGTTTCACATAGATTAGACTCCCTCGCAGTCTCTGTCTCTCTCAACCCGCGAAGCTATAAACGACCCAAAACAAACACATTTTATTTCATATCAGTTTTTGGTTTTGAAAAAAAATCAGATTGAGCAAAGCTCTACACTGCGCCTATCTGATCCTCCGCCGCCGATCGATGGAACCGCCGGCTAACGGCGCTCCTCCGGTTTCGTCGAAGCTTCTCAAGCGGAAAGAGGTTGGAAATCGTTTTTTTCCCTTTTTTATTGCGGTTGGCGTTTTTAATCGTCTTGTTCTGGCGATTCTGTTAAATGGAGTGTTTTTGTGTTTGATCGGGTGATGGGTGTTTCGGTGATCGAATTGGGGTATTGTGGGTTTGTTTGATTGGCCATGTTTAGTGGTTATGGCACTGTTGTTTGATTTTTTACTTCATATGTATGTATGTATGAGCTGAGTAGGTGCTGAAGATTAGGGATTTTATGGAAAGCAAATTGTTAGAGATTTTGAGTAATCCTGTAGAGTCATGATTTTGACTGATCATAAGTGATGGGGATGGTGAGGTTGATGTCAAATCCTTATGGGAGAAACTGTTTTTTGACTGAAATTAAAGCTTAATGACATTGACATGAATTTGAAGAAGTACCCTTAAATCTTATTACATTGTCTAAGTTGGGTTTTTCTCAAATTGAAAACTTGATTCCCTATACATATTTAATTTATAGTTATCATGTTAGGGGGAGGTTCAATTGAAAACCACTCTTGGAATGCAAACTAAAAATTGATGTAAACAACAAGTATAAATGATGTAAACAGCGGTATAAATGAGGTAATCACACAATATCGTAAACACGAATGTGCGAATCTCAATTGTCGTCAATTCAATATTTAGATGATGCAGACACGGAAGATTTAATCTCATTCTTTAAAAAGTTCAATGTAAGGGTTCATATTAGTTCTTGGTATGGATTTTAAGAGGGAGTTTTCATCTGAACCCTTCTATGGTGTTTTTGCCTGGTAATGGTGCCACTTGCTATGATTCCAACATCTACAAATCAATGCATGAGAAAAATTGTGATTTGTGCCTTTTTTGAACTCGGGTTATTTGAAGGTCTTTAGTTTACCTTCTAACCATATTTGAAGGTAGATATTCGGTTTGGTTCATGGCACTTCTTTTGCAGCCCTTCGATTTGTCATTTTACTGTCTTTGATACTCTAGCCGGGTTATTAAACCTTGTTGCTTCTATATATTTGTCCAAGAAGGCAGATTTTTCACATCTTTGTATCTAATTGTTTGAAAGAAGTTATTTTTGTGCAGGTTATTATCCATGATGTAATTGACTCAGATGAAGATGAAAGTTCTGCCGAAAGCATGATCTGCAATATGAAAATTGATGTAAGGAACAAAGGGAAGGCGATAAAAAACATTTCTAGTGGTCACATGAATCATGAAGCTAAGGTGTATGAATTTGATAAAGTTAGTTAAATTCTGTTGGTATCCTTACAACCAGAAGCTATTTCAAGCACATAACTGCTAATGCAATTAAGCTTATATGATTCTTCTGCCTCTCATTCTGTATCGTTTCAGGATTCTCATCACAACAATAATTTTGTTCCTGGTGGCATGGCTACCTTCACATTGAATGGACTTGAATCCTTCAATTCTTATTTTTGTGATGGTAAGAGTTTTGCACCTGGATTTGCTCCGTCTAATATGAAGCCAACACCGATGGATTATGCGAGTAAGCCTTCAAATAATATAAACCCAAGTTTGATTCAACCTTCATTTAACCCAAATAGTTCGAGCAGCTCACTGAATCAGACACATGTTAGAAAGCTCCCTCCTTTACCTCTGAGTCTCCAGAAGAAAATTTTTTCCTGGTTTGAGGGCTTTAAGAAACTTGCATCAATTTTCTCACCGCTTTATGATCCACATATCGATCTTCCCATCCCTCCCGTAGAAGCAAAGAACATTTGGGGTCAGGAATATGCCCGGAGCCAAAATAAAATATCCGGAGCAGGAGGATCACTAGCTGTCCTTGATTCAAACTCACACAGTGGAAAAGATAGGAAACTTGAAGATATTTTGGTGAAATTAAGATCTCTTAAACAATTTGATACTGTTGATGACCATTCAGACCATCATTATGTTCAGAAGGGTTGTTCAATGAAACAGGTGACTCTTAAAAAAATCACCCGATTTGTTGTTGTTGTTACTCTTCTTCTTCAAATTTAATGAATCCGTTGTTCCATCTAATCCTCTATGTTACTCTTTCTCCTAGCCATCTAAAGTTTGGGCAAAGAGTATTCAGGAGGAGTGGAAGATTCTTGAGAAAGATTTGCCAGGTGAGTTTTTGACATAGGCTATTCACTTTTGATGTGCAAGTATTGCCCCATGTGCTCTGTAGTTTTTTTCCTGTTTTTATCGAGTAAATTGTTGATTGCAGGGGAATAATCAGCAGTATGAAACTGTAATAAAATAAGCCTTTTAGCTAGACTTTTTGAAACATAGGTAAAAATATAAGGGGCTGGTCAATTACTTCTTACAACAAATTTGTTATACCAGTTGCATTCCTTTGGATACATTAAACGTTCTTTAGTACTTCTGTAGCAGAAGACTTACAAATTCCGGAGCTTTATTGATGGCCCTTGATGTCCATAATACAAAGAGAGCATCTATTTATATAGGGAATACAAATTAGGAGCCCTAATTTACACTATGTTATTATGCTGACTAGATCTAATTAATTATTCAAACAAAAGTTCATTGCAGAAGTTCAGCTACTTATATTTTAGTTTTCTACGGTTCTTGGTCATTTGTAGTAAATGTTATATTCCTTTGGTAATACTGCATTTCAGTTAGGACTTAAAACTAAATTGAGTAAAATGTTTTTGGAAAATCCCATGCAATCCAATTTCCACGATAAGAAATGGATTGTCTTTATTGCTTGTCACTTCTACAGATACAATATTCGTCAGAGTTTATGAATCGCGGATGGATATTTTGAGGGCTGCAATAATAGGAGCGGACGGGACTCCATATCACGATGGTCTCTTTTTCTTTGACGTATTTTTCCCAAGTGATTATCCTAACATTCCGCCGGTAAGTGATAGTAGCTTGTGTGTGTATGTTTTCTACGTTCATTACTTCATAGCTCTTTGGCTACTGAATATTGTGTGTGCCAGCATGTCCACTACCATGCCAGAGGGCTTTGTCTCAACCCAAATTTGTATGCTTGTGGGAGGGTGTGCCTTAGCCTTCTTAACACCTGGATGGGTACCAATAATGAGAATTGGATCCCTGGGAAGTCCACTATGCTGCAAGTTCTGGTCTCTATTCAAGGGCTTATTTTGAATTCAAAACCCTACTTTAACGAGCCTGTATATGAGATCATGAGTGCCTTTCTAGATGGGAATAAACGCTCTTTGAAGTATAATGAGGATACATTTCTCCTATCGCTAAAGACAATGTGTTTTACCATGCGGAGGCCACCAAAGGTAAGTTGTAGTAATTATTGTACATTATCTGTCTGATTTCTTGTAAATATTGCTTTTAATGATTAGAGAAATTGGAGAGTATATTGCAAAAAAGTAAAATACAAAGACCTCACTACGTCAGATAATAAGCAAAAGAAAACGCTATTATGTGGAATCAAATTGCCCCTTGGAAAATTACTAGCAAAATAGAGTACTTAGTACTTGAGTCGACTCTTTCAGGATTATTGCATAGGACTTGTTGATGACGTGAGGATGCACTTGCTCTATGGTCCGTTTTAGTAATATTAGAGATGTCATGCATCATCAGTTAATTCATAAATTATCTTCTGGAGTTGGGATTCTCTGCAGGTGTTCTAAAAAACACTAGGCGCTAGTCAGGCGGAGAGGGTCTTCTAATGACTAATCGGGAATTAATAGAAGATTAATCAAGGACTAGTATGAGATTAATCAGACAAGTTGACTTTTAGAACACTGTTCACCTCCCATTTCTATTATTGTTCATCATCTTTTCCTGTCAACGCTACCCCACCTATCATGTGTACCTGTTTCTATCGTTATAGAGATGTTTTTACGTTTCAGGTTATACGTCCTTCACATATGATATTGGTTGTTGAATAGTTAATAGATATGACATGTTTGGTGGCAGCATTTCGAGGACTTGGTGGTTGGGCACTTCTGTGAGCGTGCGCATGATATCTTGGTGGCATGCAAAGCATACATGGACGGTGCTCAGGTTGGGTGTCTCATCAAAGGTGGTATTCAGGATGTCGGCGAGGGCAACAAGAGCTGCTCTGATGCTTTTAAGGAAAATGTTGCCAGATACCTAGAGGTGCTCGTTATGTGGTTCAAGAACATCGGAGCCAAGGACTGCGATAAGTTCCTACCTCCTGCCAAAATAAGGAGCGAGCGGTAGGTGTCAGGGCTGCAACTTCAGTGATTCAATAGCGAGTAAGCGATTCATTTCAATTTAATATCTTGTGGATAGTTAATAATTTTGGACACTGTACATTGGCATATAGTTTGAGGGTATAGGTTTCTTATACATTGGCACGATAGTGTAGTATCCATAATATATAAAACATTTGAGTATTAATGAATATACTTTCTCTAGTTTGAAGTGGTAGCAGTATTTTCCGTGTTCATTTGATCTCTTTTTGGAGGAAAGCATAATTGGTTACTTGGTTGGTTCCTTTTGTAATGCAAATTTGGTGAATGTGTTTTTGTTACAGTTTCTTCTTTACCATGCATTTGCTGATCTCTACCTTCCCCTTCTTATTATGAGACGAGATAAATCATTAATTGGACTGCATTGACTTGACTTGATTGATGGTGAAATTGTTACAGACATTAACATTTGTACCATTGAATGGGTGACTTGAATTCTGATAATTATGCAGAAACCTCAAATATCCTTCTTCTGCTGAGTGTTGAGAAATTTTTTATTTTGTCTTTCGACTTGGAATATCAATGTATGATCAATATCACATCAAAATGTTATCTGCTACACTTTTAACACAACTAGAGTTGAATTATCATACCTTTATTTTGGTTCAAATCTAAATGTTAACTATACATACTTAAGGAAGAAAAATAGAGACTAAGTGAATCGAATGCATATATTATTGGGATAATTTCATACAACACTCCTTAGAGTAAGCTAAATCTCCTTAGAGTGCATGTTTTGAAAATTTGACGAGGGGTAATTTGGTCATTTCACAATCAGTAATAATAATAACAAAACGAGACGTAGACTAAGTTGTGCCAAGTGGTACTATCTCGTTCAACATACGTGAGATCCTAAGTTCAGGAAAAATATCATCAACGTCGAGCAAATGATTATACTTAAGATTTTAATGTCAATGATGCAACCAAGTTCTTAATAAATTGATTTTGAAATAGATACCTAATTTCAGGTAAATTAAATGAATTTGTTGAACACCTAAAACACTAAGAGAAGCAAAAGAGTGACATAACCATTCCCCATTGTTCAGCTCAACAAATAAACCAATATTTTTTCTAAAAAACTTTCAATAGCTTTATCAAAATCAAGCCGTTGCAGCAACAAGATCTGTCGATTTTCGACAGATCGGGCACGTATTGTTCTCCTGAACCCAGAGAGTAACACACTTTAGATGGAACAAGTGGTTGCAGGAAGCAAGAGCCCAACAGATCTCACCTTGTTGAAAATCCTCCAAGCATATCATACAATCAGCACATTCAGTTCCTTGCGCCACAAGCAACCGTCCGTTGATTCTACTCTTGGGCGTTTCTTGACTTTCTTGGCCCTGTCCCAGCCCGAGATTGGAATCGGGATCGGAAGCTTTGTTGTAGAACACCATGAGGAAGTGTATGATGGCGTGGCCGACGATGAAAACGAGGAGGCACAAATACAGAACCAAGACATTGTAACTTGTAGATTGGTTTTGGGAAGGGTTGTGCTTTGGAGGGGGAGGTTGAAGAACAGAGGGAGGAATTGGATCCATGCGGGTTTGGTGATTTGTGCAGATTTTGTGAGTTCCTACTTCGTTGATTGTTGTTTTTATACTAAGTTTCAATGGTGGACATGCGGCTAATTTTGTGAGTACTAATCCTATGAGGTTTGGAAATTTTGTTGTATTTTAGTAATCGGATTTTGGGTTGGGCTTAGGAGGAAACTAAACAAGTCTTTACTCTTTAATTGTTCACGTTTAATGCATTGGTCCAATTTTTAATCTGTATTTTGCAACAAAATTGCCTATTATTTTTGTGAAAACTTACATAAAACTCTGTCAACTTATAAAACCATATTAGTCTCTTTCAACCATTTTGTTAAAAGAGTGAGGTTGAACTGTTGGGGTGTCGAGTTGAAGACTGAAAAAATCTAATCTTACAAAACTAATTACGGATGGATTCCTAATAGGTATTAGTCAACCATTGACAGTTAACACGATCTAGAATCTATGTGATTTGATGATAAACAAAGACCCAATACGATATAGTAAGCCTATTTGTGTGGTTGCTACTCTTTTTTCGGGATCTCGACTTCTCTTATTAAAATGTCGGTCTTTTTGTTGATGAAAAAACTAGAGATAATTTCAGGTGGCTACTATTAGAATTGTCTGTTTTTCAGGTGTGTACACTTAAAAAATATATTTTTTCAGATGGGTGCCCCTCATTTTTACAAAATTTTCACTTTGCACCTCTCCGTCTAATTCCGTTTTTTTAACATTTTTGACATGTGAAAAGACTAGAATACCCTTGCCTATACTTCTAATTTTCAAACCTATATCAATTCTTTCTTTTCACACTCTCTCTTTCCTTTTTCCCCGTCTGTTCTCCATCGAATTAAACAACAACACCAATTCCAAGTCGAAACTAATTTCTACAAATTGTTTGTTTACTGAAACCAGTAGCTAAAGTTTCAATTTTTTTCCTTCTAATTTTGTTTTTAAAGGAGTAAGCTATTGTTATACACTTTGAATTGATATTAGCACTGAAATAATTAAGGATTACTTCTGAGACTGTTTTTGGTACGTCTGGTGAGTTAATTATTATGAATTAAATAAATGATTAATCAAACTTGTTGAGAAATTTGGTTCCACAAATTGTTTGATGAAAATTTTGAAACTGGTTTCACTGAATTTGATACGGAATGTGTGTTTCGATGATGTCAAACTCCATGTTTGGGGAAATGAAAATTTGTTTGGACTTGGAACTGGTGTTGTTGTTTACTTTGATGGAGAATAGACGGGAAGGAGAGAGAAGAGAAAGAGAGGAGTGATAAAGGGTGTAGAGAACGACATTTTAATCAAGTTATGGAACATGAAATCATAGAATCACCACTGGAAACTATCTTCAAGCCGGCGAGATTTTCACCTGAAACTCGCCAGCTTGGTTCTTGCCGGCAAGTCTCGTCGGGAATGGTCATAGCCGGCGAGATATTGTATCAATAACCTAGGAACCTATGGGAGTTGTCCTAACTGTTTTGTCTTCAACGTCTTCTTGAATCTCTTGCTCAGGCGCGGCTGTTCGTCGGCAGGTGCTGGAGGTCCGAAGGCACTCCCAACGAGATAGTCAGCTGCGTCACCGTCTGAGTTAGAGTCAGGCCCGGAGTCGGAGTCAAAGTAGTGACGGGGCTCCGGGCCCAGGCCGGTAGCGACATTAGCATATTACTCGACAAGCCGAACTGGACATGTAGATCTTGGATACTGGTGTGAACCTCGGCCTTAAGCCGAGCCTTGACCTCGGCCTTAATTCGAGCGTCCGTTTGAGCATGCTAATCGTCAAAACGACGTTTCATCTAAGCTATCTCCCCTTATGCAACATCAGTTCTGGCCGCCAATTCTGTCTCTCTCTCGCGAGCCCTCTCCTCCATTTCGGTCGTTCTAGCAGTGACTGCAACATCTATCTGCTCAGCTGACGCCGCGGTTGTACGGGCACCACCTCTCGGTTTCGGTGGTCAAAGGCACTCGCCGCCCATGCCAGGAACAATGCACCCCCGCTTCTACTCTATGCTCGTCAACCGCTGAAGGATTTCGGCCTCCACATGCTTCGGGACCGAATATTGTTGTCCGGCGGCAGCCGCTTCTACGACAAGTGTTTTGTGCCGCTCGATCTCGTCCTTCACGCTTTGCACCTGCAAACGAAAGTGTTAAATTCTATGACATAATAAAAATTTCGATAAATTTATAAAGAAATTAAAAATTTATCGTTTCCGGGTCGCAGTCTTTTTCATAGACTTGCACGTAAGTTTCCAAACTCGAAAGGAGAACTCTAGCCTTATGTTGGAGTTGAGCATGTCTGTCGAAGGTCTGAGAACCGCCATTATGCTTTTTCTGATTCTCGGCGAGGCCTTTCATTTTTGCAGAAAGTTAATGCACACGGAAAAATATTGAGCGTTAAGAAAGTATTATTAAGTATTCGAAAAAATTATAAGTACCTTATATTTTGGAGTCTCGAAGTAGTCGCACATCCAATCCCATGATTACTCTCGGGCAATGAAGTCTTCTGGGACCGACCTCCGTTTGTACTTCGAGTAGTTCCTCGCACACTCTCCCATAAACTCTCCGTAGTGCCTCTGAGTATGGTGCAAGAGTCACGGGTAGACATGATTTAGCGCTACGTGGTAGAGTAACGTGCTCTTCAATGTAAATAAAATTACGTTATCAAAACGGTTTGAAATGAAATAATTTATAAATGAAAAAAAGTTTAGAAACTTACCGTGAGAGCTCCCCATATCTTACACTGCTCATCGAAGTCCAGCTTCCGAAACGTTGGAGCGTGCGGTAATATACTCGTCCTGATGTGACCGCCGATGAACCGGATTATCTGGGACGAGCGAAATTCTAGGTCGTTGTTGATGAGGATGTGATTTTTTTCGAAATCCCACGTGACCGACATGGGCCCTTTCTCTATCATATCTTGGAGCTTCTTGCACTTCGCAAGTCCACGCGAACATATCTTCGGCTTCTGTGGCCCACTCTAGATCCTTTTTCGTATGTGCTGTTCATCGACTGGTACCAGATGTGTCATCCGGAGTGCACAGTCATACCACATGTGTTCGATCCGTTAGACTCCGCTGTAGGAATGCACGAGGGACCGACTTAGAGAATGATGCACTCAATCAGCCCATCCTCGTGTTCAGGCGCCTCCTCCGGAACCAAACCACCCCGCTCGGGTCTGTTGACCTCCTCCTGGGCCGGTGTACTCTGCTGGGGCCGAGTGCCCTCCTTGGGTCTAGTACCAGCATAGGCCCCATTTTTTATCCCTGAATCTTGGGGTACACTTTCTACTCCCGAGCTCCCAGGCGGTGCCAAGACCGTAGCATACTGGCGGATTCGGTCAAAATACTGCTCCTTGAGAGTTTTCTACCCCTGTTCCTTTTAAGATGAATAACATATATATAATTATGTAGTTCACAATTATGAGAGAAATACAAGTATCACATACTAGGAATTATCATGTTGATATTGTAGTTTGAAATTGTGCTTTAAGGCCCAAATTATATCCTATAGCACGTTAATTTGTATCTATAACTTTCAAAACAGACATAACAGAAACATTAAATGCTCATAGTACAAAAGGTAGGTTAGACTATATACAAAGACTTGATCATATAAACTAAAAATGGCTTTAAGATGTCAAATAATATTTTCATTATCATTATTTCAAAGATGCAAAACTATCTTTATTTTATCAACTATGATATGCAAATACCGAGTGTTGAGTTTGAACATGTCAAGAAATATGCACCACATGAGCAATACATAGTCAAATCTCTTAAATGTCCAATTTAATACTTTGCGTGTATATTTGCGTGTATACGAATACAACTTGTAAAAGAATTCCATAAATTTTTTTTTGAATTTGCTTCGAACATGACACCTCAATTTTATGTCCCACGCGACTGAATTTGTCGGTGACACACATATTTGACTCTATTAACGGTGCATTTTGAGTAAGTGCGAGTATGAATTGCCCTTGCGAGAGAATATACAATTCAATATTTCTCATCGCTTTCATCTGCAGAATTGAACGAAATTCACGTCAGATATTAGTCTACAAATTGCAATGATTACGATATTCTCTCGCGAATTGATTTAAAAAATACACTTACTTTTTTGGAGAATGATAAGTAGAATGATTCTACGCGCAACTTCTAGGAACCATTCGGGCACTTCATGTTGAATTGATTATGGTAGCTATCAATGAATGGATGTGCTTCCTCGCAATTTAGCATGACCGTCCATTGGGCCCAATTTTGATCCTCATCTGTGACAATCACGTGACCGACGAAGCCACTAGGAATGACAACTGAGGAGAAAACTGAAATGTTCCATTGCCAAACCTCATTCAGCTGTACACTGTGAGTAGACGAGTCATCGTCGAGGTATTAGTTGATGAAATTCACTCGTTTGTGCATTAAATACGATTCAGTTATGCAACTCTCCGGGTACCGATGGTTCCGTATACTCTATTTGTACTCGCCAAGTTGCCTACACCAAAATTATAAATTAGTTGATAAGAGAAATATTGTGAATGATATAACTTCCAAGTAAAAATATGACTGTTTTCTAGCCAGTTTACCTTTCAACTAGAAACATCAAACTCTAGTGAATTGAGCCAATCATCAAAAGTTGTTCGGGCAGATGATGACAAAGGTGAACCATGATTTTGAAGAATGCAACTGGAAATATACTCTCCAAATTGCACATAATCAAGTTGATATCACATTGAAGCTGATGGATTTCTTGCACCTTCAGTTCCCTAGCACATAACCTCTAAATCCATCGAGATAAGTTCACTAAGGTCGGATGAGTATCGGGAGATTTCGCTGGAGAAACACATGACAGTTCTATGTCTTCAATCCGTAATTTTTTTTTTGTCTTGAACATTCACTTTACTTTTCAGCTGAGTGGCATACCCGCTCGAATATTTGATAGCAGCAATCATTTCAAACACTTCGCCCCACTTCTAAGGCAACACAGTGAAATAAGAGGAAGGTTGACTGATGCCCATATCTGAGAGAGTTGCACGGGCATTTGCATCATCCTTGGTCTTTGACTTAAGGCCAAGTACGGTGCCAATGACATTATCGCATACATTTTTCTTGATATGCATGACATCAAGAGCATGCCTAAGCCGAATTGACTTCTAGTACGAGAGCTGCTAGAAAATAGTTTAATGCGTCCAGTAACACGGAACCCTACCTTGTTTTGGCGTTAAAAACGGATGCAACTCTGCACTGAAAATTCATGAAGTCTTGTTTGTCTGAGAACTTCTTCCAATGAAGGTACTTGTAGGGGTGGTCGTTCTTCCGTTACCCCATTAAACTCACGAGTCTTGAATCGGTATGGATGATGGGCGTGTAACCATCTAAGGTGTACGAGGTATGATATTCTACGATGACTGCATGTATCGTCGAGGTCGTTAAGGAAAATGGGGCATGCCTTGTACCCCTTTACATGAATTCCGCCTAACATTCCAAGCCCTAGATAGTCGCTGATTGTGTACATCACGACTGCACGCATCCGAAATTGCTCGCAACTTTTCCGATCATACGTTGGGACACCCGTGCCCCACAATACTTTCAGATCGTCTATTAATGGCTGCATGAACACGTTCAAACACTTACTCGGTGATTTTGTCCCGGAAACCAGTATTGTTAAAATATTGTACCCTTTCCTCAAACACATGGACATGGGGTAGTTGAGGAGAATCATCATCATTGGTCAAACACTGTGAGGCGGCGAAGCGGGCCCGAACGGGTTAAAACCGTCGCTCGCTAGAGCAAGACGCACATTCAGGAAGTCTGCAGCAAATGTTGAGTACAATTGATCAAACTCTTTCCAAGATACGCCGTCAACTGGATGGCCAACGTTGTTTTTGTCTCTGACCCTTTGCCCGTGCCAACGCATTTGGTCGACAATCTTCGCTGACATGTACAAACGCTGGAGCCGCGGAATAATAGGGACATACTAGACAATTTTCCTGGTATTTTTTTTCTGTTTCTTGTCTACCAATCTAGATGTCTGACAAATAGGGCAGAAATTGGCAAATTCGTAATGTTTATAGTACAAGATGCACCCGAACTTGCAAGAAGTGTACTTGATATAATCTATTCCTATCTTCTTCAACATCTTCTTCGCTTCAGCATATGATCAAGAGTGGAAATTTGGCGACGGGTGCGAATTTATGTAAAAATTGCAATTCGTGTTAAATGATAGGGTAAAGTACACAAAACCACACCCACTAGTACCCAAAAGACACTTAACTACCCCATTTTTTAAAACGGACATTGAGCTACACCCAAATATCATTAATTGACAGATAGCACATGCCGTTAGAATTTTTGTTAAAATATGTTAACATTTGAGGTAAAAAGATGAAAATGCCCCTGGCCAGATTTCAAATTTTCAAAACCATACCATTGTGAGGATTTTGGTTGTTTCTCCCATAATCGTGGCTCCAGTTTCGCCGGCCTCGTCTCTGACTTTTGACCGACTTCTTCAGTCGTCCTCGGCTCCTCGCTACTGACCGAAGACTCGTCAGAGCTCGTCGCCGGAGTCGTCGCCGGATTACAGAGTAATTATTAATAATTTTTAAAAAAAATATAGGATGAAGTCATCTTCCTCAAACTGCCCTTCTCCGTCACTACCCCTTTTACTCCACACTTGGGGGTTGGTTTTGACTGAGAATATAATAAATAAATAAATAGTGCATAGAAGTCTAGTGGTAGTCTCGTTCGGTAAACTGAAACATTTAGAAAGTAATCTAACTTGATCAAACTAAGTACCAATTAACAAAAATCAGTAAATCAAATAATTTAATTTCGAAGGTGAATATTCTATACAATTTTATCTACATGAAGGTCAGCATAAATTGAGTGGGAACTGGGAAACAATAGACTAACCAATTATAAAATCAAATCAAATTTCATCTTATGGTACTTGTCCCTCCAGTAAGTGTGTTGTGATAACCAGTCATTCGAATGAAGCAACAAAATTCACAAATGGAACAAAAATAATTCAAATAAAGCAACAAAAATTTACAAATGGAAGCAACATTTACGTTCTCCTCAAAGATGGCTTCATCGTCTTCTGGAGGAGGAGGCAAGTTTCTTTCAAATGGAGTGCCCGACTGTCCACTCCAATCCGTCATCTTGGACCGAACAATCTATTGCAAGCAAGAATAAGGAAATGCAATTTACTTCATCGTATATTTTTTTCAAAATTATTAATAATTACTCTGTTTCCGGCGACGGGCGACGGCGAGTCTCCGGTCAGTGGCGAGGAGCCGAGGACGACTGGAGAAGTCGGTCGGAGGTTGGAGGCGAGGCCGGCGAAGCTTGAGCCACGGTTATGGGAAAGGCAACCAAAATCCTCACAATGACATGTTTTTGAAAATTTGAAGTTTGGCCAGGGGCTTTTTTGTCTTTTTACCTCAAATTTTAATAGAAGTTCTATCGGTAGGTGCTATCTGTCAATTAATGATGTTTGGGTGTAGCTCACTGTCCGTTTTGAAAAATGGGGTAGTTAAGTGTCTTTTGGGTATTGTTGGGTGTGGTTTTGTGTCTTTTACCCGATATGTTTGACGTTGCTGATTTTTCCTTAATGGCCATCAACTTCAAAAGGGTCTTCAGACAGGACAAGTTAGAACCTGGAAACAATGGGGTGTTCGCAAGACGCGTTAGTTCCTAATACGCGTCCATCGTTGTTTTTGTCGTAGGGTGCTCACCCTCCACTGTATCTTCACCAAAGTTTTCTGCCCACTGAAATAAATCCTCCACAAACTCTACAACAAGATCGACATTTCGACTACTTGAAGTCTCGTCCCGTCGAGATTCCCGTCCCACACCCAAAAAAGAATTTGCGTAATGCACTTCATCGTGACAGATCCACACAGTGTATGTCGAAACCATGCCGTATTGCAGTAAGTGGGTATGTATTGTATTATCATGTCGAACAATCATATTGTGACAGGTTTTGCACGGGCATAGATATCGGTCACGACCGTGAATAAACACATTTTTTTATAAAATTTATGAAATTTTCGACACCGTCCTTATACGCTTGCGACCTTCTATTTTCTATATCCATCCACCTACGACGATCCATAATTGACAGATCTACATACAATACATGATAGTTATGAGGGGTAATTCCATGTCAGTACCCCAAGTTTGCTTCATTTTCAAATCAGTACCCCAAGTTTAAAAAGTTTTTTGCTGGTACCCTAAGTTTTATTGGTTGCAGATAAGTACCTAATATGTTAAATCTAACAGAATCGAGATGGGAAAAGACCAAAATGCCCATAATGTTTATGATTTGAAATCTGACCGGTTTGACTGGTTCAAATCTAGTCAAACCAGTTCAATTTGATCGGTTTAATTATTAATAATTAAAGTAATAATTATATAAAAAAATAATTATTATTATTAATAATTAATATTATATTAAAACTTTCGAATGAAATTACTCTCTCATACGACCTCTATTGCGGGCTCATAAAATATCAAATCGAAGAGAATCTGAAGATAAACAACTTTGAATAATAATAATAATAAAATTAAAATGAAAATAATATTGAATATTATCTAATTATAAATTATAAATATTATTTAAATATTAATAATTAATAAATTTTTATTTAATTATTCATATTATTCTTCAAAATTGTTTATCTTCCGATTCTCTTCGATTTGATATGCTATGAGCCCGAAACGGAGGTTGTATGAGAGAGTTATTAAATTCGAAAGTTTCAATGTAATATTAATTATTATTAATAATTAATTTTTTATATTATTATTATTCTTTTAATTATTAATAATTAAACTGGTCAAATTGAACCGGTTTGACTGGATTTGAACCGGTCAGACCGGTCAGATTTCAAAAAATAAATGATACAGTGCAAATCAAGAAAGTGTCAAATTTCGACAAGGGACTAGTGTTTTCTGGGCGGAAACGACGTTCGGCCATCCGAGGTCATCTTGAGTGTCAAAATCGCAATTTATTAAGTTTCGGGCACTTTTGGAAATTTTTATAATTTATTTTCTTTTTTCCAATTAGTTTTCCTTTTCTGCAATTAGGTTTTGCCCATTTAAGCACTCTTATACGTTTATGTTATTTTTTTTTGAAGTTTAATAAAAAAATCGAGATTTTCATCAAATCTATCATCTTCGGTATTCGCAAAAATCAACGAATCTTGATAAAGAATTCTTCTTAGCCACGTACGCTGCATCAATTGGTATTAGATTCTAGTTGATCCTGAGGTAAGCCGCCCCGTAGACAACAGCTAGTCGCTCCCCAAGGTGCTGATGATGATCAAGCTGAGTTACAACGTGAAAACGTTGAATTTCGACGTGAGAACGATGATTTGAGGCGACATGTTGAATTATTGACCCAACGAATGGACGAATTGCATCATTGTGATGATGATACTCTCACGGACGAAAATTCGTTCGCTGGGTTTCAGAATCGTTCACCCGAGCGCCCTAACCCTAACCATCGTTGGGAACAGGGTTTCAAGGTGGAAATTCCACAATTCAATGTCAATGTTAAACCAGATGAGTTTATAGATTGGTTGTCACATGTTGAAGAAATAATGGATTTCAAGGAGGTTCCAGAAGACGGTCGTGTTTCCCTTGTGACGATCTGTTTCAAAAGTCGTGCGCAAGCTTGGTGGCAACAATTGAAGTAGATGTGTGTTCGTACTGGTAAGGAGGAGATTTCAAATTGGGATAAGTTCAGGAAATTCTTCAAGGCTGCGTTTTTGCCTTATAATTTCGATAGGGAATTGTACCAACATTTCCAGAATTTTCGCCAGGGTTCCCTTTCTGTGGATGAGTATTCCACCGATTTCCACTTCTGTCTGACTCGTGTTGATCTCACCGAGTCCCCTCTTCATTTGGTTTCTCGTTATATTGGTGGCATGCGTCTCCAATTACAGGATGTTCTAAATATGTGTGACCTATTAACTGTTGCCGAGGCACAACAGCGTGCATCCTAGGCTGAAAGGCAACTAGTCAGGCGTGGTACCGGTAGCTTCCGACAGCCAGCAAACTCGACTGGTGGTATAGGGTATGCGTCACAGCCTGTTCCTGCCCAACCTACCCCTCCAACTACGCGTGGTTCCGCGGCCCCCCACAGGGACGTGGTGGTTTGCACTGTTTTAATTGCGGTGAAGTTGGTCATCGCCGAGCAGATTGTCGGCTCCCGAAATCTGCCAATCGTGGTCTTTTCACTGAGGTTACTGATTCTGAACATGTCCTTCTCATAGATTCAGCCCCGACATATGACGATTATGCCGACACGGACGCGGAAGAATATGTTCCCGATGATGTAGGCCCTCTGTTGGTGCTCCGCCAATCCTGCTTAACACCTCGTGCTCCTGAGAATGAGTGTCTACGCAATAGTTTGTTTCATTCTACTTGCACCATAGCTGAAAAAGTTTGCACTTTCATTATTGATGCTGGAAGTTGTGAGAACGCGACCTCTGAAGTTGCGGTTTCTAAGCTTGGTCTACCTACTGAACCCCACCCTAAGCATTATTCTCTCATATGGCTTAGCCAAGGTACGGATGTTACATTTTTCAAGCGTGTGCTTTCTAAATTTTCCGTTGGACCTACTTATCGTGATGCGATTTATAGTGATGTGGTTCCTATGGATGCTTGTCACCTCTTACTTGGTCGCCCTTGGCAATATGCTAACTCTGCTCTCCATGGTGGTCGTGCTAACACCTATTCCTTCTTTTTATGTGGTACAAAAATTGTTATAATGCCGACTGAAAAGGGAGTGTTATTCACACAACCAGGGCCGACCCTATGAAATTAGGGGACTAAGACAAAAATTTAAAACGAGACCTTTTTTACAAATGTAAAATTCAAAATAAAATATGTTATGCCATTAAATATATGCTTACAGATGCAAAAAAACATTAAGAATTATACAGGAAAATGAATCAATAAAACAAATAAAGATCAATCATTATAAATATGAATGGGAAATCCCGAATAACAAAAAAAAAATCAGTAACAATTATACAAAAACCCTAGATCAAGTATCAATCAATCAATATCAGTAAGAATCAGAAATTCTCAATAACCTAAAAATCCCCCTTAGGAATAAAAAAAAAATCTCCAATCGAAAATGCTAAAACATTTACACTTGAAATCAGAAATTTCCAATCGAAAATTTTAAAAAATTAACACCCGAAATTAATTTCTAACCTCAAAGCTTCATAACCCGTTCAGTGAGTGAGTGGAACTCGAATTTTATTTGAGATAATATTTGAAGACAACTCATGAAATTGTAGTGAATAAAATCCAATTATTTCAAATATTTGTAGAAAAATTGAAGTTAGGGTTTCTTAGAAAATTCATCATCAAGGACATAAGAAAATGAATGGAATCAACATATAGTTCATCTCATTCTTCTCCACAGAGTCGTTGCCCCGTTGTTGTTGCCGCTTCGTTTCTCCACATTGACGACTCGTCTTCGGTGCCATCGTTGGTTCGGCTTCAACCTCGTTCAGAACAACGACTCGTCAACTGTTTATGTTTATCTTTCGCTCTTCCCACTTTTCATTTATTGATAATAATTATTAGGGACCCTAATTATTAATAAAAGTTGCTGAAATTTTGGATTTCAAAATAATTGGATCTATTTTGATATAATGATGATATTGGGCTTAATTTTGGGGTCTCCCCTCTCCATTTAATAATTAATGTTGCTGAGATTTTGAGATTCATGAAAATTAAGCTTAGTATAATATAATGATATTGAACTCAATTTTGGGGCCTCTCCAGGGTCGGGGCCTAAGGCAAAAGTCTTTCTTGCCTTATGAACGGGCCGGCCCTGCCCACAACTCACACACCTTCCCCTACTGCCTTGCTGTCTCGTCGTCCTTTTCAGGCCGACGTGAAAGAATCTGGTATGGTTTTTGTCCTATTTTGTTCTCTGGTTACAAGAGATACCGAGGTGCCTGCTCCGGTGCAGCCTCTCTTACAGGAATTTGCAGATGTCGTTCCTGAGACTTTACCCTGCGAATTGCCACCTTTGCGTGATTTTAACATCACATTGACTTGGTTCCAGGTGCTTCTCTCCTTAATCGCCCTCATTATCCTATGAGTCTTAAGAATTATGAAGAGTTACGTCGTTAAGCGGAGGAATTGCTTGTCTGTTTGTAAAAAGACACATCATACCATGACTTATGGGAAAAGTAAGTTGATAAAGACTCACATGTAAAACACAGCGTAAGAGAGTGTTGAAAATAATTACCGAATATTTGGTGAATGTTTAGTTTAATTTGACCATATCTATCGGTTTAAAAGGGCTGATTTATCCAGTCAAGATGAACATCGAGTATAATAATATTTGAATTTTAGTAGACATTTATTTGGAGCAAGTTAACCTATATCAATAAATTAATATTTAGTGTTTTTGCTGTAATTGAGTTAAAAAGAACTAATACGAGAATTACGAGGGATGAGAAAATCGAATTTGACTTGAGCTACGGACAGAAGCAAACAAAGAAGCCCTTGTTCCTGTTATTCAGAATCGATCAGTCAATTCCTTTTAAAATTTAGCCCAATTTTATATTAAATGATGACAAACATTTATGTTTTGCCCACTTTCAAATTTAAATAGTAATAATAATAACTTTCTTACATTTAACTATTATATAATTTTTTACAAATATTTATATGATGACATTCTTGGGAGAAAAACGAATCTTATAAAGTAATTAGATGCAGCGGAATTAAATAATTCTCCCTACCTGTGTAAATCTCGTAGGAATCTATCAAGCAGAGCAAATCAAGCAAGCACGCACAATTTTAGCGTGGAAAACCTCCTCAAGGTGAGAGAGGAAAAACCACGAGACCCTCGAGGTCGCTTAATCTCTACTATTAATATAATGGGTACAACGAGTTCTCTCTAAATGCAATTAGAGGATCACAATATCTCAAGATTAACCAATCTTGGCTCAAACCACAATTACAAGAAAGAGTAGAGAAACTTCACCGAATCGATGGCGCACGATTAGAAAATCGTATCAAATCACTCGGATCTCCAAACGCAAATTCCAACGGTTATAACGTAGTACCACGTCTTCCAAACACCCTGTCCAAAAATCAGCACGATCCAACGGTGGATCGACCTCTGATCGAACTCAAGAACCTTGCTGGTCGGCCTAGAAAGTAGCAGAAAATTCTGCACGAATTTCACTCTATTTCTCTCTTGAATTGGTCTTATTTCCTTCTCTCCATTGCCTCCTATTTATAGGCAAGCAATTAGGGTTTCCTTTTCCATGTAGAATACTACCTACATGGGTTTTGGGCCTCCACTTATTTAATATAGGCCCAACAAATCTCCCCCTTATTCAAGTAAGTGGAGGGCATCGCCATCCCGGCGATCTTACGACAAACATCAAGCTTCTCCCTTGGTAAGGCTTTCGTGAACATATCGAAACCATTATCATCTGTGTGGATTTTCTCAATCTCAAACAACTTTTCTTCAAGTGCATCTCTAACCCTATGGTATCTCACATCAATATGTTTCGACTTTGCATGAAACGTAAAATTCTTACTCTAGTGAATCGCGCTTTGGTTATCACAGTAAACTATATAGCGTTGCTGCTTGAAACCGAGCTCTCCTATGAACCTCTTCATCCACAACAACTCTTTACATGCTTCGGTTGTTGCGATATATTCAGCTTCTGTAGAAGAAAATGCAACACACTTTTGTAGCCTTGACTGCCAAGAAACTGCTCCACCTCAGAGATATCTCATAATCCTTTTGACTGCATCCCAATGCTCTCTACCCGGATTTGACAGAAAACGGCTCACAACACCAACTGCATGAGCTATGTCAGGCCTTGTACACACCATTGCATACATCAAACTTCCTACTGCTGAGGCATACGGAACTCTATCCATGTCATCCATCTTCTTCTCCGTAGAAGGGCTGTGTCGTGTGCTTAGCTTAAAGTGAGTAGCAAGAGGAGAGCTCACCACTTTAGCCTTGTCCATATTGAACATTTGCAACACCTTTTCAATATATCGCTCTTGTGACATATGCAACTTCTTCGCAACTCTATCGCGAGTAATTCGGATTCCAAGAATAGTCTTCGTAGGACCCAAGTCCTTCATTGAAAAAACCTGACTCAGCTGTTTCTTCAATCTCTCAACTCTGGAGACATTCTTGCCAACAATCAGCATATCATCAACATATAGCAATAGTATGATAAAATCATCATTAGAGAATTTCCGCACAAAAACACAGTGGTCAGATTTCGTCTTTTGGTAGCCTTGCTCACCCATGACTGACTCAAACTTTTTGTACCACTGCCTTGGTGCTTGCTTCAAACTATACATGCTTTTCTAAAGCTTGCACACGTATACCTCTTTTCCCTTTATTTTGAAACCCTCTGGATGCTCCATATAAATCTCCTTATCTAAGTCACCATGGAGAAATGCAGTCTTCACATCCATCTGCTCAACCTCCAAATCAAGACTAGCTGCTAAACCAAGAACAACCTGAATGGATGACATCTTAACAACATGAGAAAATATTTCATCAAAGTCAATACCTTTCCTCTGGCTGAAACCCTTGACAACCAATCTAGTTTTGTATCGGGGACGTGAAGTATTTTCTTCTTGCTTCACTCTGTAAACCCACTTGTTCTTCAAAACTCTTTTGCCTTTCGGCAACTTCACCAATTCATAAGTATGATTCTCATGCAATGATTTCATCTCATCTTGCATGACTTCAACCCACTCCTTCGTGTTCTCATCTTCAAGGGCTTCACTGTAACTTTCGGGTTCTCCCGCGTCAGATACTAACACATACTCATCAGCTGAGTACCTTGTAGACGGTTGTCGGTCTCTAGAAGATCTCCTGAGTGGAACAACTGGTGGAACATCTGGTACTGGCAACTGCTCATAAACTTCATTATCCATCTCTACCTCTGTAGGAGCATCAACATCACCTGCACCCTGTTGGTCATCACGAACATCATCTTCAACTTGGCTTGGCACAACTGTAGGAGGAACTATATCAAAATCAATCAAGTCAGTTATAAATTGCGGAGCACTTTCTTCAAACTTCGCAATATCTTTGATGTCATGATTCTCCATAAATATCACTTCGCGACTTCTGATAAGTTTCTTCTGCACCGGATCATAAATTCTGTACCCAAACTCATCCTCGCCATAACCGATGATTATGCACAGTCTAGTCTTCATATCAAGCTTAGATCTTTCATCCTTTGGATTATGCACAAATGTCTTGCATCCAAATACCTTTAAGTGATTGTAGGAGACATCTTTACCTGTCCAAACTCCATTTGGAACATCAAACTCAAGAGGCACACACGGTGTGAGATTCAACACATGAACCACTGTATTCAGAGCCTCACCCCAAAAACATCTTGGTAACCCTGCTTGTGAAAGTAAACATCTCGTCCTTTCAATAAGCGTTCTATTCATCCTCTCAGCTAACCCATTTAGCTGAGGCGTCTTTGGAGGCGTCCTTTGATGTCAAATGCCTTGATCCTTGCAATAATCATCAAAAGAACCACAATACTCACCTCCATTATCGGTTCGCATGCACTTTAACTTCTTCCCAGTCCGTCTCTTAACTAGGGCATGAAACTGCTTGAAGACACCACACACTTGATCTTTAGTCTTCAAGATATAGGCCCACACTTTTCTTGAATGATCATCTATAAAAGTCACAAAATAGAGACCACCTCCAAGCGTCTTGGATTTCATAGGACCACAAATATCAGAGTATACTAAATCAATCATCTCTGGCTTTCTCGAGGGAGGGGATGATTTGAAAGATACTCTAGTTTGCTTGCCGGCCAAGCAATGCTCACACTTCTCTAACGGTTCACCTTTCAATCCCGGTAGGAGATTCTTCTTTCCCAAAACCATCATTCCCTTCTCGCTCACGTGACTAAGTCTCTTGTGCTACAATTCAGTTGTACTCTCTTTCTCGACTGCATTAATAATGCCACCACAAACTCTAGCTTGTGTCACGTACAACGAAGCACACTTTTCACCTCTAGCCACAACCATAACACCTTTAGTGAGCTTCCATGAACCACCACCAATGGTATGATGAAAACCTTCATCATCTAGCTTGCCTACTGATATCAAATTCAAACGAATGTCAGGAATATGCTTAACATTTTTCAGAATAAGAATTGTACCGTTTTTCGTCTCCAATCGCACATCTCCTATGCCAATGGCTTTTGACATGCCTCGATTTCCCATCTTAACATTGTCATAATCACCAGATGTATAAGATGAAAAGAGATCCTTTCGACTTGTAGCATGAATGAAGGCACCGCTATCTACTACCCAACTGGTCTCATCACAAGCCAAGTTAACATCTTCTTCATCACACAAGAGAAGAAACTCTTCAGTAATAGTAGCAACATCATTGTCATGACTTGCTTTCTTTTCTTTCTCTTTGTCATGTTGGTTGTCTCTCTTGAGCTTTCGGCAATACTTTTTAATATACCCTTTTAGACCACAGTGATAGCACTCTGCATTGGTATACCTGTTCTTACTCTTGCTTCTGTCTCTACCCTTTGGACCTCTGCTCTTGCTCCTCCCTCTTTGTTCTGTCACTAAGACTTCTGAGTGCAAAGAGGAACCTTGTGACTTTCTTCTCATCTCTTCATTCAGAGCACTCCCTTTAGCCAAATCCATGGTGATAACACCATCTGGAGCTGAATTAGATTAGGACGTCCTGAACGTCTCCCACGAGTCCGGTAATGTACCTAGAAGCCACAAACCCTGCACCTCATCATCGAACTTGATACTCATTCCTGCAAGCTGATTAATAATTCCTTAAAAATCATTAAGATGATCTGTCAAAGGAGCCCCATCATGATACTTCAAACTCATCATCTGCTTTATCAAGAACAACTTATTATTACCAGTCTTTCGAGAATATAACTGCTCAAGCTTGCTCCATAAACTGCGTGCATGTGTCTCTCCACTGACATGATTCAAAACATTATCATCCACCCACTGTCTAATATAGCCACATACTTGACGATGCAATAAATTCCATTCACCATCAGATTTGTTTTCAGGCTTGGCTTCACTGAAAATCGGTAGATAATAATCCTTCACATAAAAAAGATCTTCCATCTTCCCTTTCCAGACATGATAATTTGAACCATTCAGACTAACCATTCTGCTTGTATTAGATTCCATTATTTAACACAGGATACCGATTAAATAACCTTCGCTCTGATACCATTTTGTTGGGAGAAAAACGAATCTAATAGAGTAATTAGATGCAGCGGAATTAAATAGTTCTCCCCACCTGTGCAAATCTCGTAGGAATCTATCAAGCAGAGCAAATCAAGCAAGCTAACAAATATATCAAACAAGAACACACAATAGGCACGCACAATTTTAGCGTGGAAAACCTCCTCAAGGCGAGAGAGGAAAAACCACGCGACCCTCGAGGCCACTTAATCTCCACTATCAATATAATGGGTACAACGAGTTCTCTCTAAATGCAATTAGAGGATCATAATATCTCAAGATTAACCAATCTTGGCTCAAACCACAATTACAAGAAAGAGTAGAGAAACTTCACCGAATCGATGGCGCACGATCAGAAAATCGTATCAAATCACTCGGATCTCCAAACGCAAATTCCAATGGTAATAACGTAGTACCATGTCTTCCGAATACCCTGTCCAAAAATTAGCACGATCCAACGGTGGATCGACCTCCGATCGAACTCAAGAACCTTGCTGGTCGGCCTAGAAAGTAGCAGAAAATTTTGCACGAATTTCACTCTATTTCTCTCTTGAATTGGTCTTATTTGCTTTTCTCTATTGCCTCCTATTTATAGGCAATCAATTAGGGTTTCCTTTTCCATGTAGGATACTAACTACATGAGTTTTGGGCCTCCACTTATTTAATATAGGTCTAACAGACATATATTTATATGAGACGTATTCACGTACAAATGATATATTTAGATGCAAATTTATGAATACACTTTGTCCAGTGTCCACATGATATGATCAAAGGGTGTAATGAAATTGAATTATCAATGTTCACCACAAGCTGTGAGATTTTTGGTTTCGACAACTGCTCAACGACCTATAAGTTCTCCAAGATAAAGTAATTTCACTTTTTTGTAATAATCACGCCGCTATCCACATAGTTGTCAACCGGCCCGTCTTTCATGAGCGCACAAAACAGATCGATATATCAATTCGTTCGTCAGCAACTGCATGCCTCGATTCTCTGTCCTCGGCCAATACCCAGCAAGCCTGGAATCTTCACCAAAGGCTCGGGATCAGATCGATTTCATGAGGGTTTTTGCAAATTGGTCATTATTAACCTCCATGCTCCACTTGAAGGGGAGTATTGACATGTATTATTGCAATAAATCTCCATGATTTCTTGCCCTGATCATATCTCGTAAATAAGCTCAAGTTCCTTAGATTACACAGAAAAGGTGGGATGCGCAAGCGATCGCGGAACCAGGGCCGGCCCGTTCATAAGGCAAGAAAGATTTTTGCCTTAGGCCCCGACCCTGGAGAGGCCCTAAAATTGTGTTCAATATTATTATATTATACTAAGCTTAATTTTCATGAATCTCAAAATCTCAGCAACATTAATTATTAAATGGAGAGGGGAGACCCCAAAATTAAGCCCAATATCATCATTATATCAAAATAGATCCAATTATTTTGAAGTCCAAAATTTCAACAACTTTTATTAATAATTAGGGTCCCTAATAATTATTATCAATAAATGAAAAGTGAGAAGAGCGAAAGATAAACATAAATAGTTGAGTCGTTGTTCTGAACGAGGTTGAAGCCGAACCAACGCTGGCACCGAAGACGAGTCGTCAATGTGGAGAAACGAAGCGGCAACAACAACGGGGCATCGACTCTGTGGAGAAGAATGAGATGAACTATATGTTGATTCCATTCATTTTCTTATGTCCTTTAAGATGAGTTTTCTAAGAAACCTTAACTTCAATTTTTCTACAAATATTTGAAATAATTGGATTTTATTCACTACAATTTCATGAGTTGTCTTCAAATATTATCTCAAATAAAATTCGAGTTCCACTCACTCACTGAACGGGTTATGAAACTTTGAGGTTAGAAATTAATATCGGGTGTAAATATTTTAGAATTTTCGATTGGGAATTTCTAATTTCAAGTGTAAATGTTATAGGATTTTCGATTGGAGATTTTTTTTTATTCCTAAGGGGGATTTTTAGGTTATTGAGAATTTTTGATTCTTACTGATATTGATTGATTGATACTTGATCTAGGGTTTTTGTATAATTGTTACTGATTTTTTTTTGTTATTCGGGATTTCCCATTCATATTTGTAATGATTGATCTTTTTTGTTTTATTGATTCATTTTCCTGTATAATTCTTAATGTTTTTTTGCATCTGTAAGCATATATTTAATGGCATAACATATTCTATTTTAAATTTTACGTTTGTAAAAAAGGTCTCGTTTTAAATTTTTGTCTTAGGCCCCTAATTTCATAGGGCCGGCCCTGCGCGGAACGGAGCAATTTCCAGAGGCGACATCCAGGTACGTACAAAAAATGTGGAGCTAAATATGTATGAGTATCCTCACCGAGTCAAATTCAACAAAATAAACCAAATTTTCATACAAATTCTACATCATCTTCATCACAATCAAACAGTCCGCCGTCGCATTAAAGAAAGATCGATTTTCGACATATCGGGCACGTGTTGTTCTTCCGGAGCCACAAAGTGATACATTCGAGATGGAACAAGTGGTTGCAGGAAGCAAGAGCCGCGCAAGCCTCTCCTCGTTCAAACTCCTCCAAGCAGATCACACAATCAACCTCACAATACTTATTCACATCGGTTCCGTGGATCACAAGCAACAATCTCTTGACTCCAATTTTGGCCGTCCACGAGTTTCTCGATCTTCTTCTCGGCCCTGTACTGGCTGAGCTAGCTCGGGATCGAAGAGGGGTTGGGATCTGAATATGCGTTTAAGCCAATGCCAGCAACAGAAGAAAGTCACGAGGAACAACACCATGGAGTAGGGGACAGACAGAGAGGCAAACAAGGCAATGTAGCTGCCTGTAAAGTGGTTTTGGGGATGATCGTGATTTGGGGGGAGAGATTGAAGAACAGATGGAGGATTTGGATCCATGTGGTTTGAGGATTTTTATGTTAGTGTGAGGTTTTTGTGACTTACTATACTTTTTGTCAATTGTTTTATATATATAGTGTATGGTTTAATGTATAGGATGCTGAGAATCGTAAGTATACTATTCCTGCAAGATATAGGAATTGTGAGAGTTGAATTTAATTAATCATCTATATTTTGTTGTTATAACTAAAATATTTTTATATTCTTGACGCCTGAATAATATTATAGAATATCCCTATATGTATACATATATAACAATAAGAAACAAAACTAATCAGGGATGCTCATAATTAATCGAGAAATCGCATGACCCCAAAACCGATCAAATCGTACATCTTGGTTGATAAATCGTGGATCATTAGTGTGGTTGAATTTTTAATTTGAAGAAAACCAGTATAATTCGATATGGTTGAGGTTGTGACAGTCGGTTAATCACAAAACCATAACCACATGTAACTTCAATTATGTAACTTCACTCACACACATGACTTCGTCTTATCTACGTGGCTCGAGACTTCAATCCTATATTTTATCCTTTTATTTCCCTTCTTTTTTCTTCTCATTTTCATCTTTTTTAATATTGAACTCTTACACTCTATATAAACTATATTTCTTATTTAATCTAACATCTATCCTTAAACTCATGAAATTTTTGCGAAGATTAATTTTCTCTTATAAAAATAATAATTTAGGTCAATGTGTTTTTTCATCGTCACGTTGTCACTAATTTGAGAGCTTTAGCCCTCTTTGATCACTTATTTTTTGGCCAATAAAAATAATTTAAAAATCACGTGTTTAACCTTTTAATTGTTTTTATTTAAAAAACTATAACATATCTATTTGAGCTTGATCTGTTTTGACTTTAAAGTTATCTCAAAAATGGTCCATGAGAGAAATTCATTGCTCACGATTGGTGCGGTGAAAATTACAAACCAACCGAAAAATCGAGTGAATTATAATCAAAAGATGCAGTTATAATTTTTACTATTCATAAACCGCCAGATGCGATTTGATTTTTTAATATTGGGGTGATTGTGATTAACGGACCATGATCACCCCTGAAACTAATAGGAAATATATCTAACATCTATCCTTAAACTCATGAACTTCTGTCGAAATTAATTTGCTCTCTTATGAAAACAAGTTGAATAAGAATATATTATACATACAATAAACCAATATCTTCTTCCTACGAAATTTTACTTCAGTCTGCACATACACTTGTGATTATTGCGGATAAAAAAAAAGGGATAATTCCACGTGGCTACACCTAGATATTGCTGTTTTTCACCTGACTACACCTAGAATTTTTTTTTCACCTGACTACACCTAAGATGTGCAAAATTTTCACTTTGCACTTTCCGTCCAATTCCGTTAGTTTTTAACGTTTTTGACATGTTAAATGACTAAAATGCCCTTTCTTATCTATCTAATTTTCAAAATATGTCACCCTCTCACCCACTCACGTTTATCTCTCTTCCCTCTTTCTCTCTAGTTCTAGCAAATCATCATCTTCTCTCCATCTATCATCTTTCTTGCCAAATATTCCACAAGTTTGAAGAGCAACAAACTCATGCCAAAAATTCAAGATATTCCACCATAAACTTGAATTTAAAATATTATCCCCCCATCAATCAATTTTTAAGTGAGCTTTAAACAATTGTTTAATTTGAAATAAACAATTTTTCTGAAATGAATTACTTATACATTGTGTGCAGCTTTTTCTGTCTTTTTTTTGTGCTAACTGGTGCTTGTTTAGTTGAAATGGCACTGAAATGGTTATGGGTTTTCGAAAAAGGAGTGAACTTTGGGGCTGTTATATTAACATTGCTGGACAAAATTTATAGGCCTAACTTGCTCTTGCTAGTGTGTTTCTGGTTATGGTTGGGATTTATTGATGTAAAGGTTGGGACTTTTTGAACATAAATGGTGGTAGATCCTGTTGCTTTTGCTGCGGTGTCTGGTCTGGTCTATTACCCAGAATTTAAATCCATGGAATTGAGAGATATAAATGTTGATTCAGCATCAAATGTGGTCCACCATAAATATGCTTGCCCCTTTCTTGTAGGTCATGGTGGAAAAACTTGAATTTTTGGCATGAGTTTGTTTTTCTTGAAGCTTGTGAAATTTTTGGCAAGAAAGAGGGAGATGATAGATGGAGAGGAGATGGTGATTTGCCAGAATCGGAGAGAAAAGAGGGAAGAGAGGGAAACGTGAGTGGGTGAGAGAGTGGCATATTTTGAAAATTAGATAGATAAGAAAGGTTAGTCATTTTGCATGTCAAAAACGTTAAAAACTAATGGAATTGGACGGAAAGGCATTAAGGGTATTTTCGAGTCGTTGTCGTCGCGTACTGACAAGTCGTTTTCCCGACAGGTCGGACACGTGCTTCTCTTCTCGAGCCAGCTAGTGATATAGTCGCGATGGAACAAGTGGTTGTCGGAAGCGACAACTCAACGATCCTCGCCTTGTTGAAACTCCTCCAAGCATATCACAAAACTCCATTGTCGGTTCCGTGTGTCACGGGCAACTAACTCTTGACTCCACTCTCGGGTCGTTCCAGAGTTTGTTGGGCCTGTTCCGATGGTCCCAGGTCGAGATCGAGGACGACCAAGAACACATAGACATGGGTGTTGGACAAATTGTACAATTAAGTACAAAATGGCTAAGTTAATACATGTATTAACTTGTGACTGCGTCAACGTGAGTCTTGATTCGGAATACAAAGACTCGTCATAAAATAATGTGAAATATGTTTACATATTATATGAAATGAGATCTTTGCAACTAAACCCTAAACCCTAAACCATTAATAATAAATTTCCATTGAGAAATAAATAACGGAAAATCCTACTTTCCCAAAAGAATGATTTGGTAAGTTATTTCATTTCTTGTCTTCCAAGTTTTAAGTTCTTTCCCTAAGAGTATTTTTTCCTGAAATAAATATTTTTAAAGTAGAATTATATTTTCCTTAAAAATATATTTTCCAAGAATGAAAGATTGTTTTTCTTTTATAAGTAGAGAAAAATCGCTAGAGCTAAAACACACCAAAAAACCTAGCTGTCGAACCTCTGTCAAATTCATTCCTTCTCGATTACTCTCTATAGCCCGGTTAGAGTTCGACTTCGATCGTCGTTTTATCCTGGGAGCAAGTTGCCCATACTGGGCAATAATTGTCTTAAAGAAAACGGATTATCGTGACTCGATGATATTCAATTCCGTCTCTATCAACCGGTCTTGTACATGTTCCAAGTTCTATAATATTTATACTATTATTCTTATTGTATGAGTATTATTGATAAAACTGCGGTATTATTTTAATTGTGTTTGTATCATGTGATTTACTTGTTTCCATCTTGCATGATTGTTCGATTTAATTATTTAATTATTCAATTTACGTTTATGGACTAACATATTATCTAACAAGGGAGACCAGCGACGATGAATAAGAAGATGTATTCGGTGTACACAGAGCACATGCAAAGACAACCATGTAAAAGAAGATGAATAAAATTGCAGAGAGGCGTCTGCGAAACTGACTATTATCCATGTTCTTGTGGTTTGGTGATTTCTATGTTTGTGTGGAGATTTTGCCTTCTTATTTATAATGTTATAGTAATAAGTACAAGTTCAGCACCTTCTTAATTTGAATTGGGTTGAGTTTAGGAAACAAGTTAACAAGTTCTGGCTCCTTGATCATTCAGAACTAATGAGTTGATCATGCTAACAATGGATGATTGCAAAAGCTTACGGTCAAGATTACATTTTTATTTGCAAACTTGGATAAAAGGGATGACAAGTTATTCAGTAAATCACATATAATATAATGGCACCACCACCAAGAACAAAAATTCAACCAGTTGTTGACTTATTGTCATTCATACTAGTTATCCAACTAGTATCACAATATCCATTTAAAGTAGAAGGATACTTGTTATAGACTAATGTATAGTCTATAGTACCTTTTAGGTAACCAAATACTCCACTAATGGCTCTCCAATGCTCTTTACCAGGCCTGCTTGTATATCTAGATAACTTGCCAACTACAAATGCTATTTCAGACTTAATGCGATGCATAACTTACATCAAACTACCTATTGCACAAGCATATTCTATTTGAACAACAATTCTGTCATATTGATCTGGTAACTTGATATTAGAATCAAAAGAGAGCTTGCTTCCTTTATCCCAAGGTGTTGAAATTTCTTCAAAATCTTCTTAACATAATGAGTCTGATTCAAAGCATAACCATCATTATGTTTAATTATTTTAATACCAAAAGTTGTATCAACCTCATTAAGATCCTTCACCTGGAATACAGAAGTAAGGTAATTCTTGGTTTCTTGTAAACTAATCAAATTAGTATTGAATATTGGTGAATCATCAACATAAAGACTGATGATTACAATATATTCTTTAGTACATTTTGAGTAAATGCACTTGTCAGCATTATTGTGTTTCAAACCATTATTCAATATGGTTTTATCAAGCTTTTCATGCCACTGTTTCGGAGCCTGTTTCAACCCATATAGAGATTTCATTAACTTACACACTTTGTGTGAATTTCCCTATAATACAAATCCCTCTGGTTGTTCCATATATATTTCTTCATTTAAATCACGATTCAAGAAAGGTGTCTTGGCGTCCATCTGGTGAATATGCAAATTATATATAAATGCAAGAGATATCTAAGTTCTTATAGAAGAAAGCTTAGCAACTGGAGCAAATGTATCAAAATAGTTAATCCCTTCCTTGCGCGTAAAACCTTTGGCAATTAGTCGTGCCTTAATAGTTTGCAAAGTACCATTAGTATATTATTTCTTTCTGAATAACCATTTACACTTAATGGGTTTCGAACCATGAGGCAAATCGGATAAAGACCAAGTTCCATTAGAGACTTATGAGTCATACTCATCATTAATTGTCTCTTTCCAAAATGATGCATCTCTTGAGCTCATAGCATCTTGATATGTTTTGGGATTATCCTTAATGTTTAAAACAATAGAAATTTTGTTCAAAACCTTTTGTCTGTTACCTTCAACAAGAAAAGCAAGAGCATTTGTGTCAATAAAATCATATCCAAATGATTTTTCTTTTCTTACTCTTGTGCTTTTCCTTAGTTCAACTTGAACCAGCACTCTTTTCATTTTATTTCTATCGTAATCATTTATTATAATGTTGTTATTGTTTTGAACATTAGAATCCACATGTTCTTGTGAATCATTAGATGTTGGATCCTTGACAAATTTATTTTCAAATAAATCGACATGGATCGAGTCTATGATAACATTCGTCTCCAAGTCCAAAACTCTATATGCTTTAGAGTTTTCTACATAACCAACAAAAATACCTCTTTTACCTCTTGGTCCAAGCTTTTGAAGGTTTCGATCGATAATTTTGTAATGTACTATGCAGCCCAAAACTCTAAAATAATTTAAGTTGGTTTTCGACCATACCAAAACTCATAAGGAGACTTATGAGTCTTCTTTATAGGAATTTGATTTTCTACATGGCAAACCGTTTTAAGTGTTCTCCCCACAAGAAATTAGGCAAACTAGCATTTAATAGTAAAGAATTTACCATATCAATATAAGTCATATTCTTTCTTTCAGCCACTCCATTCATTTGAGGACTATAAGGGGCGGTCCTCTGGTGAATTAGACCATTGTCCTTACAATATTTATCAAATTATGTAAGAAAATATTCACCACCCCTATCACTGCGAAGAACTTTAATCTTCTTTTCGTTATGATTTTCGACTAAAGCTTTAAATTCTTTGAATTTATCAGATGTTTCATCGTTAGTTTTTAATAGATACACATAAGTTGAACGAGAAAAATCATCTATGAATGTGATAAAATAACGTTTTTCTCCTCTTGACAAAACACCATTAAATTCACAAATGTCGGTATGATTAAGTCTAAAATTTCAGAATTTCGTTCAACACTAGTAAATGGTTTCTTAGTCATTTATGCTTGAACACAAATTTCACATTTATCAAGAAAAGCACCACAACAAGCAATGTAATCATGTTTCGACATATATTTCAACATATAAAAATTAATATGTGCTAATCTAGAATACCAAATAGATCACTTGAGTGATCATGGTCGGCTAATCACAATCACCTCAATTAATTGGACATCAATAAGAAAGATTTGAATCAAATTATAATTATATGGATGATGATATTTATATTCACTTTGTTCTAAAAATAAAACTCGAGAACAAAATTGTAGAGATGTTTATGTCAAAATTGTATAATTTATGGATGTTACCACAAGTCAAAATGTATATATTGAATAAAAAATAAGATTTCTCACATTAAGTTTGAGAAATATTTTGGTACGAAGTAGAAATACATACTCCGCTTTCTAACCAAATTTCCTTGCATTAGGAAATGTATATTCTCTAGAGGAATGGTAGTCATTTTGGTGTTCCCGGATGAAGAAGAACTCCCATTTCAATAAGAAGAGAAAAATGAGCTAACAAAAAATTATGAGCAAGGTGATACATCTCGTTGAATAGGTCGACGGGCGAGCTGAATCAAGGAGAATCGGTGTTGAATCAAAGAGAATCGACGCCAAAATGAAGAGAAGAGGCTAAATCAAAGTTACATAACAATTCACCATCATGTTATGGTTGCATTCAATCAGTTAATTTTCAATTTGCACAATTGCTATTATTGCTGATAAAAAAACAAAATATTAACAGCCAAATAATTACATAACCATTCACCATTGTTGAACTGTGCAAATAAACCAATTTCTTCTTCGTACAAAAAGTTTTACATCATCCTCGTCACGATGCATTCGGGCACACGCCCTTCTTCTCGAGCAAGCGAGTGATACAGTCGCGATGGTTGCAGGAAGCAAGAACCCGACAAGTCCAATCTCGTTGTTGAAACTCCTCCAAGCATATCACACAAACACCATCTCCAGTTCCGTGTGTCACAAGCAACACTCTCTTGGGTCGTTCCGGAGTTTCTTGGGGCTGTAACGATTGTCATCCCGGCGGGAGATTGGGGACAGCTCGGGGTCTAAATCCATGGCGCCAATATCGAATAAAATCGGCCGTGATGTATATAAAGAAGAGGCGGGTGGTGTAACAGATGATGTAGAAAATTGCAGTGTGGGCTGAGTTTATTCGATCCATGTTCATGTGTGTTTGGTGATTTCTATGTTTGATTGTGTGTAGATTTTGAGTTCTTATTTAAAATGTTCTAGTGTGATAAGTACAAGTCGACCACCTTCATAATTTGAATTGGATTGAGTTTAGGAAACAAGTCAACAAGTAATTTTGGTTCCTTAATCATTCACAACTTAATGAGTTTATCATATATAGTAACAAATGCTTTACGACTGAATTACTTATTTGCTGCGTGTGGGATATACATTTGGAATCGACACACCCAAATTTTTTGTGTTTAAAATTTATTTCAATTTCATTTCAATTCAAACCTAAAAATAGAAAAATTATTATGAATGAAATAAATAGGTAAATTTATATTGATAGGAGAGTTTTCTTTGTCTCTTCTTTGATGAAATCTCTTCATTCTAATCCAATTTTGTCCCGAATTTTATAATATACATTTAGTGCTATATATATTGTATGTTCTTCACAAGAGTGTCAGGATAGTTTTCAAGCAAAACGTATTATTTCAGATCGAAAACCTTATGAAAAAAACATCAGCTAAAAAAAAGTGGAGATATTTCGACATCTATATATTTATTTAAGAGGCATAGAGTGAAGGCGTTGGGGAGAAAGTAGTCGGGCCAACATGTCGGAGTGGTACCCAGCATGCAAGGCCCGACATCTCAGCTTGACTGTGCTAGTATCTTGCTTGGTCCGGCAAGTTGAGGTGTCAGGGTGAGGTTACTCGGATGGTAGCCGGTCGGGGTGGCTCAACCTCCCTAAATCTCGACTGATAGGTGGAGGCCCAGACCAAATTTATACCTGAAATATTTTTTTCAGACATGGTACAATAACAATCATAATTGTTTGTGATGTTTTTATTGAGCACGTGATACTCCCATTTATATAGTATTAAACTATATATGTTAATATAGGTAATCAATATTGTGCACTAATGTAGAGTCTGTAGACCATATCAGGATTTTACTATATACAAGGCAACTAGAGTAATCATCAAAGGAGTCAGAGGAATCAACAAGAAATCAAGTTGTTGAATACTAGCGAAACACTCAATCAAGGTAACCATTCACCGTTATTGAACTTACCAAATGGTGACGATCCAGTCGTTGTCGTCGCATTGATCAGATCAGCCGGTTTTCCGACATGCTTTTCCTGTCGAGCCAGGTAGTGGTAAAGTCGCGATGGAACGAATGGTTGCAACAGCCCGACGAGCCTCGCCTTGTCGAAATTTGTCCAAGCATATCACACAAACACCATAGTCAGTTCCGTGTGTCACAGGCAACAATCTCTTGGGTCGTTCCGGAGTTTCTTTGGGCTGTTCCGGTTGTCCCGGCTCGAGATCGAGGAGGGCTTGGGGCCTAAAAATATGGAGCCAACATAGAATCAATCCGGCCACGATGAACAAGAAGATGTGGAAGGCGATGTACAAAGCGATGGACGCGGTGAACAAAGCGATGATCATGACGAAGGGACCGATGTAGTAAAATGCATAGTAATTGTTTGAGAAAAACTCAATTAGATCTGCAAGATATGGATTCATGTTCTTATTGTGGTTTGGTGATTTCTATGTCTCTGTGGAGATTGTGCCTTCTTATTTATAATGTTCTAGTGTAGTATGTACAATTTGATCACCTTCCTAGTTTGAATTGGATTGGGTATTAGGAAAAAGTCCACACTTCATGGCTCCCTAATCACAATCACAACTAATGAATTTATCATAATTAATAACTATTGATTGTATTGGTAAGAAATCGTATTGATTTTTTACATTTTGCTATCCACTGATTTATTTCCATATATAGGTAGCTAGTATAATTGTGTGTGTGTGTGGCGTAGCTCGAAGAAAGAAAGAATAGGAGGGTCGAGTAACATTTTATTTGGCATTGAACCTCGAAGAAGCTCTTGTCGTCCCGTAATTTTGCTTTAATTTAATGTCTGTTAGTAATATCACTCGTAATTTGAGTAGTGCACTAATTTTTTATTTGGGATGTTATGTGACACATTATTTACTCTTGAGGAGACTAATTAGATTGGGTAGGATGTGTGACGGATTATATCACTAGGAACTGACAGTGGTATCTAGGGAAGTCAATGCCGGCGTTGACGGTGGTTTCCATAGACCGGATTAAGGTGGCGGGGTCCATAAGTCGATGAAACCATCTGAATACATAACACAAAACTTAATTACAGCCCTAGGGATGATCTCCAAGCAGTTGTTTTTGATTCAATCGGCACAAGATGCAGTGAAGAAGTCGTTGTGGCAGAGAAAGAAGCGTAGATGTCGCAGTGCGGCAGAGAAAGGGTCATAGACACGGTGAGCCAGACGCCATTATTGTGGTTGTTGATACGGTTTCGTAGTTTGGATATGTTTTAATGAAATGGATGGAATATATTAACTACGATTAGCAATTAATGTCTATCTATATGTTTGAATTTTGAAATAATTGATTTGTCGACTATGCCTTTATTCTGTTCAATTTAATCTATTCAATTTTATTATAAATTAGATTAATTATAAAAACCATTGATCACATCTAATATTAATAGTTCTTATATTCTTTTTTAAACAATTATTTTTATTAAATTACAATTATTATTGCTCATAAGAAAATAAAATATTACTGACCTAATAATAAATCAAGGTTACACATAACCATTCACCATTGTTGAACTAAGCAAATAAACCAATTTTTTCTTCGTACAAAAAGTTTTACATCATCCTCGTCACGATCAAGCCGTTATCGTCGCCTTCGGATCACTCGATTTCCTACAGGTCGGGCACGAACCCTTCTTCTCGAGCCAGCGAGTGATACAGTCGCGGTGGAACGAGTGGCTGCAACAAGCAAGAGACCAACAAGCCTCACCTTGTTGAAACTCCTCCAAGCATATCACACAATCACTATCGCCAGTCCCGTGCGTCACAAGCAACAATCTCTCGATTCCACTATTGGGTCGTTCCCGAGTTTCTCGATTTTCTTGGAACTGCACAGGCTGTCCCAGCTCGAGATCGAGGGAGGGTCGGGGTCTGAATCTATGGCAGCAACATGAAATCAACTCGACCGCGGAGACATAGGCGATGTACACAACGATGAACAAGAGGATGTAGAAATTTGCAGAGAGCAATGTAGAGAGAAACTGGCTATAATTATCTGGAGGATTTGGATCCATATGTTATTGTTGTTTGGTGAGTTCTATATATGTTTGTGTGGAGATTTTGTGTTGTTATTTATAATGTTCTTGCGTGATAATTAAGTACAAGTTGATCGACCACCTTACTAATTTGATTTGGATTAGGTTTTGGGGAAACAAGTCAACAGGTTCTGGTTCCTTAATGATTCACAACTAATGAAATTTATCGTAATAACTAATTAATACTTTACGACTGAATTACTTATTTACTTAATAGAAAATTTTAACCGGAGATCACCTATGGTTACTTATTTGCTGCGTGTGGGATACATTTGGAATTGGCATACCCCAACTTTTTGTGAGTTTAAATTTATTTCAATATATCATCTCAATTAAAACCTAAAAATAGAAAGATTATTTTGAATTTTTAGTTGACAAACTATATTATGAAAGTAATAAATAGGTAGATGTACACAGTACACTACTGGAAACTGTTTCCAAGACGGTGAGACTTTGCTCTTGCGGGGAAGGAGAGTTGGTGTCGCCGGCTTGGCATAACCGGCGAGATTTTCGCCCAAAACTCACCGGTTTGGTTCTCGTCGGGCAAGTCTCGTTAGGAATGGTCATAGCCGGCGAGATATTGCATCAATATCTCACCGGCTTGGAGGTGACCAATATCTCGCCGTCCTAATGAAGTTTTACTGGCGAGATTTTCAAATTCTCGTCGGGCAACTAACCGGCGAGATATTGCCAAAATCTCGCCGGTTATGGTTGTAAAACCTAGCCGGCGCATCATCCTTGGTCTTTGACTTAAGGCCAAGTACGGTGTTCATGACATTATCGCATACATTTTTCTCGATATGCATAACATCAAGAGCATGCCTAACTCGAATTGACTTCCAGTACTGGAGCTGCCAGAAAATAGTTTCATGCGTCCATCAACACGGAGCCCTACCTTGTTTCAACGCTAACAACGGATGCAAACTCTGTACTAAAAATTCATGAAGTCTTGTCTTTTTGAGTACTTCCTCCGATGAAGGTACCTGTAGGGGTGGTCGTTCTTTCGTTGTCCAGTTAAACTCATGAGTCTTGAATCGATATGGATGATGGGCGTGTAACCATCTACGATGTCCGAGGTATATCATTCTACGACGACTGTATGTAGCGTCAAGGTCAACAAGGAAAATGGGGCATGCCTTGTACCACTTTACCTGAATTCCGCCTAACATTTCCAGCCCTGGATAGTCGCTGATTGTGTACAACACGGCTGCACGCATCCGAAATTGCTCGCAACTTTTTCGATCATACGTTGGGACACCCGTGCCCCACAAAACTTTCAGATCGTCTATTAATGGCTGCATGAATACATTCAAACATTTACCCGGTGATTTTGGCCCGGAAACTAGTATCCATAGAATATTGTACTCTTTCCTCATACACATGCACGGGGAGAAGTTGAGGTGAATCATCACCACTGGGCAAATACTGTGAGGCGTAGAAGCGGGCGCGAACAGGTCAAGACCGTCCCTGGCTAGAGCAAGACGCACGTTCCGAAAGTCTGCAGCAAATGTTGGGTACAATTGATCAAACTTTTTCCAAGATACATCGTCAGCTGGATGGTCAACGTTGTTTCTGTCTTTGACCCTTTACCCGTGCCAAAGCATTTGTTCGGCAGTATTGGCTGACATGTACAAACGATGGAGCCGCGGAATAAGGGAAGTACCAGAAAATTTTTCTTATTTTTTTTTTCTGTTTCCCGTCTACCCATCTAGATCTTTGACAAATAGGACATAAATTGGCATATTCGTACTGTTTATAATACAAGATGCAACTGAACTCGCAAACAGTGTACTTGATACAATCCATCCATATCTTCTTCAACATCTTTTTCGTTTTGGCATATGATCTAGGGTGAAAATTTGGAGAAGGTTGCGAATTTATGTAAAACTCGCAATTCATGTCAAATGTTATGTTTGACGTTGCTGATTTTTCCTTAATGGCCATCAACTTCAAAAGCGCCTTCAGACACGACAAGTTAGACCTTGGAAACAATGGTGTGTTCACAAGACGCGTTAGTTCGTCATACGCGTCCATCGCTATTTTTGTCATAGGGTGCTTACCCTCCACTGTATCTTCACCAAAGTTTTCTGCCTGCTGGAATAAATCATCCACAAGCTCTACAACATGATCGACATTTCGACTACTTGAAGCCTCGTCCCGTCGAGATTATGTCGTATTGCATTGTATTCTCATGTTGGACAATCATATTGTGATAGGTTTTACACGGGTATAGATACCGGTCACAACCGTGTTGAAACATATTATTTGGATAAACTTTATGAAATTTTCGATACGCTTGCGATCTTCTATTTTCTATATCCATCCACCTACGCTGGTCCATAATTTACAGATTTACATACAATACAATACGTGATAGTTATTATATGCATATGTATTACTACACGTAATGAAAGCTAAATATCCACAAACAAAAGTACGATTTTGAACCATGCGGACAAATCAAAATCTCACGTCAATGTACTAATTCAAAGCCTAGCTCATTCACCAAAAATCTACTAATTCATAGTCTAGTTCACAAAAATTTCACTAATTCATAGCCTAGTTAACCAAAATTTCATTAATTTATAGTCCAGTTCACCAAAATTTCACTAATTAAGACCCTAGTTCACCAAAATTTCACTAACTCAGCCTAGTTCAACAAAATTTCACTAATTCATAGTCTAGTTCACCAAAATTTCACTAATTCATAGCCTAAGTCACAAAATCCATAGTAATGTCATAGCTAAATTGAAATATCACAGCAAAACTAAAATTTTATTGCAAATCGAAAACTCAAACTAACCTTCAAATGTGGAGATCGACCAACGGGGATGACAAGATTAGAGATGACGAGGGGAACTCGAGAACCGGACTAGTAATCTTCGACTTTGTATGCACTCGAAATCTTCACCTCTATCAATAGGTACAAATGATCCTCCACAAATCAAATTTTGACAAATGAAGTCATGCAAGGACCTTTTATAGAATTTTCAGAACCTTTTCCCTGCGAGATATTGTGCAATGTCTCACCGGAAAAGGATATGACCGTTGATGATCAACATCCGACCGTTGATGGTAAACAACCTCTTTCCCGACGAGATTTTTCGCAATGTCTCGCCGGGTTGGAGTCGTTGACCGTCAACGTTCGGATGTTGACCAAAACGGTCATATCCTTTCCCGGCGAGATATTGCGCAATATCTTGCCGGGAAAGGTTATAACCGTAAAGTTTAAATATATCATTCACATTTAGAGCAGATCAGGGAAAATGACACTTTAGTTCCCAAACTATTAATTGTTTTCAATTTAGCAAACTCAGTCTAAGAATTTTGGCGAAAATATGTATCAATGGAATATTTTACTATTTATATATACACATCGACAACGGGAGATTAAGGGGAATCAATATTACTAGCCATATAATAAGGCGTGGAGCTAGAACCAAACAGTTTAAATCAATCGCTCGCTAGAGTGAGACACACATTTCGGTAGTCGATAGCGAACCTCGGAAGCGCTTCATCGAACTCTTGCCACGAATCTCCGTCTGCTGGATGCGAACAATGTTACTGTCTTGTACCCTTTGGCCATGCCACCACATGTGGTCTGCAGTCTTTCCTGACATGTACAGACGCTAGAGTAGTGAAATTATAGGAAAGTACCTAACAATTTTTCTTGATTTATGTCCATTGTCTTCCCATCTAGATGCGACATAAGCAGGACAAATATGTGTACTTGTATACTCGTTACAGTACAAGATGTACACATACTTGCAAGCATCGTACTTGATGCAATTCATCCCTATATTCTCCAACATTTTCTTCGTTGCAACATATGATTCATGGCACAAATTTGGCGCTAGTAACAAAGATTTGTCATACTCGCACATTATATCGAAAGAAGTGTTTGAAGTTGATGTTTGTTCTTTAATTGACATCAAATTCAACAGGAGTGATAAATAATTTACATTGGACTCCACATGCAGTAGGTCTGCAAAAGACACATTAGCTCATCGTATGCATTGATCGCTGCTGATGCTCGCACTATGTCGTTTCTTCTTACACATCTACTCGATCTTCACCTAAGTATTCTGGTCGCTGAAATGAATCCTCCACAATCTCTGCAACATGATCAAAATTTCAGCTACTTTAGATCCCATACTGTCTTCTCAATCGTCTAACATTCGAATAAGAATTATGCTCTCAACTGCACCATAAAATATTCACACGTCGGCAAAATATCATGATGCAGAGGTGATGAAATATTTTATCCGTATGTCGTGAAATCATATTGCAACAATACTTCCACGAGTACAAATATCAGTCCCAACCACAGGGTAACTTATTTTCATCAATAAACCGTACAAAATTTGAATTATCATCCATATTTGATGCCGATATTCTATTTTTCATATTCATCCAACTATATGATCCATAACTAAAATACATACCAATAATAACATTGTTTCGTGGGCTAGGTATATGCATAATAGTGTTTCCTATCTATGTGTCTTCTAGTTTTATGCATATAATAAACGAAACCATAGATATACATAACAATGTTAATCGTATTATGTACAAAATAAATTTATCTACCGAATACAATACATAATAAAAACATGGTAATCTTCGACTTTGAAATGACGGGTTACACTCTTGAGCACCTTTAACACATGCTCTAATATATATACATCCTCCATAAAGATTGATGACGAATGAACAAATGAGAATTTATTTTATAAAATTTCCAAAACATCATAGCGCTGACAAAACATTAACCATATTGTTTCGTCGGCTAGGTATAATATGATTGTTGACGGTGAACTTTGTCGATAACCGACATTGATATGACGGTTGCTGGTTAATGACTTCCCCTACTCGACTTGCATCTCTATCTGTTGTTGTTGTGCCCGTAGACAGTTGTCCACAGGCACCCGATAACGCGCAAGTGTACGCGGTTGTTACAAGTAATAATTCATGGTAAGCACATGGTCGAATCCACAAGTACCAATGAGGGTTAATTCAATTTAACTAATGTTATTAAGTGTAATTTAAAATATGCAATTTATAAAAAGGTTTGATAATTTATAAAATAGAAACGCTTGGGAGAGACTATTCAGTAGAGAAAACCATGGATGCTAGGCAACTGAATTATAATCATGTCACAATTTCGGAATGAATTCTCATGCACACACTTGAATCCTATGCAATCAATTATACTGACACCACCTCTCGATTGTTGGTGTCAGCCTAGACTCGAGAAGTTCATCATCCCTCTCAGATAGATAGACACCACGAGTCTGCATTAGCACAACAATAATGGAATCGGGGTTTCGAAGAGTTGAACCCCTGCAAATTAAAGCATGTCTATCACCCACCGGCCTTCTCATACACGACAACGTGACTCAAACAAGCAATCAATATTCGTCAATACCAATCACAAGCATTAAGTACTTTAATTCACCCAAAAGCATGCATAAACAATTCAATCCATAATTATAAAATCATCACAATTCAATTCAAGACCTAGCATCCATGATCAAGGGTATTTAGCCCATGATCATGGTGTTAGAACCAAAATCCATAAAATTAAATATAGAAATCGAGTTTGAGAAGTAAGAACGAAGAACCTTAAAACCCAAAAGGTTGAAGAATATGAATCGTTTAACCCCTCTCGATTGTTGATGTGTAGCTTGCTTGATCTTAGCACTTGAATCGCCCTTGAATCGGATTCAAGCTCCTCTCGAAGTCCCCAATCCTATCCTTGGTTGATATGGCGTTCTACTCTCTGCTCTCCCAAACCGTGGTGTTCAATTGTTGCGTGAAGACTCAAATTTTCAGCCCCCAAACTCATAATTCGTGTTTGGCTTATATATTTTTTTCTTCGTCTGGGAGGTGTAACGATCGTTACAGTAGGTGTAACAATCGTTACACCATCGTTACAGCTCCTTTGCATCATCGTTACAACTTTCTGTCTTCAAATTCCCTTCGAATTGATATATTATGGGTCTAAATCGGAGTTCGGATGAGAACTCTACACCACCCGAAAGTATCAGACAATTTTCGTCCTCTTCGAGACCTCTAATGAAAAAACTTCCTTCATGAGAATTGTAGCTCTTTTCGTCCTCTTCAACTTACATATAACATTTGCTCGATTTGGATTTCGGATGTGGAAGTTATAGCACTTTCAAGTCAGCTGGTCTGCAATCCCGATATCTATTTTAGTGCTGCCTTTCAGTGCTGTTTTGAGCTTCTTCCCATGAAATTTAGAGAAACTTCCTTTTAAAGAGTTGTAGATCATCGAGTTATCTTCGATTTGATCTAATTTTGAGTCACCTCAGATTAAATATGAGAAAGTTGTGATCTCTAAAAGATTCTGCTGCGATTTTGACGGTTTTGACCCTTTTCACATGTATTCTGCACATTCACACCAAACATACCCGAAGGCGTAAAAGTGGCATAAAGATCAATATTTTAACACATCAAAAGTGAAATAACACCTAGAATATAGGTAATAGATATCATAAACTTACATTTGATGCAACTGCATCAGTCGTCGGGTATATCGTCACCCATCCGACGAGACCGATGTAGTTATTGACTTGGCTTCACCTACCCGATGACACTCTAATTTTGTGAGCCGGCTTGGATTCAATCTACAGCAGTTAACGAACTTACTGAAAATATTCTACTGTATAAAAGTTTTGAAAGTGTATTTGAGGTTTACTTTTTCTCTCTTAAAACAAGTCGAATAAGATTTTATACATACAATAAGGTACCATGCCACGACACTCCTTGTTTGAATGAGTGAGAATATTATTACTAGCAAATGTAAACCTGAGGTTACTGAATTTCAATCTACACACTTATAATTACTATTGTAAATAAATATATCACTTGTTGTGAATATAATAAATCAAGGGTACATAACTATTCACCATTGTGAACACAAAAAAATAAACCGATATTATCTTCGGTGCAAAATTTTACATCATCATTGTCATGATAAAGTTATGTCGCATTAATTAAGATCAGTTAATAAGTTTCAACGTTCACACTTCCGATTATTGCTGATAAAAAAACATTAACTTATCAAATAAACCAATATCTTTCCTTAGTACAAAAAGTTTTACATGATCCGCGTCGCGATCAAGTCGTGTCATCGCAGTCAGATCAGCTGATCTTTCGACAGATCGGGCACGTGCTCTTTGTCTCGACCCAGCTCGCGATACAGTCACGGTGGAACGAGTGTTTGCAGGAAGCAACAGCCCAACGATCCTCGCCTTGTTGAAACTTCTCCAAGCATATCACACAAACACCATCGTCAGTTCCGTGTGTCACAAGCAACAATCTCTTGGGTCGCTCCGGAGTCTCTTGATTTTCTTGGCCCTGCTCGAGATCGGGGACGGGTCGGGGGTTGAATTTGTAGCGCCAACACATAACCAACTCGACCGCGGAGACAGAGAAGGTGTACACAGCGATGAACAAGACCAGAGAGAAAGTTGCATAGAGGCCTGCATAGAGAAACGGACTATGATGATCTAGAGAATTTGGATCCATGTTCTTGTGGTTTGGTGATTTCTATGTATGTGTTCTTATTTATACTCTGTTTTAATGTAAGAACAAGTTGACCACTTTCCTAAATTTGAATTGGATTGGTTTAGGAAACAAGTCAGGTTCACATCTCTGATGAATATATCGTAGTAACAGATATCTTACGACTGAGTTACTTGTTTTGATTTAAAAATTTTAGCTGGAGATCACCTATTTGTTGTCCTAATATATACTTTAGGGTTTAGTTTACAACCAAATTTTCTTGTGTTTAAATTTATTTCAGTTTCTTTAAAATCTAAACCTAAAAATAGAAAGATTATTCTGAAATTAACGAAATAGGTAAAGTCCGTGTAAATATATTTTTGTAGAAAATGTAACTGAAAATGGTTAATGTATCATAATGCACTCACGTGTCGTTCATTCTCACACTACAACTCTTTTAACTAAATTACGGTAAAGAGACTAATTTGTTGACCCTATTTGATTTTTAAATTTTCAAGTTTGTACCTCTCAACTCTCTGCTTGCCATTGGAGTAGAGGTAGGAGAGTCGAGGGTTGAGGGTCACAAACTTGAAATTTTAAAAATCAAATTAGAAAAACTTAGTCGTTTTACGTGAATTTAACTTAAAGATAATAAAGTTGTGTTTCTTTCAGACAAAATGAAAGTTCGGTGCATTAATAATGAAATGTTGACTTCAATGCACTTATTTAAGAATAGATAATATATTTTCCGAAAAAAAGAATAGACTATTCTTGAGTGCACTTTTTGAGATTACCCCTCATTATAGAGTGATAAGTTGAATTGGATTTGTTCTAAATCAACGCTTTGTCCCTAGTACCCTAGCGTTTCGTGCTCTCGTCTTTTTGGCGAGTGTACACGGCGCAAGGTTGTGGTCCCTTGTATTCTAGGATTTCAGGGTCTGATATCTTTGGCGAGGTAAGCGGTGCGAGGTTGCGGGTGTACGACTACTGGAAGGCTTCGGTGAGTTGTTGCGGTGATTTCGACGAGCTCTTTGCGATGGTAAAGTTAGGGAGGTATTATTTTGATATCATATGTGAGGGGAGACGAGTCCGGGAGGGGATCAACGGTGGTTGGGCAGAGAAGCTCCGACGATTAGCTTGTCGCATAAACGGTGGAGATCAGTGCAGCGAGAGCACACGGGCCCGGGCGGGGCCTATCGGAGGTAGGGTAGGAAAACTCTAGCAATTAGATTGCTGCGGTTTTGGATGGTTGATGACTCGATATTGGGAAGGATCTAGAGTTCTATGGCGTCGATGAGCAGATTTATGTAAGCATATCGAACTAGGGGGTCTTGATTTTCTAAAGTTTCAAAACGCTCTCGGGGTGTCCAATTGGGCTCGGTACTTAGAGGGATTGAGGGACCGAATTTTATGCAACCCTCACATTTTAGGTTGACTTTAACTTTTTTTTGGCCCGAAAGATCAATGATCTAAAATGAGCCACATGTCCATATCAATTTACTCGGTTAAAAGCCATCCGTTAATAATTAAGATCTGAATCGATTTGAGTTGAGACGTAAACTGAAGAATGAAGGCGGAGGATACATTATTTATCTTATTCTTATTTTTATTTGCAAACTTTATATTTCGATTGAGTTGTGATATTTAAGTCTTTTAATATTTAGTTTTTGTTAGTATTTTTTATAATTTAAAACTTAAATGTTTTTGCCTTAAATCAAGATTAAAATCTTCTAATTCAGCTTATAAATTAACGAAATCAAAGATTAAGAATTAACCAGTTCTAATAAAGTTGAACCAAAAAATCAAACCGGTGAGCATGATTAAGAACCGAACCGATCCTTGACATCATCGTTCCGAGTTGGGTTTCCCATAAATTGAAAACCGGAGAATCCGTTCCTACCCGGTCCGGTCCAGTTCCGGAATCAGGCCCACCTCTCATTAAGATTTAGGACCAAAAACCCTAAAACAGTCCCAAAATTACAACTTCCCAACAATCCCCAAATTCGAGCCTCTTTTCTAACCGTCACATTGTCTTCTTCCTTTTTTCCCTCTCTCTTTCCCTGTAAAATCCCCCAAATCCCAAACCCTAAAGCTCCCGACTTTTTCGCTTCAATGGAGACACTACCTCCGGCACAACCCGTCCTCTACGAAACCCTTAGCCCACTCGCTCCGTCTTCAACCACCACCGTCGACCAATCGCCGCCGTCCGGCGGAGATCTGGAGCCCTACTCCGTCTTCCGCAACGAAATCTCCATCTCCACCGTCGAATGTGCCTCGCCGGACGGTTCCGCGGTCGATTTCTTCTCTCTCGACGTGGGTGCTTCAGAGGTAGTCGACCCTGTTCCTGTTTCGGAGCCCGCCACGCCCCGGAATGGCCACGAGGTGGAGGAGCCGAAGCTCGAGGGTGGCTGGTTCAAGGGGAGTAGTAGGTTTAAGAGCCCTATGCTCCAGCTTCATAAAGGTATTGAATTTAATTAAATTGAATTGTATTGCCCAAGTTCAGCTTATTGATTGCGATTCTCAAGTTGTGTTTATGGTCTGTAGCTGGATTTAGTTGTAATTAGGATTGTGGTCGACATGTTCATGGATGTTAGCTCAATCGGGATTTAATAAATTTGATTTTTGTTTTATTTTGCAATTTTCAGTAATTCTAGTGAACTCTAGAAGATTCAGCTTATTATTGGCAATTCCCAAGTTATGATTATGCTCTGTAGCTGGATTTAGTTGTAATTAGGATTGTGGTGGACATGTTCTTAGATATTAGCTCAATGCAGGATTTGATAAATTTGAGTTTTTGTTTTATTTTGCAAATTCAAATAATTTTGGTGAATTCTAGTAAAGGTTCTAAAACTCAGAATTGAGGAGAGCTCAGTTTTGAAAACTTGGGGAGAAATTGTGAAAACTTGTTTTGTATTAAATAAATATTAAATATGCATATTCATATATAATTCACATGAAAGACAAAAAGTATAAATATTTTAGTAGAATAAGATACTCTTAAACAATTTTGTAAGTTAAAACAAAAGCACAAATTATAGAACAATATTAAAGCATATGTAAAATATACTACCGAGAGCGAGTTTTAAAACGTGGTCCACAACTCTGTCAACCCGATTTTACAGAGAAATCGGGGAGAACTCGGGAGTTTCATAACACTGATTCTAGTAGGTATAAATGTTACAGTTTTCCTTAAAAACGTCGATTTATAACATGTACAATGATTGTGGCTATTTCAGAGATAGTAGATTTTTGTGATTTCCTTTCTCCAACCCCCGAAGAGCAAGCTTCACGCAAAGCTGCTGTAGACTCTGTATTCAGTGTTATAAGATATATATGGCCAAATTGTCAGGTATCATCAGCTACCTCTATATATTTTGGAATTCAAACTTCAAATCATAACCAAAATATTTCTCACCTTTGCTTTGTAGGTAGAAGTGTTCGGGTCCTTCAGGACTGGTCTTTATCTCCCAACTAGTGATATCGATGTAAGTGTATTGCTCCTGGCTATCTTTCCATACTGTTTGTAGCTCTAAAAGTGTTTAGATTTCGTTGGAATAATTGAATGCATTACTTGTGTGAACTACCATTCTTTTTTTTGTTTTTGTATTTTGGAGGCAAGGTTTTGCCAACGTACTAATTAGATTTAGTTATGAACCTGCCATCCACAACCTGGGTGTCTTTATTTCACTTTAACAGAGATTCTACAGACCTTGCAATTATACGACAAGTTTTTGAGACTTTCTGTTTAGTCTTGTCACCTTGATTGTTTGAAAGAAATATTGGAATTAAATTCTAGTTGGATCTTATAAATATTGGCGTCTGCTGTATTTTGCTATCAAACTAAGCAGTAAATGGCGTTATATGATATTACTCAAATGGCAAACTTCTTCTGTAGTTCTGTTCTGCTAACTTCGAGTTTGAGTGTAGTCTTGAGTTTTATTATATTATTTCTGGGATGAGGCAGATGCAGTAGACTTGAGTTTTGACTCTTGTTATATATATTTTTGATCGGCAATAACTATTTAGCAATTCTGCTGGCACGAGGATTGAAACCAGCAACTTCATGCTTATTACATGAGATCTTTGTCACTACCCACAGCCTTTGATAGACTCTAATATATGATTTATTGGTCAAGCCTTTGTGGTTTATAAGTTAGGGTCCAATTTCAATAGTTTGATGATATTAAGTTGTAGAAAGCGGATGACTCCATACTGCTAGAAACATGGTCCATAATATTCCAAAAAATCGGGAAAGCCAGTTATGATGGTATTAGCTTTGTGATGAAGAGTATATGGATTGTATGATATTTGCTTTATAGTTTTTGAATCTAGTTACTTGCAAGTTGTTAATACCTAATAATTTTAGGTAGTGATTCTGGAGTCAGGCATTAGATCTCCCCAAACAGGCTTGTATGGCCTTTCCAGGGCACTGTCGCAGAGGGGTGTTGCAAAGAAGATTCAGGTGGGTTTCAGTTGCAAATACAGTATTAATAGAATTGGGTTTCCATGTATAACTTGGTGAGTATTACAATCTCAGGTCATTGCAAAGGCCCGTGTGCCGATTATTAAATTTATTGAAAAGACAAGTGGCGTTGCTTTTGATATAAGGTTTATTTTCTAAATTAACTTTACCAATTCTTGTGCTTGGTTATTGCATTTTATCATTTTTGGTATCATCTTTCTCGGGGTTAAGTTTTTTCAACTGACCCTAATTGTGTAGCTAATAATCAGTGCTCGGTCTTCCCAAAATGAGTCTCCTGTTTGACCCTTTGTAAAAGTTAAGAATTAGTAGAGTTTCAGCTACATTCCCATATGCCCTCTATCCTCACATATTAACTAGCCACTAGTTATGGTAACTAATAATAGGAGGGATACTATCGGTAGATACTATTTGATCCATAATTAGCTTCCTAAGAAAGAAAGTGGTCTCTCATTGAATATAAGAGGGGAGTTCTCTAAGTGTCATAAATATTTATAGTTTGTGCAAGTGTATGCATATTCAGCTAGGGATAAATTTCACTTCAGTAAGCAGACGATGAAGCTGCTCCAGGGCTTTTATAATACTCCCTCCATCCCCAAAATGTGTCCCATTGGCTGATTATTCATTGCTAAAAGGAAAATGGGACACATATTTTGGGACATCCGATTTAGGAAAGTAGGATACCCGGGACGGGGACATCCAATGTAGAAAAATAATGATATCCGGGTACATCCAATTTAGAAAAATAAGGATACTCATGTTGGGACGAAGGTCAGGTACTAACAGTAATCAGATATTGGTGTTCTTTTGTCATCATTATGTTAACTGTAGCCAATTTTGACTTCTTAAACTTGGTGGCACAGTTTTGATGCTACAAATGGACCGAAAGCTGCTGAGTTTATTAAGGTATGCACCTGCTATATTTTTCTCGGCACTACTTTTTCCTTCTGGTGATCTTAATGCACTGCAGTAGTGGACAATAGATTTATCTGGTCATTCAGATTGGTCTTCTTGTCAAGGCTTACCTGTCTCAAATTTAAGTTATTCTATCTTTGTGGTATGGTTTGTCAGTGATTCAGTGGCTTCATGTCGAAAGAAGTACATAGAATTCAGGATGTGCTTGTTTAAATACATAGAGTGAGAAACCAATTTATTCATGCTGAGTTGTCATGGCTCATTGCTGAGAGGCTCCATTGTAGGTCCCTTGTGGACTGTAGTTCTAGTATGTAAATACCAAGGATGCTACATGTGATTCTTGTGTTGAAATGTCATAGTTATTTCACTGGAATAGGTAGTCGATAAAATATTGTGATTTAATTATTTTCTTTCAGAAGTCTAATATTTGGCACATCGCTTATTTAGGATGCAGTATCTAAATGGCCCCCTTTAAGACCGTTGTGCTTGATCTTGAAAGTGTTCCTACAGCAGAGAGAATTGAATGAGGTAGGCGGTGTTTGAATAAATTATGTGTTCTTTTGGAAATAAAATAATTTTGTTTCTTCATACTTTTTTTACTGTATGCCTAATTTGGTATTCCATATGTATGCAGGTATATTCTGGTGGAATTGGTTCATATGCTTTGCTTGTGATGCTTATAGCAATGTTGCAGGTATACCTATGTCTTCTTGAACTTTTAAGTTACAATTACTGTATGTCTTCTATTAATTTAGCATATGAACCAACAAATTAATGTGATTTGTTGGTATTGCCACTAATTAGAAACAAGGAGGACTTGGAAGTCACAGTGACTTTAAGTTACAAAGTATATCAAAAATAGATTTGTCAAAATTTCCTATGGCATCAGGGAAAAGCTTCTTCTATGCTGAAAACAACAAATTAATGTGATTTTCTCTTAAAGTTTTAGTTGCGGAATGGTCTTGCTAGGTATTACCACCAATTAGGAACAGCTCAGAACCCAATGATAACAGACCAATTGTATAACAAATTGAAGAAATTTCCTTGGTCGGAGAATTCTGAGATAAATTTTTTGTAGAATAGTCAAGCCCTGCTCTACTCCTAGATCCTATTTTCTTGAAGTAGAATCTATGACAATAGCAGTCAAACCTTATACCAGTGAGTTGGTTTGAAATTGTGAAGCTAGTGACAGACAAGAGAATGTTTTTTCTGTTAATCTCGTATATGAGAGGTTCTTTCCTTAGTAGATGCTTTTAGTATTATAAATTGGATGCATATTGTCTTATATTTTTACTTATCATGCATTAATTTTTACAGAGTTTACGTGAGCGTCAAGCTTTGCCAGAACAAAACTTGGGAATTCTCTTGGTATGTATGTTTTTCTTATGACCAACAGTAGTATGCGTGTTTTCATGCACTTCTATCAACATGGTGTGGGTATTGGTAACTTGTTATTCCAGCTCAACATGAAGACTTGGTGGTGTAAAACTTAACAATATTTCTAATATACTCTTCTTTAAAATAGGTTCACTTCTTTGATTTCTATGGACGAAAATTGAACACAGCCGATGTTGGTGTATCGTGCAAAGGGAGTGGAACCTTCTACTCGAAGAACAGCAAAGGGTAAAAAATGGCTCGACTGTGTAGGACTTTTTACCGTCGTACCAAATCGGTTTTGTTCAAGTTATTGTCTGTCTGTATTTAATTGTGACGTCATTCTTTGGCTTGTTTTCTTTTTCAGATTCGTAATTAAAGGAAAACCATTTCTCATCTCCATTGAGGACCCAGAGGTGATTTCACGGCTTGACATGTTTTATGTTACTTCATACATGTTTGTAATGTCATGTGTAAAGATGTGTATAAATGACACTGTAATATTTCAAATTTAAATGTATTTTCTCTGTGACTGAGCCGAAGCTTTTTCATAGAAACTAAATGCTCATATTTCCATGCCATGTTATTATTTGACTGTATAGCTCACTAATTTGTTATTTTTTTGATGAACAGACACCAGACAATGACATCGGGAAGAATTCTTTTAATTATTTCCAGGTTGGTAAATCTGTAATTTAGTCTCTTTTATTTTGTTGCTTCTAAATTTTAAGTTTCCTAAATGAAAATGCTCTGCAATTCAGTCTTGTCTCAGCAATGTGGAACTCTTGGGTTTATAGTAACACTGATTTCATTTAACTCTAGCAAAATAAAATTAAGAGTCGGCTTTTTACAACTCTATTGTCTCAAAGGACTCTTTCCCGTCTTTTTCGCAGATTAGATCAGCTTTTGCAATGGCATCATCCACATTGACCAATGTAAAGACCATCTTGGGGCTAGGCGAGGATAGGAGCATTCTCGGGACCATAATCAGGCCGGACTCAGACCTGCTGGAACGTAAAGGAGGGTCCAACGGGGAGGTGACTTTTGACAGCTTGCTTCCCGGAGCAGGGAAGCCGATACAGCTCGAGTCAGGCGATCAGGAGGAGATACTTTGTAACTGGCAACTAGACTACGAAGAAGACCCGTTACCACGTGGCAACGGTACTGTAGACCAAGTCACTACTCCGCCTTCCTCGGGGAAGAAGAGGAAGGCCTTGAAAGAGAAGTCGAGGAAGTCTGGTAAGAAAGTGAAAGAAAATGGGGATGTAGGGGTTGACGAAAGTGGCAGATCAAGAAAAGAGAAGAGCGCGAAAAAGCGATGGAGACATAGCCACCGTTCTCATGAAGCCGGCTCGTCTTCTGGAGGTTTTGCGTGAAATGTATCCGTTGAAATTTTGTATTCTGAGATGTGTGTACCAATATTTAGTTGTTTGCTTTAAATATTTAAATTCCAAGATTATTGACTTTCATTTATTTATAATCTTTTATCCCTCATCGGAAACATGTTTATTTGATTCATCCCTATATGTATTTGTGGTCTTTTAACGATAACGTGTCAAAGTTGTCAAGAATAATACATTCTCCACAAAATTCTACACTTATAGTCGGACAAATTTGGAGGTATGGGAATCATGATTTGCTCCTAGTTGTTACCAAATAATGAAGTCGTTGGCGACCTGATTCGAGAGAAGCTTCCGGTGAATTTCAAGCACGCCAAGATGATGGTTCCTCGATGGAGAGCTAACCACTTCAATTCCAGCTTCGGTGAGTCCTCTGGCGACCTGACCTCGCTGCTCCAGCTCGCGACTCGTCCATTTTGTTGCTCCTCCACCTCCAATTCCTCGGAAATCGAGAGTGAAATCGCAAATCCTAACTCTAATTGGGTCTCAACGGAATCGAAGTGGTTGTTGACGGTGGCGAAGAAAAGGACGGAGGCGAGGGTGAGAAAGAGGAGGTGAGGCGGAGGAGGGAGGTAGAGAAAGTGGCATTCACTTGAAAATTTGATGAATAATTTAAGGTAATTTCGTGTTTTTATGCAATTGAAGTTGGACAATATTAGATCATATTTAATTTTGGTTCAATTTAGGAGTAGTTTATGTATTTTTAGTATTTTAGAAGTAAAGTGTTCAAAAATATAATTCAGGGTACTGAAAAAAAAAGGTTAGGTATGAAAGTGACAAAAGTGTAATTCAGGTGCACAAAAATGTCCTTTTTCTTAAATATTATTGGCCTATTTGTCTCTACTACTTAGCGATCAAGCTGATAAAAAACATACTTTTATAAAAATACATATCTCGGAAGGACTTATAGATGCTATAAGCAGGGGTATGCATAGTTTTGAACCAGACCAAGTTGATCGTTTCAAACCGAACATAACCCTTTGGTTTCGAATATATAGAACTAACCCTAGGACCACCATTTGAGAAACAGTTCGGTTTTGGATAGGGTTCTTCAATTCTACCTCGTTTGAACTCATTAGTTCTTGATGTTTAATTGATGTTCGATCGAATTAAACGAAATTGAGCTTAATTTATAGGCTAAAACATTAAATTCACAATTATAAAAATAATAACTAAAAAATAATATTAAAATTTAACTATTACAAGTCATTCCAAATATAAAGTTTGCAAACTAACTACAAATAACATATAGTAGATTATGCGAATTGGTTCGCTTCTGAACCAAATTAATTCCAACAATTTTACACTGTTAGAACTAGAACTAAACCGAATTAATTGGTTATTTTAAAGTCATAACCAAAATAGATCAGTAGCCAGAGTTCTCGATTTTAGTTTATAGTTTAGCTTGGTTCTCAATTTGGGACTGGTTCCGAATCTAAAGTGCATACTCCTAATTATGAGTATCCTTGTGCCACTTGTGCCAGTTCTTCGATATTGTTTGGGTTTTATAGGATTGACCTATATATTGTAATTTATTAAATTGAAAAGAGTTGTCTATAGTTTAGTCTTCTCTCTAATATGGCTTATAAATATGGTAAAAATCAGGGTGTTTGGTTCCGAACCAAATCGACTCAAATGCCTCGGTCTCAATATATATGAGAACCAATTTCAGAATCACTATGTGAGAAACTGTTCAGTTTCAATCCCATCCAGATATAACTTAATAATTTTTGTTCTTGAGTTCATGCTCGATTTAAAAGCTAAATTGAGCCTGATTTATATCAAAAACATTATATTTGCAATCATATAAAATACCAATTGAAACCGAATGTCAAATTTTAATTGTTACAATAAAATTCAAATATAAAGTTTGCTAACAAAATAATAGTAAATGATAATAACATATGAGTTTAGAGACTTAAAACCAAACTGAAATTGAATTGTTATCTTAAATTCAGACCCAAAACATAACCATTATTCATAGATTCGGTTTTTCGACTTTAGATCCAGTTGATTCCCGATTTTGGGTTTAAAGTGCCCACCCTTAATAGAAATTCTTTAGATTATGTACTGTTTATGAAAATTAATAAATATTAAAAATAATATTGACGTGAGAAATTTAACAAATATTTATAAGAAAACAACAAAATGTTACAGTTAAAACCCGTAGTCAAACAAAACAAAATATTTTTCTTGAACAGACTTACAAGGGTCCCACATGGAGTAAAATGGATTGGTTTAGTCGTTTAAATAGATTTGTGGTGGATACAGTAATCACCAAGCTTGGTAACTTGAAAATGTAACCAAGTGAGGCATTGATGTAAGCTGAATTCTTAAATTTTACACACATAAACTATAATGAAAATTGATATCTCTTTTTCAATCTTGATCTATATTTCTGTAAATGAAATTGAATATATTGAATATATACATTCCATCAATGTATAAAATAACTTTTCATGTAACATTTCATTCATTAACCAGTAAAAAATTAATTATTAAATTCATCATGCATTTAATGAGTCATAATTTAGAGATTAAATGAATTTAATCTTTCATTCTTCGACTTGACTCATTACATATAACTTGATGAGAAAACGTAATATGTACATCATAAGTTAATGTCTTCATTATATTGGTCAAACATAAGTCAATACAAAATAAGAACCTAATAGGATCATGGCGGTTATACGTAGTTACTTAACATACTCTCTTCTATGTATCAAAATATCAATTTCAAATTTAATGATCGATAATGATATTTATCATAATGGTCAAACGGCAATGTCTTTGTTAGAGACAATTATAAACACAAACCATTCATGTATACAAACTTCATAATTAAACAGGATACTTAATAACAGAAACGAAAATGAGCTCGAAATATCAAACATCATGAACATAATAAGGTTATACCATAATGTTAACAATTTCTAGTAACGCGCATTCTTTCAACATACTCATTAAATGTCGTTGATGACAATGCTTTAGTTAATGAGTTTGTAAGCATAAATTTAGTGCTAATGAGTTCAATTGATATTTATCGATTCCGTAAATCGTTCTTAATGACAATATATTTCAAATCAATAAATTTAGCACCACTTATATACTTGTCATTAAATGTGACATAATAAGTTTTCAGCGGCTTGGCAATTGTGTCGATAATTTCAAGTCCTGAAATAAAGTTCCACATACAAATTCATAATTGTAGTCTCAAATCACGCTACAAATACAAACTTTCATAATGGGTATAATAATGACAGACTGCTTCCAACTGAGTAATTATGGATTTAAATACGCAATCAAATAGATTTGATATAATCTATTATAAGTGAATATATGAACATTGCTTACACGTAAGAAATAATTTTCATCCACTTTCGCTCAAATTCATAATTTAGACATTGCATAAAAATGAACTTATCTCCCTTCTAAATTAGAGTAATGAATGCAAATTATTATTATATATAATCTTACTCCCACTGACCTTCAGTTATATACATTGATCAACATTGTTTCGTAATGTGGGCATGATGTTTATAAATGTCATATGCATAACATATCCACATAATATACTCATATACAATCAAATACATTGAAGTTCTCCATTGGGAGATCCATCAATATACAACATTAAACTTAAATTGATGCTTAAATTTTACTCATATAATTGGTCATTAAGTATATTACGACTAGACACGTGTCACTATCTTTGGATATGCTAAACGATCTAATTGAATATAATAATCGACCACTATAATGTTTATAACTATGAAATGATTTATCAACTTTTGGGTCGACTTTTAAATATTTCATAATTACTAAACAACAATGTACCCAATCAAATATTATAAAACATTATGTCATTCAATTATAGCATCACATAATCATATGGGTAATTGAATTATTCTGATCTGATATCTATATAACTTTATAATTTGGTCACTTTGACGACTAACAAATTAACTTAATTAGATATCAACATTGAATAATTATGTAATTATATATTAATTTGATATCAACAATATTTACTAATTTGGGCACTTTGGTGACTAACAAATTAGTTTAACTTGATAACAAAATGATTAAAACTATAATTACAATAATTTAATATATATATATATATATATATATATATATATAAATTTATAATTTGGTCACTTTGGTGACTAACAAATTAATCTTAATTAGATATTAAATTTAAATAAATTTTGATTCTAATAGATCCACCATCAACATATATGTGACTATCATGAACACATCAATGATATTCACATGGATCAGAACACCTCATACATGACAATCATTTGTAAAAGAAACATAACACATAACACATCACATATATTTAATATGTGTATTAAAATATGTTTTTAATAAAAAATCATAACTAAATATGATTAAATAAGTATACTGTAAATTCAAAACACATCATACTATATTCTAATTAATGTAGACATGTAATAATAAATGCTGCAAATCCAAAACATAAGATCAACTATGGATATATAATTAATTATATATGCATAAAACATATTCATGATTGTAAATGATTGTCAAAACATATTCACGCTGAAAATGAAAAATGTACAAGTAATTTGTATTTGTAGAACAATTCATTTCATGTGCATGCCCTTTTTAATTTGAACTCGACGGTGGATCAAAAATTCGATATACTTTAAACTGGAGGCCTTTAACTCTCTTTATTAGGGTCTTGTACATTAGATTAAATCATCGAATACAATATCAATTGTCTCTCTTCTAATATGGTATCAGAGGACTCTAGGTCCTAACCTACAATTATCCCTCTAGCTTCCGCAATCTCTCTCACCAATCTGAGTATTCGATCAATCTCCCCAATCCTTCTCACGCAATCCCTCAAATCTCAAAACAAATCAAGCAAACTCAAGCTCGAACAATCACGCAAGCTCGAACCAACCCAACACAGAAACAGTGCTCGGTTTTGGGTTCGAATCAAAAACTCATCGGCAACAACGGTGCTCGGTTTAAATATATTTTATTTTTCTTCCAAAATTTCCTCTCCTTTTTTTTCACTGTTATAATGGAAAAATTAGAGATTTCTAGGCCAATTTCTGTGGTTTTCGATGGTTTTAACTATATGCTTTGGGCCAAGGAGATGTCCAACTTTCTTCGTGGCAGAAAATTATGGAAATATGTATCTGGTGGTGAGATAGCACCCGTTCATGCACCAGACGAGGCTAAAGCAGTATTCAATGAACGCTTTGAAGAATGGGACAACAAGAATCATCAAATCCTCACATGGTTCCGAAACACCTCCACTTCTTCTGTCAAAACTCATATGAATCGCTTTGACACTGCCAGGGAGGTTTGGTTGAATCTCGAACATCTCTATTCTACCAAGGACACAGTTCATCAATTCCAGCTGTGGAACCGTCTTAGTCAGATGAAACAAAACCCTGGACAGTCTATAGATGGGTTCTTCACCCAGATGCAAGCTATATGGGATCAACAGGCTGCCTCCGAACCCAAATGGACAGATGCACATAATTCTTCCATCTTTTCTCAGTGGTATGATCGTCTCAAGGTTTACCAATTTCTTACTGGTCTACGAGCTGAGTATGAGTCTGTTTGCAGCTCACTGCTACACAGGGATCCTTTCCCCATGCTTCAAGTGGTTGTCTCTGAGCTACTTTCTGAAGAGGCTCGCCTTATCGGTATGACACATCACCGCCCCACTGATTCTGTTCTTGCTGTCTCTACTGGTGGTCCACCTCAAGACAAGAAAAAGAGCTTCAATGCAACATGCAGCTACTGCAAACAAAAGGGTCATCATATATCTGAATGTTCGCGACCAGGTATATACTATAAGGAATGGAAAAAGTCACAAGGCCCGCCGCCACGAGGCTCTTAGCCTCAAGAATGGCACAAGAAGTCACAAGGCCCGCCGCCACGAGGCTCTTATCCTCAAGAATGGAAAAGGTCACAAGGCCCGCCGCCACAAGGCTCTTACCCTCAGAATCCTGGAACGAAAGTCAACACTGCTGCCTCATCAACCTCTCATGGTACTGAGCCTCTCGATATGTCGACCCTACTCACTAAGGTTCAAGAGTTAATTGCTGCCCACACTGGTAATACCTCACCCCCTTCTGTCGCGCCAGGTATTTCCAAATCATGGTATCTTGACTCTGGATGCTTTAACCATATGAGTCTATCTTCATCATTGTTTTCACATCTCACCCCCATTACACAGTCGCCTGTCATTCACACTGCTGATAATTCTGTTATTACTGCCTCTCATTCTGGTACTGTGTCCACCCCTCATGTGATGTTACCAAACACATTACTTGTTCCTAAGCTATCACTAAATCTTGTATCGGTCGGTCAGTTATGTGATTCAGGTCTTGATGTTAATTTTAGTGGTCTTTCCTCATCTGTTTCTGTGCAGGATCCAATGACGGGACAGATCTATGAGACAGGCCGTAAGGTGGGACGCCTGTTCGAGCTCACAAATCTAAACATTCCATCCTCATCTCCACCTCGTTGTAGTGTTGTTGTCTCTGCAGATATTTGGCATGCACGTCTTGGTCATCCTTCTCCACAACGTTTTCATCAATTAGTTTCTAGTGGTCAATTAGGTGTTATCTCGAATAAACTTGGTAATTGTGTCTCTTGTCAGTCAGCAAAACATCACACACTTCCTTTTTTGAATAATAATGATATTTCTTCTTCACCTTTTGACCTTATTCATTCTGATCCGTGGGGACCATCTCTAACTACATCTATGGGGGGTGCACATTATTTTGTTATCTTTGTTGATGATCATACTCGATATACCTGAATTTACATAATGAACCACAAATCTGATATGAACAAAGTCTATCTAAAATTCTCTAACATGATTCAAATTCAGTTTTCCAAAGTCATCAAAATCTTTCGCACAGATAATGACACTGAATTCAAGGAAACATCTTTTTTAGATCTTCTCTCCTCTCATGGCACCATCATGCAAAGATCTTGTCTAGGTACTTCTCAGCAAAATGGTCGTGCAGAGCGTAAACATCGACACATTCTTGACACTGTTCGCGCTTTGATCATCTCTGTTGCTTGTCCCGAGCGCTTCTGAGGGGAAGCTGCTCTTACAGAAGTGTACACCATCAATCGGGTTCCATCTCCAGTCATAGGAAATAAAACCCCCTATGAATGCCTTTATGGTCAGTCTCCTCCTTATATTCTTCTTCGTGTCTTTGGGAGTATCTGCTTTGTCCACCTACAACCACACGAGCGAAATAAACTGGAAGCTCGTGCTCGTCTCTGCTGCTTTCTTGGATATAGAATTGAGCACAAGGGTTATTGATGTTGGGATCCTCTATCTCAACGTCTTCGCATATCTCGGCATGTCACATTCTGGGAACATAAAATGTTCTCCTTTATGTTTGATTTCCGTGTGTCACAATCTATTCCATTCTTTTCCAATCCTGATATAGATCTTTTTCCTGATAATTCTTTGGCTCCTTCTTCCCTCGAGTTGTCTCATACAGGTATCTCAGACCCACATCCAACAGCTCCCATAGATCCCGCTCCGCCAGAGGATCCTGTGCCTTTAACCCGTCCTCAACGTCAAACACAACCACCATTGCACCTTCAGGACTACCAGGTAACGCTACCTAATCTCTCTCGAGTCATGACTACCGCTCTGTCCGTCTATGAACCTCACACATATCGAGAAGCATGTACTAATCCTTTGTGGCAGCAAGCAATGACTGAAGAACTTAGAGCTCTTGAGAAAACTGGTACCTGGGAATTAGTCTTATTACCCAGCAACAAGTCAGCAGTCAGTTGCAAATGGGTATACAAAGTGAAGACTAAGGCGGATGGGACCATTGAGCGTTATAAAGCTCGTCTCGTTGCCCGAGGGTTCTCCCAGGAGTATGAGATTGATTATGAGGAAACCTTTGCACTAGTTGCTCGTCTCACATCTGTTCGGAGTTTACTTGCAGTTACAGCTGGACGAAAGTGGAATCTCTTTCAGATGGATGTCAAGAATGCTTTTCTCAATGGAGATCTCACATAAGAAGTCTACATGCAGCCCCCTCCTGGGTATGAGCATCCTCCAAACACAGTCTGTCGTCTAAAGAAGGCCCTTTATGGACTCAAGCAAGCTCCAAGGGCATGGTTTTCAAAATTCAGTGGGAAGATGTCCGATCTTGGCTTCATCTCTAGTCCATATGACACCGCCTTGTTTGTCAAGAAGACCTCTCGTGGTCACATCTTGCTTTTACTCTATGTTGATGATATGATTATCACCGGAGATGATGAATCCGGTATCTCTGACTTGAAGAGACAGCTCAACAAACACTTTGAGATGAAGGACCTCGGCAAGCTCACATATTTTCTTGGGCTGGAAATCTCATCAGTCTCTTCAGGATATCACTTATCCCAAGCTAAGTATGCAGCTGATCTCATTTCTCGAGCAGGCTTGTCAGACAACAAGACTGCCTCCACACCTATAGAGGCAAATGTGAAGCTTACACCTACAGACGGCAAACTACTCCAAGATGCTACCTTGTATCGACAACTCGTTGGCAGTCTTGTTTATCTCATTATCACACGACCAGACATTGCCTACGCAGTCCACATTGTCAGCCAGTTCATGAGTGCACGGCGAACCACACACTATGAGGCCGTCCTCCGAGTGCTCCGCTATGTTCGCGGCACTCTATCTAACGGTCTTCATTTCTCGTGTGATACACCTATGGTGTTACAGGTCTTTTCTGATGCAGATTGGGCTGGTGATCCTACTGATCGACGCTCCACAACAGGATATTGCTTCTTTCTTGGCAAGTCTCTCATTTCTTGGAGAAGCAAGAAGCAGACGACGGTTGCCCGCTCTAGCACAGAGGCCGAATATCGTGCTCTTGCTGACACTACATCCGAGCTCCTCTGGCTTCGTTGGTTACTTCATGACATGGGCATTAATCACATCTCAGCCACTCCTATCCATTACGATAACCGAAGCGCCATTCAAATTGCTCACAATGATGTATTTCATGAGCGCACCAAACACATCGAGAATGATTGTCACTTTATTAGACATCATTTAACACAGGGCACTGTCACTCTACGCACTGTCCCCTCGGACGAACAAACTGCTGATATCTTCACAAAACCCCTTCTTCCAGGGCGATTCTCTTCCTTAGTTTCCAAACTCAATTTGAATCCTCCACCTTGAGTTTGAGGGGGCGTGTTAAAATATTTTTCCTTATTATATATGTCTCTTGCCTATATGTCTCTTGCCTATTCTTTGTACCCTAATACTATAAATATAGGGTCTTGTACATTAGATTAAATCATCGAATACAATACCAATTGTCTCTTTTATAATACTCTTACTTGCATATAATTTAATGTAATTGGTGTCATGTCTTGTTTTATGGCGATGAGACGATTCATGTCATGATGACTCCATACCTTTCATTTAAAAGTTTTCATATGAAAAATATTTATAGGATTGAGTTTTACTTCTAACGTAAAAATGAATGATGTTAATATGTTATGCAAAGTAAGTTAATCGTAGTGACTACCAGCGCTTATTTTTTCACCTTATTACTATGCAAAAACAGTATCAATAACTGCTGTGATTATTAGCATTTCTCTGATTTTTTTTACCAAAAAGCACAAGTAAGGTTGATATTCCCTGGAAAAAGACACTTGAATGGACGATATTGACGGAATCATCTTTGACTTTGGATAGTTACGAGCACCAAAATTCACAAGTAGGGCTTTCATGGATGATATAACTGTCAGTCTTATGGGTTTTAAAGAGCAGACTAACCACTTTGGTTTAGTAAATTTTAAATGAGAGAATTGGAGTCTCACATTACTCGTCCATTAGGTTCTCAATAACATATGACGGGTGTGTCCAATGTAAACGAGGTGGAGTGTCCAAACCGTTCGAATTACACACAACTGTTTGATCACTGAAGATCTGCACGTGCATTGTTCCACTGCGCGACACGTAGTAGTCTGGTAAAGAAGTTCTACTATCGGGTCCGTAATGTTCTACCTACTTAGCCTAACATTCTACCGGGTCTTCAACATTTTATCCTTTCAGACGTTTGAGCGTTATATATATATATAACGATTGATTTGATTCTTGTATTGAGCGAAAGGCTAGACTTATGTGGGTTCTATTCTATAATGTGGGTCAATCCTATTTGATTGGACTCGTCCCAATAGGCGGCATAGGGGAAGAAGCACTACGTCTAGGAATCAACAACGCGAAAATTTTGTTATAAATTATCCCTTGCCCCTATCGGGATCGGGCCGAAGAAGAATGGTTGGGACAAAAAACATCCATCTCGTTCGTACTTTGTATATATATATATAGGGTCACAGTCTGGTGCGAATAAGCATCTCAGACGAACCCGGACGAACGCGTTGTGAGCTATTCATCAAAGATAATTAAAACAGCGTGCGACACGTGTCAGAGCGCACTTTGCACTGAAGTGAGGGCAGTTGCGTATTTTTGTGCGGCAACGCGCACCGTGCACTTGAACTTGAGTATTTTGCGCGCTTTTTCAGTAGAACGTTTAGCTTTTTAAGTAGAATTTTTGTATTTCCAGTATAACTTTTACATTTTCAGTAGAACCTTTTTGTTATTTTCTTTTTTTGTGATGCTAATCACAGTTCTCGATTTTTAAATGATGGCTAAGCTCAGTTCTATGCTCGAAATCGTTCCGTGTCCAAATACCCAACCCCATCCACATGAACAAGTATAATTTCCATTTACTTCGGGAATATGCATTTACTTGTATTGTTGCTAAAATGATCATTGTTTGTTTCTCGCACGTGATTTCCACAACTCAAAATTGGCCATCATCAATTTAAGGGATAATCTCAACTAGCTACAGCTAGTTTGATACTATTGTTACATGACTATACCTAACATATTTTTTCTTCTGAAAACCACGTTGACTTTGTATATTCTCACTCAACTACAATCTGTTAAATTTTCAGTTCATTTTTCGTGTAAAACGACCAAACTACCCCTACAAATTATTTAAATTTTCAAACACATGCCATTAGCCCTCTCTCTCCTCTCCTCTCCCTCTCTCCTCTTGCCATCTCTCAGGCCTCAACTCCTCTCCTTCTTCCAGACCAATCCTTGGCCCACAAATAATTATTTAAGGAAATTTTGAAAAAAACTTAGGTTGTCATCTGACGTGGCAGTGGCAATTCCTCTACGGCGCGCAACGAGCAACCTCAGACTCAGTGACGCTCAACTATTCCTAGGACCACTCCGAACGCTGGCGCCACCCACCGTCGTCACTGCCACCACCACCGCTAGATCATAACTCCGATCAATCCCCAAAGACCCAATCGACCAATACTCCAACTCCTCTCTCCATTTGGTTCTCGAAATCTCCAATCCCCATAAACCCTAAAAATCCATGCTTTTTGTCGACCCCTCTTTTCCTAAATCGTAGCTCCTTAGGTTTGATTCGGACCCAAAACCTTGTTTTTCAGGCGATATGTGCGTGTTGCTAAATGCTATCCGTATGAGTTGGAGGCCGTGACTCTACGTGATGCTAAACAGGTCGAGCTGCACAACTTTGGAGGAATCATTAGCGAACGGTGTTGCGTACAACCCACTATCGGAACATGTGTTCTTTGTTTTACTTGTAATCAAATGGATCACAAATTGGTCATGTTTGCTTTAACTAACAGTAGCTGTGATTATGGTGAGGGGTCTGCCCCACCAACTGTAACTTCAGCTGTCCGGCTTGATGCCGGGTTAGTTACTATTTAATTAATAAAATTCGCTTTTACCTTAAAAAAAATCCGCGTCGTACACTTGTTGCTTGAATTAATGTTTCCGTATATATCAACCATACTATAACATGGTATACATAAATACATAAATATCCTTTCCTGGTCTAATTAGAGACGCAAATATAGGTAAATACAAGAACCCCGTAAGTCCCACATCGGGAACACTATGCTAGCTTGATGGTTTAAATTAATATGTGATGGATTTAGCTAATGCCGAGCCAGGTAACGAGGCTTGTAATCGAGTGAGGCATTAAGATTGTTGAATGGGTGCTTGGAATTGAATGGATTCGAGTGTGGGCTCTCTGTGTCCACTTCTTGTTGTGGAGTTTCAGGTTCGTCCACTTCGGTGGAGTCGCACATAATAAGCTTCCTCTGTCCCCGGGTCAGCAGGACAGCCCCATCCTCCATGGGTGGGTTAAGCAATATTCAAATAGACGACTCAGACAGATTGAGAGTTCATTCTCTCACGAACCACACAAATTAAGCCCATTCTTGAGCAAGCTGTCCTTCAATCCACACCACAAACAACCATTTTTTCCAAAAATCCAGAATCATGAACGAGGTTTTAGTCATTTTTTAAGTGAACTGATCGATTTTAATTTAGTTCGGGTACAAGTAATAGTCTAAGCGAACCAGTTCAAGTGCGGTTAACCTTCTGAGTATAATTTTCAAATATGGTGAACCGGTAACAATGTAGTAAATTATGAGATAATTCTTTTTTAACTGATCTCTATGACCAAAAGCATAATCAGGTTTGGTTATGAACCATGAATCCGGAGCTCCATCCATAAACGGCAGTAAGTATCTCCGGTGCTCGGTTTCATAAACTAAATTCGATTATGTTTTCTACATTTTTACACGACATGCACAGTTTGAACATCAACGATCTACATTGTTTGTCTCATTTTCCAAGTTAATGTTTTGTGTTTCGGTTACTAAACCAAAGATAAGGAGTCTCATTTCATTCTTCTTGTTCTGAAAGGGGAAATCAAGGCTTATAGTATACTTCCGTCCGAGGAGAAAGACACTAACTTTGGTTCGTAGACCCTCACTCAAATGTATAATTAAAGAGGGTGTATTCAGTTAGGATTTTGAATGACTTTTAAAATTTCATGGATTCTTAAAAGTTTGTGGACTCTTTCAAGTTTATAAAGAGTCTTATGAATCTTAATGTAATGATTTTAACTGATTTTTCCAATTTTTTAGAGAGTCTTGTAAATTTTAATGAATTTATTTCTATTTTTGTTTAATTCATTGATGCTTCAAATCAAAGTTAAACTAAAAATATTTAAAACATAATAAAAATTAAATTTTTTAAATTTTAAAATTTAAATTAAACACTTATTTAATTGATATCTAAAATAAAAAAAATTCAAAATAAAATATATAGAAAATATAAATTTAAGTTAGGCATTCCATATTTTTAATAGAGAAATTATTTAGGAACTCAGTTTTCAAAAATATTAACCCCAGTTAATAATTACCTTAATTAAGTGTAGGGTTTTGGTGGTCTGTACCCTTCGCCTGTGGCGATTTGGGTTGTTCTCCGAAAATCGACGATGTCTCACGGCGACACTACGGCTCCGCCTATGAGGGCTTCTAGTATGACGACGGTTCTGGGTAGATCGGTACTGGGCGGGAACTGGGGTTATCTGGCGTCGGTGGGGAGACTCATGCAAGCATACCGAATTAGGGGGCCTCGGCTTGCTTAAACTTCAATACGTGGGAACAGACGGTTTTGGCTAGTTGGTAGGTCGGTACTGGGAGGGAACCAGAATTATCTGGCATCTGTAGGCAGACTCATGCAAGCATGCCGAACTAGGGGGCCTCAACTTGCTTAAAATTCAATACGTCACTTGAGTGTCCTATTGAGATCGGTACTGGAAGGAAATAGGGGGTCCCTAGTGTCGATGGGTCGATCCAATTAAACCCAATAAGCTGGGAGAATTTGAATTTCGCGATGCCCATATTGATCGCATGGTTGATCGAGGAAGTTAGTTTAAGGCGGTATGCATCAAGATCACGGGGTTTCCCCATCCGTATGAGTTGGAGGTCGTGGCTATGCATGAAGCTAACTGGTTCAAGTTGATTGGTCTCCGGGGTTGTCATGGATGCCTGTGTACAGCACTATGCAACAATATCACAGGGTTTCTCCATCCGTATGAGTTGGAGGCCGTGGCTCTACATGATGCTAAACGGGTCGTGCTGAACAACTTTGGAGGAATCATTAGCGAACGGTGTTACTACTACCCACTATCGAAACACGTGTTCTTTGTTTTGATTGTAATCAAATGGCTCACGAATTGGTCGTGTTTCCTTTAACTAACCGTAGTTAAGATTATGGTGATGAGTCTGCCCCACCAACTGTAGCTTCAGCTATCCGGCTTAATTAATATTTTAATAAGAAACAACCATTAGAATTTCTAATCTCTCTCCCAATTAACTTTTTGTTGTCAACTACATTTTGTAATTAATTTTCGGCTCCCTAATTAATGTCTCCTACCTATTTTCAACCCTAACTAATACAAGCGTCAAGCATTAAATAATATCATTAATATATAGTGAAATTGGAAAGAACTCTATAATGTTCAACTACTTTGATCTCGAAATTTTGTTGTCTATACCATGCGTCATAATAGGCAATTAAGGTTTCGTCGATTTGAGCGACGTCTCGCGTGACCGTGAGGGAGTAGATTTACAGCAAGTTATGGGTCGTGTAGCGGTGGGTGGTGACACCTGTAGGAGGGTCGGTGGGACGGTGCGGATCTTGTGAGTCGGGTTAGAATTGGATCTGAATTTGGGGTTGGTTAGTTTGCGATGGTCAAATTTTGGGGGTAATATTTTGATATTATCTGTGAGGGGAGACGGGTCCGGGAGGGGGTCATCGGTGGATGGGCAGAGAAGTTTCGGCGAACAACTAGGTGCGTGAATGGGGGTGATTGGGGCGGACAAATTGGGATGTGGCTTATCGAAGGTAGGTCTGGTTTTGGTTGGTTGGTAGATCTATACTGTGAGGGAATCATTGTTCTCTGGCAATGGTGGGCAGATTCATGCAAGCATGCCGAACTAGTGAGTCTTGTTTTTTAGGCTTCAATACGTCACCTGGGTGTCCCATTGGGATCGACACTGGAGGAAACGGGGGGCCTCTGGTGTCGATGGGTTGACTCGGGTAAGCCCAATGAGCTGAGAGGATTTGAATTTTTAAAGATTCGCGATTCCTATATTGATTGCAAGGTTGATCGAGGAAGCTGGTTTAAGATGGTCTGCAGTAATATCACGGGGTTTCTCCATTCGTATGAGGTGGAGTTCGTAACTCTGTTTAATGCTAACTGGTTCGAGTCAATTGGACGACGGGGTTATCATGGATGCCTAATTAAAGCATTATGCAGCAGGATCATGAGATTTCTCCATTCGTATGAGATGAAGGCTGTGACTCTGCATGATGTTAGACGGTAGAGCTGAACAACTTTGGAGGAATCATTAGCGAAGGGTGTTGCGTACTATTCACTATCGGAATATGTGTTCGTCTTTCTTTTGCTCGGTATCAAATGGCTCACGAATTGGCCTAAGTTTTTTTAAGAGCTAATGACAGTTGACTACACCCAACTATTCACATTTCAAATTTAATACCCCGACTTTGAAATTATCATTTGGGGTACCCAAATATTAAATAAGCGGCACTTAGCACGTCTGTTAAATCTAACTAAATTGGTTTGTTAAAAAGTCTAAAATACCCTCAATAGTTTTTGTCTGTTAAACCGGCCTGATTGGTTCAATTGATTATAAAATGACTATTTTACCCCTCGTCAAATAACTCATATGATTAAAATTTTAGGAAAAATTTGACTTTTCAAGTAATCAATTAAAAAAATTGAAAATTAAAATACAAGAATAATGAAATGACTAGATTACCTTAAATGTAAATAAAGATTTGATAACAAATTTGTCTTTTCATAAATAAATTAAAAATAATGTATGAAATTACACTTATACCCCTTATCTTCAACCTATCCTTTCACTCCTTCAACCTTATCTCCAACCCTCTCATCTTCCTTCCGTACACCCAAACCCTATCCTCTCACTCGTCGATTTATGTGGTTCGATGGAGTCGGCCACCCTCCCCCACCGCATTCCTCTTCGGCCTGAACCAGCTCGAGGTCGACGAGGCTCTTCTCTGGTCATTTGACAGCGATGACCCTCAAACCAGCTCGAGGTCATTTGACGCACTAGACTCGAGGTCCAGCTCTTCGACTCGGCAACGACAATGGCCCCTATCAGACTCTCTGGACCGAGTCGACTCGGCGACAGCGCCGCAAGATCTGACCCCTTCCACGACTCCGACTTTGAACTCGAGCTCTTCCGGATATGGCCGAATCGAGTTCGATCTGGCCGAATCGAGCTCGATCTGGCTGATTCGAACTCGTTCCAGAGATTCTGGACCGTCAACGTCGGCGAGGCTCTACTAGGGGTGACTTGGCCAAGTGGGTGGAAAAGGTGGCCGGAGTAGCGGCTGGAGACGAGGCGCAAGTGACTAGAGTCGCGGCCGTAGACGAAGCGCAAGTGGCCGGAGTCGCGGTCGAATGAGCGATGGTGGTTGCCGAAGGTGAGCAGATGGTGGCGAACTATAGGGCTGAAGAAGGCGGAGAGTTATTAGTATTTTTATTTGTATATTTTTTGTTATTTTGTAATTAATCATTATATATTAATAATATAATATAATTATTCCTTAAAAATATAATATATTTATTCCTTAAAAAATATAATATAATTATTTAGATTATAATATAATATAATACAATTATTATTAATAATTAATAATATAATTATTTTATTATTGTTGTTATTACTGATATTATTTTAATTATTAAAAATATAATAATTATTTAATAATTTATACTTTTATTTTGTTTAGTTTAAAAGAAAATTATGCCTTTTACCCTTAAGTTTAAATTGATTTTAAATGAGGGTGAAATAGTCATTTCAATTATCAAGGAACCGGTTAAACCAGTTTTGAATTGGTCATAACATTTTTATTTCAAAACAAAATTATTGTGGGCATTTTAGACTTTTTAACAAACAAATTCAGTTAGAGTTAACAGAAGTTGGGTTAAGTGTCGTTTATTTAATCTTTGAGTACCCCAAATAAAAATTTGAAAGTTGGGGTATTAAATTTGAAACGTGACATAGTTGGGTGTAGTCAACTGTCATTACCCCTTTTTTTAACTAACAATAGTTCAGAATATGGTGAGGGGTCTGCCTCACCGATGCACCTATGGAGGAAGACACTGCTGATAAAGAAGATGATGAGGAATCTAGCTCCGCCAGCATTTAAATCAGTTACTATTTTCTGAACTTAGCACTCAAACAATATTTTTTTTTGGAATGACTGTATCAAACTTATTTACCTCGGGAGGATGTCGGAGTAGAATAGAAGTAAGGTTGTTGTTGAAGCCTTGGTACTGATGGGTTGATTGAATTTTTACGCTTCATGTTATATTTTTCCATGAGAGCATATTTGGTTTGATTGCATATGCTTTCTTGACATATTTTTGAGGCAATCAGGGGGAGTATGAGCTAGTTGAAACTAGTTTCACGTGGAGAAGGACAAGAAGAACGCCAAGATGGAGCTCGCTGAAAGCTCACTGAAGAAAACAACATTACTTGCATTATATGATTGCATGTTTTTATTTCTTCACATCCTATGCTACATTATGTTTAACCGTTTTCTCAGACATCATTCGGTTTGAGGTACTATCTAGAGGATTGAAGACTCTCTCTCCAGGACACGTGAATGACGGAGTGCTCGTCCCAAAAATAGCCAAAGGGGGAGATTGTGGTTCCTACGGATGTTGGCTATTTTATATGATGATAAGATGTCCATCCATAGCGCCGATACTCAAATCAGAAGATGTCTATCCAGAAGTTTCGAACATCACGATCTAACATCTCGCCAGAAAACTTTCTAGAGTTTCCTTAATTAGAAGATATTCGAATATCAGAAGGATTATTTCCATATCAACTATGCAGCAGCAAAAAGAAACTTGGAAGAGACAGAATCGGCAAGACGCGTACGAGATCCTTAAGAAAACCCTAAAGAGAGTCTCGTCGCATCTTCTACAAATAGATGATCGTTCCATCCAGTAGAAGGTGGTGCTGTGTAGTTATTTCTAAGTCGACAATATACAGAGTTCCTAAGCGTGTTGGACGAGCGTGTTAGGGAGCTGTATGTTGTAACTAAGAATATAGCTTGTGTGTTCCAAACAAAGAATTGCAGACATATTTGTTTGGATGTTTTGGACGAACTCGCGCTAGTGAAGCTGTGTGCAAACCTTTGAAGACGACGACAAAGGAGGAGACGGAAGTGTGGGATCAATTCTAAGAGTGGACTCTAGTCGGAGGCTTGGAGACAGGGGGAGACCCTGGGTTAAGTTCACACTAGTAATAATACCATAGGGCTTAGATTTGTGCGATAATCGTAAAGTTTTGTATGTGTGATTGATTACATATAGTGGAACTTGTTCACAGGCAGAGAGCCCCCAGACGTAGGTGATGTTGCACCGAACTGGGTAACCAACTCATGTGTCGTTTACTTTATGTTCGTCATTTTATTGTTGACTTTGCACCAGCAAGATGTCTCACATTTAGACTCGACATTGTGACAGACATCTTGCATCTAACCAGAATTTCAGTTAGCCTGGTATTCTAAAAAACATTGAACCAAGTATTGTTTGTTAAGGCCCTATCTAGCCTTGCTTACTTCCATTGTCTTGTTCCCCTACTTTTCTCCCACGTAAATTCGTGCCCTATCAAATTCACATCCCTTAACATGCAGTCCTCCAACATTGAATTATATCCCTCCAATAATCACTGAGGAATCGGCAGACAACCTCTCACTTCTTCCTGACTCCCCATATTATTTAGGTTACCTATGACACACCAAGGCGTAGATATTCTAACTGTTAGGGTTCTTATCAGCTCCCACGTTAGATGTCTGTAATGTCTGTTGGAATCCCAATACACACATGTTATGTGTACCTTCTCCCTGTCCTCCATGGTAGCTGATATGTGGATATGTCTTCTTGAGGATAAGATGTTAGGACTGTGCCCTAGTCCAATGTAATAAGTTAATCTACATGTAATGTTTTATCATTTTTTGAATCAATAAAACGGCATTATATTACTAATGTGTTGTAGTAATATATTAAATGTAATTTGATCTATATAATTATGTGTGTCATCACTAATAGTAGAACTATAGATCAGAAAGAATTATATTTAATGCGTCCCTGATCAGTTCAGCTTCATTAAGAAGCGATCAGTATGAGGCTAACTCTTTATGATCATGCTCTACTAATCATGGCAAGGTAGTACCGGAGTTAGATCATAGGTATCATCAGGGAGATGTTTTCGGACGACCCGATGGTGAGTATGCAGCATAGATATTGTCATGAGCATACTCGCATATCGAAGCTTGTCATTATATCCTAAGACCAAGAAGTCTTTATGATCATCATGTGACGAATCTCTAAGTTTGACCTAGTCTAACGTTACCTGTAAAAGGGTAGCCATAAGGGCTCTGATTGGTTTAGTTATGAATTACACGAGTAAACTCGAAAGACGACTGAGGGACTCATTACCCATACTCCGGTATGAGAATGATATATGTTTAGCCACTTGATGAGTATGACTGTAGAAATAGCATGATCATGCAGGAGATACTTAGTATCAGTTTTCAGTCGTCTCATGTATCAAGAAACAATGATTGATAAATTAGGACGACGGTTCTATGCCTTTTGATCAATCTAGATATCGGTATGATGAAATGATAGTGACATGGACGATAAGAGGTTAAATTGAATCATCGATATTCACGAACGTTGGGTAATCATAATGTCTTACTAGCGGCTACTTATGATGGAAAGGGCACAATGGTAATTTTGTCAGTCTACTAACGGGTCGTGAGCCTAGAGGGTTACACACTTTAAGCAATGTATAGCAAAAGTGGACTTGGAAAAGTCAGTTTATGAAGAATGTGAGAATTGGGAAATTCACAATTTGATTTAATTAAATCAAATACGAATTAGCTAAACCAGTAATCGAGTTAAAGTAATTGGGACGGTCTAGCTAAATCATTTAATTACAACCCAATATAAATTAGTTTAATTAAAGGACTTAGTTAAGTGGACTTTAAGCCTATTCTTATTACAATTATAATTATAATTGAAATAAGAAGTTAATTAGTATTTAGAAAGTGGAAGATATTTGCATAAGTCATTTATTTGATTTAAGGAATAATCCTACACTAATTTCCTACCCTAATTTTTCGCCACAATACCCCATTGTCGCGCCTCTCTCTCTCTCTCTCTCTCTCTTATTCTACAATTGTTTTGCTATTTTCTCAAAACTAACTAGTATTTGGTTTGTAGAATTCCTTCGAAAGGTGCTTTGCTTGTGTGGATACAACTAGAGATCACAAACAAAGCGTTTGTGATATTGGATTCGATTTTACAAGGTAAAATTTCATATTTTAATTATATTATACGTGCTGAAACTTTTCACATGATGATCCATTCAAAGTTTTTTTGAATCCATGGTTAAATTCGCTTCTGCTATGCATGAGTTTAATTGTTTTGGACCCCATGGATTCCTTTAGTGGTACCAGAGGCTTGATGATATGTGATTTATTTTGAGCATGTTAGGATTATATTTAAATCCTAGAAATATTAGTATGCGTTCTTCGGTTTATGCTTGAATTGAACATAATAAAAATCAAATTTTTGGTTGATAAAATTGGAGCTGAAAATTAATTTTTGGAGCTGGTTTGATTAACCATGGCTAATCGGGATCGAGTTCTTTGGTGGACCATGGAAAGCCCTCGGGCTGACCATGGTCGGCACCAAGGGCCGATCGGGTCACCTCGGGCCGACCATGGCAGTGTCGCGGGCGACCAGATCGAGCCGAGGGCACGACCATGCGTGGCCCTCGGGTGCCCATGGCTGTGGCCCGTGGTCGATCAGGTCGAGACTGACGGCATACCTTGGGAGGCCCTCGGGCGCCCATGGCCGTGCCCTAGGCCGACCAGATCGGCGGCCCGTGGTCGCGCCCAGGGTAGCCTGCAGGCCACTTTGGGCGTGCTACGGATTGGCCGATCAAAACGGGGGAACTTGGCTCATGCCGGTTCCTGGGGAATTTCCTAAAAATTTCTTATTTTTCATACCCGGTCCGGTTTCGATAAACTGGAGTTAAACTGGTACAATTTTAATTAATCAAGTTAAACCGTCCAGTTTCAATAAACCGAATTTTTTCCCACAAAATAGGCAAGATAAAATTTGGAATAAATTTTGTTGATTGAAAGCATAATGTATGATAACATGATATTTGACAACATGATTGTTTTCAATATGATGTGTAGCCTAGCCTGTCTAGATTTCGGTTTTTTGCAACCTACGAGTTGCTAGTTTTGGGATGTATTAAATACGGCATGCATGTCGTTTCTTTTGTAATTTATTTATTATTTAAATTGTAATTACGAAGACCGAAGCAACAAAAGGAAATGAAGACGGAGTTGATGGAGTTCCAAAGGAGACTCGAAGCCAGTGGGAGTCCAAAAGGAAGAAGCGAGTTCAAATCCAGAACACTTAGTTTTAGGATTTGTCTTTGTCATTCCTAAGGTTTATACGGACTAGGTTATACATGGTGCTTTACATTTATATAAGTATGATATGAATGTATGATTAGTTTAATATGCATAAGGATATGTATGTCTAAACTATCACCCACATGTGAAGATTAAAATCAGAATTTAATTAGACTGACATGTAATCGGTTAAGGAATCATCTTCGCCTGGATTTGTGATTGATGATTCCAGTTAAGATTGTATCGATATACAATCAGAAAGTAATAATACACTTATTCGCAAGTAATTACAAGTCAAGCGTGATACTTCCAAGTTTAGACAGTCAAAAGGACTTTGAGCCTATGGATGTCGGTACACCTACGCGTAACATTCATAGAGGAGAAGTCTGGATGAGATGGGCAGTTTAATGTGGATGCATGCGCCTACGCGTAATAGCCACATTAGTTCCGGGCCATAGTCGAAACTTGGTAGACTTGTCTACGAATGTCAACTAGGGCTAACCTAGGGTATCAAGATAGGGTATGCCGTGTACTTTTATTTACAAACCTAGCCAGGAATTACATGGACTTGTAATTGGATGTGTTCCTACCTTGGTTCTCTCAGTTGGAGCGGTGAGCCTTCGTTCACTTCAATTGAGGGTATGCAAGGATCCTGGTTCAGATTCTAAGTTTTAGAATCAGACAAGTGCTTTATAACTAAATTTCCAACTTAAATTTTAATTAAATACTGATAAATTTTTTTTTTACTGTGTAGATGAAAGAGATCACCACGGGTTCCAATCGATAAATATCATGCAGCGGACGTTATGTAACCGTGGTGATCGATGCAAGCTATGATCTTAATGTAAATATATATATATATATATATTAAATCTAAAAGTTACCTCTTCTAATCGATGAAAACACAAGCTTAGTGTTTCTCTATTAGGTCCACACAAGCACCACAACCGAAGAAGGTTTTCACTCAAATTTTTGTTATGAATTTTGAGAGAAGCTTGACCACAATGGAGGATGAGAGGGGAGGGAGTGATAGGATTAGTTGCTGAAAATTAGAGAAGATAATGGAAGATATTATGTGATTTTAATTTGAAAATTAAAATTGAATTTCAAATTAAAATTGCATATCTATCCTTCATAAACTCTTATTTGCATTTGTTCCCATTCATAACTTAAATCCCTAAATGGGCTTTAAGCCCGTTTAACTAAAACTCAAATTAAACCCATTAACTTGAGTTTCAATTTCGTTTTAGACAAAACGGCTCAATTTCCTCGAATTGATTTCTTCAACCGTCTGGTTAAAACCTTTGGCCAGAAAACTACTGAATCGTTCTCAATTTTCATCCATACTTGTTGTCATGTATCGTGCTTAATGCGTGTGACCCTCTAGGCTCACGAACAATTGGCATACTGGTAAAATTACTATTTTACCCTTTCCATCATAAGTGGTCTCTAGCAAGACATTATGATTATCCAACGTTCGTGATTATCGATTATTCGACTTAACCTCTTATCGTACATGTCAATATCCTTTTCTCAAACCGATATCCAGATTGATCAATAGGCATAGAATGGTCATCCTAATTTATCAATCACTGTTTCTTGATATCTGAGATGACTGAAAACTGATACTGAGGTATCACCTGCACGGCCGTGCTATTCCTTCAGTCATACTCATCAAGTGGCCTAAACAGATATCTTTCTCATACCGAAGTATGAGTGATAAATCCCTTAGAAGCCTTTCGAGTTCACTAGTGCAACAAATATCAAAGCCAATCGAAGCCGTTATAGTTACCCTTTTACAGAAAACGTTAGAATAGGTCAAACTTAGGTATTCGTTACATAGCGTACACAAAGACTCCTTAGTCTTAAGATATAATGACAAGTTACGATATGTGAGTATCTCATGACTGGATCTATGCAGCATACTCACAATCGGGTTGTCCGATATCATCGACCTGATGGTATCTATGATATAACTCCGGCACATACTTTGCCATGATCAGTAGAACGTGATCACAAGGAGTTGGTCTCATACTGATCGCTTCTTAAAGAAGCTTAGCTGATCAGGGACTCATCAAATGTAATTCTTTCTGATCTATAGATCTACTGTTAGTGGTTACACACATAATGACATAGATCAAATTACATTCGATATATTACTACAATACATTAGTAATATATGCCGATTTATTTATTCGGAAAGATGATAAAACATTACATCTGTAGATCACTTATATATTGGACTGGGGCATAACTCTAACAGTAGATATAATGACTAACAATATTCACACCGGCAACAACGCACTTAGGTCCTTGATCGAGCAAGATAAGTTTAACGGCATTAACTTTCTCGATTGGGACCGGAACCTGAGACTTGTTCTCAAGCATGAATGTAAGGATTGATCCTTACCCAGGAACCACCTGCTGAGCCACCACTGAACGCTGTAAGGGCGCTAATGGATGCTTACCAAAAGTTCCTTAGCGACCGGATCGACGTGTAGTGCATCATGATGGGCAGTATGGTGCATGACTTGTAGAAACAGTTCTTGGACATTTCAGAAGATTCCAAGGCCTTGATGGCAGAGATCGAGAAAATGTTCAAAGAGAAAGCGCGTAAAAGATATGACACTTTCAGTAAACTGATGTCCTGCAAGCTCAAGGCTGGAGCTCCTGTCAATCCCCATGTCCTGCAAGCTCAACACTTGACCAGACTCGGTCATGCTGTGGATAAGGAAATGTTTACAGATTTTGTACTGCATTCACTTCCAGATACATATCGTGATTTCGTTGGAAATTACAATATGCATGACATGGATTAGACAGTGACAGAGCTCAATGGGATGCTCGTGACCGCAGAGAAGAATCTCAAGGGCAAGTCCAAGGTAGTTCTTATGGTTAACAAGCAAGTAAGCTTCAAGAGAGCTGGCCTGAGCAAGGGTAAGGCTCCTATGCATTTGGCAGGGAAGATTAGACATCCTAAGGGTCCGAAGAATCAAGCAGCTCCCAAGGCTGTTGTGAATCTTAAGAAGGAGGTTGTTTGCTTTTATTGCCAAGAGCATGGGCACTGGAATAAGGATTGTAAGAAGCATAAGGAGTTTCTGAAGAAGAGTGGACCTTACACGTCTTTAGAACCAGGTATTTATGTTATTGAGGTTAATCTCAGTTTATGTACTTCAGATTCTTGGGTACTTGATACCGGTGCAGAGTTTCACATTTGTATAAATGTGTAGGCTCTGGAAAGTAGAAGAGATATGGGCAGTGGCGAAGCAGACCTACGAGTTGGTGATGGAAATCAAGTCTCAACAACTTCAGTAGGAAAAATTAGTCTCAGTTTGCCCACAGGGCTTGTTTTATCTTTAAACAATGTTCATTGCGTACCTGCATTTCGCAAAAATATTATTTCTATTTCCTTGCTAGACAATGAAGGATATTTTTTTTTTATTGATAATGGATTATTCAATATTTATAAGAATAATGTTTACTTTTGCAATGCTTCATTGGTTGGTTGTTTGTATATTCTTAATACTTAAAGCACCGACACAAGCTCTATATATAACATAAACAATAAAAGGCTTAAATCCGATGATTTAAACAAGACTGTGATATGACATTGTCGTTTAGATTACATAGGCGAGAAACGCATCTCAACACTTCACAAGTGTGGACCTTTAAGTTCGTATGAATTCACTTTAATCGAGAGATGCGAATCATGCCTAATGGCTAAAATGACAAAGGCACCTTTCACCAGTTTAGGTGCAAGGGCGAGTGACTTATTAGGTCTCATATATTCCGATGTGTGTGGACCGATGAGCACTCAGGCCAGAAGGGGTTTTCGTTACTTCGTCACATTTACTGATGACTTTAGTAATATGGGTATGTCTATTTAATGAGACATAAGTCAGAAACTTTTGACAAGTTCAAAGAGTTCCAGAATGAAGTACAAAACCAGCTTGGAAAAAGTATAAAGGTGCTTCGATCTGACCGGGCGGTGAGTACTTAGACCAAAAGTTTCGCAGTCATCTAAAGGAGTGTGGGATCCTCTCAGAATTGACTCCGCCAGGAATACCTCAGTTGAATGGTGTGTCTGAGCGGAGAAACCAGACCTTGCTTGACATGGTTCGGTCAATGATGAGTCACGCTGCACTCTTTATCTCCTTCTGGGGTTATGCCCTAAAAATGGCCGCATTCATTCTAAATCGGGCTCTGACAAAGGCAGTGGAAAGCACTCCATACGAAGTGTGGAGCGGGAAGAAACCCTTATTAGCTTTCCTTAAGATATGGGGATGCGAAGCTTATGTCAAGCGCTTGCTAGGCGATAAGCTCGAACCCAAATCAGATAAATGTGTCTTTGTGGGGTACCCCAAGAAAATAAGGGGGTACTATTCCTACAAACCCAACGAGAAAAAGATTTTTGTTGCTCGAGGAGGGGTATTTTTGGAAAAAGAATTTATTACCAAAACAGCTAGTGAGAGTCCCGTGCATCTCGAAGAAATTCAAGATGATACGGAACAGCCTAAAGCAATTTAGGAGCATACTATGCAAGATGTAGAAATACAAGAGCCTGAAGTGGTCGTAGATCAAGGACCAATCCATACACCAATTCCATAGGGTCCAAGGAGGTCTAAAAGATCTCGTTTAGCTCCCGTCAGATATGGCTTTCTAGCCACTGAGGGAAATGACTTGATGTTAGTAGATCATGATGATCCAGAATCTTTCAGACAAGCCCTAGCCAGTTCCGACTCGAATAAATGGCATAATACCATGAATGAGGAAATGAAATCCATGTATGACAACCAAGTATGGAGCTTTGTGGATCAAACCCCGGGGATAAAACCCATCGGTTGTAAATGGGTCTATAAACTCAAGACCGACATGGATGGACCTATAAGGCTAGATTGGTTGCGAAAGGTTATCGTCAGATCGAAGGTATCGATTATGATAAAACCTTCTCACCAGTAGCCATGGTCAAATCTATCCGGATTATTCTAGCCATAGCAGCATACTACGACTATGAGATATGGCAGATGGATGTCAAAACTGTCTTCCTTAACGGGAACTTAAAAGAGGATGTGTATATGACACAGTCTGAGGGTTTTCTTGATCTAGAGAACCCTGTAAAGATATGTAAGCTGCTTATATCCATTTATGGATTGAAGAAAGCTTCACGGAGTTGGAACCTTCGCTTTGATGAAGCTGTAAGAGAATTCGACTTCATCAAGAATGAAAGTGTTCAATGACATCCCAACCTTGCTTGAGGTCAAAGCTTGGTTAGGGAAGTGCTTCTCGATGAAGGACTTAGGTGATGCTGCTTTTATTTTGGGCATCAAGATCTACAGAGATCGTCCCAAAAGGATTATGGGCCTAAGTAAGAGCACTTACATAGATAAGGTGTTGAGAAGATTCGCAATGCTTGATTCTAAGAAAGGATACATACCCATGCGTCATGGTATTAAGCTCAGCAAGCAACAAAGTCCTAGTACTCATGATGAGCTGAGCAAGATGAGTAAGATCCCATATGCTTCGGCTGTAGGATCCATCATGTATGCCATGATATGCACGAGACTGGATGTCTCATTCGCGCGTAGCTGGGCCAACAAATTCCAGTCTAAACCAGGCCAAGAACCCTGGACTGCAGTCAAGTCCATCCTCAAATATTTGACGAGCACTAAGGACGCATTCTTAGTTTATGGCGGGAAAGATGGAGAACTAGCAGTCAAGGGATATGTTGACGCTAGTTTTCAGACAGATCCTGATGATTTCAAATTTCAGGCAGAATTTGTGTTCATGTTGAACGGTGGAGCATTCAGCTGGAAGAGCTTCAAGGAAGCCACGACTGCCGATTCTTCAACAGAGGCTGAATACATAGCTGCAGCAGAAGCAGCTAAGGAGGTCGTATGAGTTAGAAGCTTTCTAACTGGGTTAGATGTAATGCCCGAGCGTCTGATCCGGTAAGCTTGTTGTGTGACAACACGGGGGCCATAGCGCTTGCTCAAGAGCCCATATTCCACAACAGAACCAAACACAAACATAGAAAGTGCTGGAGTTAACTCGAATGAGGCTAACTCTTTATGATCATGCTCTACTGATTATGACAAGATAGTGCCGGAGTTAGATCATAGGTATCATCAGGGAGATGTTATCGGACGACCCGATGGTGAGTATGCATCATAGATACTGTCATGAGCATACTCACATATCGTAGTTTGTCATTATATCCTAAGACCAAAGAGTCTTTGTGATCACTATGTGACGAATCTCTAAGTTTGACCTAGTCTAACGTTACATGTAAAAGGGTAGCCATAAGAGCTCTGATTGGGTTAGTTATCAATTACATGAGTGATTTCGAAAGACGGCTGAGGGATTTATCACCCATACTCCGGTATGGGAATAATATCTGTTTAGGCCACTTGATGAGTATGACTATAGAAATAGCATGACCATGCAGGAGATACTTAGTATCAGTTTTCAGTCGTCTTAGATATCAAGAAACAATGATTGATAAATTAAGATGACGGTTCTATGCCTTTTGATCAATCTAGATATCGATATGATAAAAGGATATTGACATGGACGATAAGAGGTTAAATCGAATCATCGATATTCACGAACATTGGGTAATCATAATGTCTTACTAGAGGCCACTTATGATGGAAAGGGAAAAATGGTAATTTTCCAGTCTGCCAACGGGTCGTGAGCCTAGAGGGTCACACACTTTAAGTAAAGTACGACAAAAGTGGATTTGGAAAAGTTAGTTTATGAATAATATGAGAATTGAGAAATTCACAATTTGATATAATTAAATCAAATACGAATTAGCTAAACCAATAATCGGTTTAGAGTAATTTGGACAGTTTAGCTAAACCATTTAATTAAAACCCAATCTAAATGGGTTTAATTAATGGACTTAGCTAAGTGGGCTTTAAGCCCATTCTTATTACAATTATAATTATAATTGAAATAAGAAGTTAATTAGGATTTGGGAAGTGGAAGATATTTGCATAAATCATATATTTGATTTAAGGAATAATCCTACACTAATTTCCTATCCTAATTTTCGGCCACAATACCTCATTGCCCGCCTCCCTCTCCCTCTCTCTTGTTCTTCAATTGTTTTGCTATTTTCTCAAAACTAACTAGTAATTGGTTTTGTAGACATCATTCGAAAGGTGCTTTGCTTGTGTGGATACAACTAGAGATCACAAACAAAGAGTTAGTGATATTGGATTCGATTTTACAAGGTAAAATTCCAGATTTTAATTATATTATACTTGCTGAAAATTTTCACATGATGATCTGTTCAAAGTTTCTTTGAATCCATGATTAAATTTGCTTTTGCTATGCATGAGTTTAATTGTTTTGGACCCCACATATTCCTTCATGAGAGAACTGTAACTCATTTTCCATCCCTCCAGAATAACCCCAACTCTCCACTTCTCACTTCTAGTTTAACTCCCCACACTCCTTCAAATTTCGACCTTCGACACAAAACATTTATTCGCAGCTCCGAGCCCCTGCACACCCTCGTCCCACTCCCCTCCCCACCTCTTCCCAGCTCCTCCGTAACCACCCGCTTCTGCCCTCCTCCTCCTCTGCCGCCCGATACCTCCGCCCCCATCCTCCCATTCTCCATCTCCTTCTCAACCACACCTCCTGTGGCCGTTGTCGCCTTCCTCCGGCCCAAACCCACCGTTGCCGCCTGCCCGCGGACCAACCCCACCGCAGCTCCGCTCCCCCGCCCTTCCTCACCTGTCACCTCCCTAATAAAATCCAAAGCTTGCCATCTCGTGGGCCCAAACGCATTGTCAAACCACGTAAAACTATGTATTTTGTTATTCAATACTTTATTACTTATTCGGTATCTATTTGCATATCATTTAAAACACATCAATTTGCCTCTACGAATGTTATTGATAATTCCGACTATTTTCAACAATTTTATGGAACTATATTTGTGCAAAGAATGTCTTATGGGGATTATTTGAGGATTGACATGTGAAAAGCGAGTTTCCCCACGAGGGGTGCGAGGACTCACTCCCTTCCAGTTCACACAATAGCGTACCAATCATGCAATAATATAGTTAATTTTGAGGCTTTGGGTTACGATTTTCAGGATTTAGGGTTTCAAATTTGAGGGTTAATTTCAGTCACAATTTTGGGGGTTAATTTTAGTTTTGATTTGGGGCTGTACCATTTCGGATTGGGGTCAAATTTGGGGTTTAGGGTTACGATTTTGGGGATTTAGGGTTATAAATTTTGGGGATTAATTTTAGTTTTGATTTGGGGTTCTACTATTTTGAATTTGGGGTTAAATTGGGGGTTAGGGTTAGGGTTAGGGTTAGGATTTTGGGGATTTAGGCTTTTGATTCTATTTAGGGCTTTAGGGTTTTCAATTTGGGAATTATGGTTCATAATTTGAGGTTTTAGGGTTTGGGTTCAAAATACAGGATTGGGGTTTCAAATTTCCCATCGAATGTGTTGGGTTCTACCCGACTCATCTCGAGACACGAATAGGCCCAACCTGACTCACCCGAAATTGGGTCTTGTTTCATGGACCCGACAGAGGTCGATTCGGGTCCAAAACCAGTCGGGTCTACCCAACCCGACCCGGTACACATCCCTAATCCCACGAGGAGGTAGTAGCCAGTCTACAATGATTATCATTGTCGGGTCCGAGCAAAATAAAATAAGATGTTTTGAAGTTATAAACTACACAAACATAATGCAATCGATGAACAAATTCAATACTTGGATCGATTCGGTGGAGATGTTCGAGTGTTTAACATTGGAGCAGCGAGTGTCGTCATTACGAACCACCTCACTGGTTGGGAGGATCGTAAGGGAAATGAGATTTCTGATGTAGGAGGTGTCGTTGACAGAGGCGACTTCGTTGCAGTTGTAATTGGTGACCAAGGGATGAGGTCGTCGATGACGCCGCCGAGGTTGAAGGTGGACCAGAAAAGATTGATGACCATAGCCAGAGACCTCCGCCCCTACCTGCAAATCCACTGCCGCGAGTGCCCAATGTCGCAGTCGTTCCTCGCCCAACAACTAAAATCCAGAATTCACTGTTCATGTGGTACTTTATGAAAATTTAAAAGCGTTGGAAGACATTTTAGACAATTTTTAATTGGAACCGGTTTTATTTTAATTTTTAATTTGAATCAGTTTAATTTTAGATTTTAATTTGAACCGGTTTTACTATTTATGACAGTTTTTAAAATTTTAAAAGTTCGTTGGAAACATTTAGGCCATTTTACCATAAGTTGTCACGAAAAAATTGAGGATACTAAGAAAGAAAGAAAGTTAATTAGGGTATGAAAGTGTCATTTCACTGTAGTTAAGTGTATCAAAGTGTCATTATCTCTAATTGTATTAATTCCTTATACAAATATTACATTTTCATCACATCCATCATTTTGTTTAATTACATCACATCGATCGTTATGGTTAGATATTAATATTAAATGTATAAATTATTCCTTAATTCAAAAAATTAAATAAATAAAATATAAAAGAAAATTGTCATAAATTCTAATGTTAATTAATATTTGAATATTAATTAACTTTCTAATGTTTTTTGAAGGTAAAAGCGAATTTTATTAATTAAGTAGCAACTAACCCGGCACCAAGCTGGACAGCTGAAGCTACAGTTGATAGGACAGACTACTCACCATAATCCCAACTACCGTTAGTTGAAGCAAACACGGCCAATTCTTGAGCCATTTGATTACAACCAAAACAAAGAACACATGTTCCGATAGTGGGTAGTACGCAACACCGTTCGCTAATGATTCCTCCAAAGTTGTGCAGCTCGACCTGTTTAGCATCATGTAGAGCCACAGCCTCCAACTCATACGGATGGAGAAACCCTGTGATCTTGCTGCAGAGTGTTTCACACATGCATCCATGATAACTCCGGAGACCAATCGACTCGAACCAGTTAGCTTCATGCATAGCCACGGCCTCCAACTCATACGGATGGAGAAACCCCGTGATCTTGATGTAGACCGCTTTAAACCAGCTTCCTTGATCAACCCTGCGATCAATATGGGCATCGCGAAATTCAAATTCTCCCAGCACATTGGGTTTAACCCGATCAACCCATCGACACCAGGGACCCCTCGTTTTCTTACAGTACCAATCACAATAGGACACACAAGTGACTATTGGATGTTAAGCAAGTCGAGGCCCCCTAGTTCGGTGTGCTTGCATGAGTCTGCCCACCGACGTCATATAACTCCATATCCCTCCCAATACCGATCTACCAACCAATCAAAGCCGCCGGTTCCCACGTATTGAAGCTTAAGTAAGCCAAGACCCCCTAATTTGGTATGCTTGCATAAGTCTGCCCACCGACGCCAAATAACCCCAGTTCCCTCTCAGTACCGATCTACCGTCGCGACCCAAGCTTGCCCAAACTGCAATTTCGTCCTCAACCCCACTACACTCGACTCCGTTCCTGCCATCCCATTAGATCTGCTTTCTTCACCGCCAGCTGTCGTCGCAGCTACCACCACAAGATCTAGAACTGTCGTCGTACTAGAAGCCCTCACAAGCGGAACCGTGTCGCCGTGAGACATCGTCGATTTTCGACGAACAACCCAAATCGCCACGGGCGAAGGGTACAAACCGCAAAGAGAAGAACCCTTCTCGACACCACCCAGCGCCGACTAGGGTTTTTTTCTCAACTTTCTAATTAATTAATAACATACCCATGGTTTCGAAAGAAAAGAACACACATTATTGTCATTTAAAAAATAGTTAAACAATAACTTTTTCGTCTATAGACATTAGGGTAAACTGGTAGAAAATAAAATTCACTATGAACAGATTCATTTCAATATACACTTAAGTGAAATAAAACTCTTGCAAAGTACACAGTGAATCTGTCCAAAAATGGAATCTTCAGAAGCTCCCGTTGCCGATGAGCCATAACCAATCAAGAGAAACCCCTGCAAATATGCCGGCTGCAAGAAACACGACTAGTATATTTCCTAACGCGTTTTGCTCGGGGCCCTGCACAAACCACATCAAGTTAGAACCATCCCGTATCGTTTTGAAGATTGAAGAATAGAAAGACTATCCACCAACCTTGTAGCCCTTAGGCGCCACGGTTAGGACACACACGGTGAGATAGCCGTTGGTGAGTCCTAGGAACGAAGTGAGGAAGATCATCCATCCTTGATCGCCGTACTTTGCCGTGTAGTAAAATGCGGGGATGAGCAAGAAACGGGAGATAATTGCAATCATCAAGCCTTTTCTGGACTTCAACTTGAGTCTTTCCACAAGCGGAATGTACCTCGATATCAGATCCAACAAATTGTACATTGCAATCAGAACAAGTGGGTACCTAGAAAACCACCAAGTTTGTTAGACCGAGACAGTGTTGCAAAAAACGCTAGGCGTCGCTCAGTTTGAGAGGATATATTATAAGGACTAATCGAGAATTAATCAGAAAATAAATAAAAATTATAGAATTAATCAAAAACTAATCAGAGACAAATTAAGATTTTTTATAACATTAATTGAGGTAAATTCAACTTTATAATTGTCAAGATTGGCCACTCACCATACGCCCAGCTTATGTTCACCCGTATTTTCGTATAAAAACCCGGGGAAGATGGACAAAGTTAACACATATATGAGAAACAAGTCGAGTGCATAGTCTATGTTTTGAAAGAATAGTTGTTTATTGCTCAAGCGCTCTTGTTCTTGATCGTCTTCAGCCTGTGGAAGTAAGAGCTGCATGGAATCACAACTCACACATTTATGCTATAACACTTTCACAATATGGTGTAGTGCACTTCGTTAATGATAAAAATGTGCTCTGAACTTTGTATTCTCAAAAAAAATGTAGGTTTTTTGAAAAAAAGACGAAAATACCTCTAAATTAAGAATTAAACATTTTCTAAAAATAACTTTTAAATTTTGTTTTTTCTATTTTTGTATGTAATTAACATTTGTAATATGATTTTTGAGTAAAAAGTTATTGTTTTAAAATATTTTATAAAACTATTAGTTCTTAAAATTAGGGGCAATTTTGTTATAATATACGTTTGCACGAAAAAACAATTTTCTTTAACGAAATACACATCACAGTCTTGCAAAAGTGACATAATATATAACCAAATTTTACCATTTAACAAAAAATGCATTACTCTGTGATTTTCTGGTTTCTGGATGCCTGCGGCAACAAGATCGGCCAAAACAGTTTTGGATCCTTCTGATGCTGCTTTTGAGCGGTAGTACTTGACAATCGGTAGTTTAGGAAACCAAATTGCATATAGAAAAATGCACAAAAACTCAAAGAATGTGGAGATGGCAAGAAACAACACTGCCAAAATAAGGACAACAAACAAAAGTCAGCAAGTTGATGAAATCACGGATACATAATTTTGCCAAGTTTGGCTTTAGTAAGAAAATCACATACTAGCTCCTTTGCGCAGGCCATTGTTAGAGTTTTCAAAGGCCGCTTTTGTGATTAGCCTCAAAGCCGAGGTAAGGGCCCCCGATGCAGCCATGCCAGCAAAGAATGACTATAAACATAGCGTAAGGAAATTACATTTCACTACATATACTTGGGATAATTTTTGCTTATCGTACATTATTACCGCTATAACATTAAAATGAAAATCTTGTAAAATACATCCAGAATGAACTACAATTACCGCTATAACATTAGTTAAAAAACAAAAGGCCAATACCTGAATGAAATCAGGGGACATAAAAGATAGGTCTCCAACCATTCCACCTTGAACATGAGCATCTGCAACACCAAAACAGCCCACAATGGCACATATACCAATATATGGGCCAATTCCTCCCTTCCCTGATGTGATTATATCCAGCTGAAGTAACGATTGAATTAGGAAAAAAGGAAAATGAAAACATATGGGTTATCGATAATGAAACAACAAACAGGAAACTCACTATGACAAGCATCAATGTGCTCGAAAAGAAGAGAGTGTATCCGGCTATATTTCGTTTCCTAGTATTGAGCTTTGATTCATGGTAAGCCAAGAGTGCCAGTGTTCCGAGTGCAAATGGTTGATACACGAGCGTAAGCACTCTTGATGGGTGATAACGCTGCATAAAGAACAACATTTTGTATGTGTTAAAAATATATGATTGAATTGATGTGTATTGAGAATACAAGATACTTCACATTTGTAGGGAACCTGTTGTAACACAGCCTAAGCTCTAATGGGTATAACATTCTCTAACAATATCAAATCAACCCAATCCTCACTGTGCTCACACTGGACCTCAAGTTAGTGGGCACGATTCCGGAACCGGACCGAGTTGGCCAGAACCTTATTGGAACCATACCCGAAACTGCTATACGAAGAAACGGTTCAGTTTTGACTGCGATTCTCTGATTCGGTTTTCAATTCTATTCGATTGGTTTGGTTTTTAATTTATGGAAAGTATATAGGTAAAATTATTCGAATTTGTGCCCAATCTATAGCTAGAAACATTAAACTTGCCATTACAAAATATTAATGAAAACTTAATGTTAAGATTAAATTATTATAGTCCAATTGAATTTCGCAAACTAAATAACATACATGGGTAGACGAGAGATTGACACGTGCCGACACGAATCATTCTGGTTCTTATCGGTTAACTTAAGGTTCTGAATATTAAGAAAACGGAACCGAACATGAATTGAATGGTCCTCTCAAATTGAGAATCAAAACCGAACAATTAACCACGATTTCAATATTTTGGTTTAGGGTTTTGTTCGGTTCCTGACTGGACCGGTACTGGGTCCGAAGAGTTCACCCCTACCTCAAGACACATAAATTACTTACCGGGAACAAATTGTAATAGTAGTCTCCAATAGTGAGCATGCTGTTCCAAGAAACCAGAGACCCAAATCCAAGAATCCAACAAACTACCATTGCTTTAAACTTTCCCTGGTACAAAAGGCAATGGACACAATACAAGTTTTAAAAGGCACAACTCTGAAATTTGAATCAATCAAAGCAAGAAAAAACACACAAACCTCAAGCCTTGTAGGAGGAGCTTTGATTTCATCATCAGTAGCAACAGCCATACCTATCTCCTAGCTAGTCTCAAATTACCAATGAAAATTGCATGTGGGTTCCTTTGAAAATACAAGCAAAATTGAAGCTGTTGCAGCTTCTGCTTCCAAGAACAAGAATCAAGAACCTAAAGGCAACTCTGAAACTTACTGGTAAGAACAAAGACAGTTATAAAGTAGATTCAAAATTCACCTAATCTGATCCTAATCAAGAAAGATAGAGCTTACCTTTTTATACAGAGGGAGCGGAGAATGCTAAGTTTGTAAGAGCAATAAATGTTTAGTATTGTCTTTTTCTGTAGTTGGAAAGAGAAAAAGTAAGTAGAAATTGGGATACCAATAAAGTAAAAAAGATTCCATATCATGTACATAATAATGGCCCTTTTTTTATTAAAGATGTTGTCATCAACCTGCTGTTATTATCTGGAAAATGGGTCAGATATAAAGTGACAAGAAAGGCTTCTAAATTTCTCAAAACTAAGAGCAGAGACAAGAAAGGTGTCTGTGAGTATTTTTGCTTTTATATTTTTCTTCTGCAACTTGCAAGATTTTAATATCCCTACTGCTATTAGCAGAAATGGCTGATTTTTACGTATTGAAAGCAATGGTTGAAATGTGTACCACACACGTTATATTAAAAGCGATGAAGCAATTGATAATAAACAATTGATGGTCTGTGTGTGTTCCCATGGGCTTGAAAACGTGTAGCCTAAATAATTGATTATATACCATTATTTGGTTGGTGCTTCCTTGTCTAAACTGCTTCAATGATTAAAATTTATTAAAAAGAAAACGTGATAAATGCATTTAGAATCATGAGAGATTCTAGAATTACATGCTTTTCATTTTCTGATTCTACCAACTTTTGTTAAATTTTAATGTTAAAGAACATTAAAATAACTTTAATTTTCTTTTTCTTAAATGTGTTATTACAAAAGATCTAATAATAACGTAAAGATAAGCTCTAAGAGGGAGTAGTTTTTATAAACTCTCCAACTAAATAAAAATAAGGAAATTAAGGATAACGAATTACTCTTCTAAACTAAAATTGGGTGACCACGTAGTGAGGTTCAACTTGCAACAAAGAGTCTCATATGGAGAAGGCAATAGTCATATGTTTCATTCGAGAGTGAAACACTGGATTTGAACTTGAGCTTGTGGAGTTTCAATTTGGGGATGACCAAACTCATTAAAGATGGACAATACCCACATTAATTCCAATGTTGTATCGGCCAATGCCTTATATTTGGCTTCAGTTAAAGACCGAGCAACTGGCCTTTGCTTTCCTGAGCTTAAAGAGATAGGGGTCGAACCAAGGTAGAGAAGGTAGCCACTTGTAGAGACAAAATCATCCTTATCACGACCCAGTCAGCATAAGAGAAACCGTAAAGACATGAAAGAGTCTTGTTTGAGATGTGTATACCATGATCAAACGACATTGACAGGTACCGAAGGACACGTTTGAGAGCTTGCTAGTGCTCTGATATTTATGATTTCATAGATTGTGATCACTTATTAACACTGAAGGTAACATCGGGTCGTGTCAAACTCAAAAAATGCAAGCTTTCTATCAACACCCTATAGTCTGTTGGTGAAGAAAGAGATGAACCACCGTCTCGTAGTAAGATAGTTGTTGTGGAAATGGGCGTGGAGGTCGGCTTGCAGTCAATCATACTAGCACGATCTGATATATATTTACAACTTGAAAGGAATAGGCATCCTTCACCCGAATAACCTCAACACAAAGAAAGTAATTGAGAAGGTCAAGATCCTTGAGGGAGAATTTATGAGCAAGATTGGCAATCAAAGTCACTATACCAACTAAGTGTTTAGGTGACACAATAAATTTGATTTGTCACCCTTAATCAAGAGTAAGGTAACACACTATACTTTAGATGATACTTTAAATGTCGTCCAATACTTTTGGTGACAATGGATTGGTGACACCATTGGGGTGACACACATGTTGTCACCCAACACTTTAGGTGACATATCTCGTACTAAGGGTAGTATAGATATTGTGTCACCTTAACACATAATTGGTGTAGTGAGTATCAACAAAAAGATAATGACAGATGGCTACACCAAACAATGTCACTTTATAAAATTAGTACCCCAACTTCAAAGTTTTCATTTTGGGACATAAAAATTAAATAAGCGACATCTAACTCAACTTCTATTAAATCTAACTGAATTGGTTTGTTAAAAAGTCTAAAATTCTCTCAATAGTTCTGATTTGAAATTAGTCTAGTCTGATCAGTTTAAATTAAGCCTTTATGATACAATATCTGGTAATTGAATAGACTATTTCACTCTCATTTAAAAATCAATTTAAACTTATGGGTAAAGGGCATAATTGTCTTTTAAATTAAACCAAATAAAATTATTAATTAAACTAAATATTAGTGAGGAAATTACCTTCTAGCCCTCATCCATCTCTCACCTCTCTTTTATCTTCGCAAACCTAATCTCATCTCTTATCTCTTCTTCACAGACTAGACGAACAAAGGCCACCGAAGGTCCTGAGCGTCACCAGATCTCGTTGGAATCGAGTAGTTGAGGCGGATCTGGCCATTTATGAACCGACCGTCCCATCTCCTCCCCTGTCTGACCAACAAAAATCATCTCCGGGGCGTTGTGCTCACTAGAGCAGTCCCGATCTCAGCGGCAAAGCGTCGGAGAACTCAGATCCACATAGATGAAAGGATCCAATCGGCATTTGTGGGAGAGAGGTTCGAGCCGTCGTCCAGGGGCGGGATTCGGTGGTACGGCAAGTCGTCACGCCGCGATGAGCTCATGACGTCCCCTCCCGCGAGGAGCTCATAACAATTGTGTGTGTAACTGACCAGTTGTTACTGTGTAACACATTCAAATAGTGCATACATGTGTTCGGTTTTATGAATGTGTAACTGATACCTTGGTATTGTATAACACCTACAATATAATTGTATAATCATTCACGTATAATGTAAAACCATAATTGCTCTGTGTAAGTGTTGAATTGTATAACAATAGTTATACACGCGAAACAAGTATGTTATACACTAACATCCCTAACGGCTCCGTCAGCGACCGTTATCTCCCTCCCAATCTGCGTGGTTACACGTGTCATCATCTCCTTCGCTCCGCGCAAATCAGACGGTTGGGAGATGGTTGGACGTTTTGACGCTTATTTGTGGTTTGTAGCGGAGTCCACCCTATATATATATATATAGTGTTGTGAGAACATGAGAACACTGGACATTCACTTATTTACATTGAACATTCACTTATTCTTGTTGGACATTCATTTTCATTGGACATCTTATTTTTCGTTGCAATTTCATTTTCACTTAATTTCATTGGACATTCACTTACTTTCGTTTAAATCGATAAAACAACTCCTATTTAAATTTCGATTTTATTGCGAGTTTTATGGCCATTTAAAGTTAATGTATATACATATAATTAATGAGGCAAAATCAGCTACAAACTAAAAAGATGTTCAAACTGTAGAACATGTAGTGCAATGTTGTAGAACTATATATATAATGTTATGTAATGTTGTAAGACATGTTGGACATGTGCAAAATTGAAGTCACGTAGAACATGTAGTGCAATATTATAGAACATGATGGACCCTGCCACGTGTCGCACGCTGAGATAACGCGCGTCTCAGATCCGGCGGTTTTGCATGATTTGAACGTTTGAACGTTCTACATGGGTTTGTAGGGATGGACACGGTTCTGGAACCGGAGCAAACCGAACAAACAGTTCTTTATTTCAGAGAACCAAATCCAGACCCAATAAGTGGGTATCGGTCCGGTTCTGGATGCGGTTCTTCGGTCCGGTTCACCTCATTTAATTAATTTTAAATATTTATTATAAAGTAAAAATATATATTAATTAAATATATGATTAAGTATTTATTAAACGAGCCGCCTCGCGAGATTATCGAGCCTTTGAAGGTTAGGCTCGAGATCGGCTCGTTTATTAAACGAGCCCAACCTTGATCTCGAATTCGGCTCGATCTCGATTATAACAAGCATGAACCGAATATGTAACGAATCCAGCTCGAGCGACTCGTTAAAAGCTCGGATTGTTTACAGCCCCAGGTAGAATGAATCGTTGCTACGATAAATCGTATCTACAAATAATCAATCCAGATTCGAATATAATTACATGTTATGTCATATTTCAATTATCCAATCGTTACGTGTTTTATTTAGTCCTGCTTTACTCTATAGAAAATTTGGTTGTTGAACCAAATGAACAAACATGTAATAAGTATATTCAACGTTCATGGTTTGTGTATGGATACTTTTACTTTGAGAGGTGAAGATTTGGTACATTGTTTGTGAGATAAGTCACCGTCACTTGCCTATTCAGTCCTCACGTAGTACAAAGCAAATGAAGGTTCCGTCTCGTGCATGGGTAAACCGATACAAAATAAAATTTGATGTAAAGAATTGATACATTTCAAAGTAGTAAAATAAAAAGTTTTTCAAGTGCTTTTTTTCTGTCGCCTTTATAGTTTTTCAAGAAGGAACTCTTGAAAAGTTGTTACCGATGATCCACAACCAATCAAGAGCAATCCCTGCAAACATGCCGGCTGCAATAGATACGACTAGTATATTTCCCAACGCGTTTTGCTCCGGCCCCTGCACAAACCATATCAAGTTAGAATGTACAGTCCCGTCTCGTTTTGAAGATTGAAGAATTGAAAGACTATCCACCAACCTTGTAGCCTTTTGGCGCCGTTGTTAGGACACACACGGTGAGATAGCCGTGGGTGAGGCCTAGGAACGAAGTGAGGAAGATCATCCATCCTTGATCACCATACCTCGTCGTGTAGTAAAATGCAGGGATGAACAAGAAACGGGAAATAATTGCAATCATCAAGCCTTTTCTGGACTTCAACTTGAGTCTTTCCACAAGCGGAATGTACCTCGATATCAGATCCAACAAACTGTACATTGCAATCAGAACAAGTGGGTACCTGAAAAGCGACCAAAATTTTTAGACCGAGGCAGTGTAGTAAAAAATGCTAGCCGCTAGATTGGACAGGGTATATTTAAGGACTAATTAGGAATTAAATAGAAAATTAATCAAAAATTAATCGGAAGATTAATCAGACAAGTCAAAAATTCTTATAACATTCACTAAGGTTAATTCGACTTTCTTATTGGAATGTTTGGCCACTCACCATATGCCCAACTTATGTTCGCCCGTATTTTCGTACAAAAACCCTGGGAAGATGAACAAAGTTAACATAGTTATGAGAAACAAGTCGAGCACATAGTCTATGTTCTTAAGGAATAGTTCTTTGTTGCTCAATCGCTCCTGTTCCTGAGCCTGGGGAAGTAAGAGCTGCATTGAATTATAACTACATTTTTACACATTATGTTAGCCAGAAGAATGTAAGGAAAAGGCAAAAAGATGTTATATACTGCAATACTTTTGTAATACGGTGCTGTGTACTTTGTTAATGACAAAAAATGCTCTAGTTTTTCGTAATATGTACATGTGCACAAAAAAAATTCAAAACATTTTCTTTCATTAATGAAATACACATCACCCGCTTGCAAAAGTGAAAAAATAGTATATGACACTTTTTTGCTGTTTTACCAAAAATGCATTACTCTATGGTTTTCTGGTTTCTGAATGCCTGCAGCAACAAGATCGGCGGAAACAGTTTTGGATCCTTCTGATGCTGCTTTTGAGCGGTAGTACTTGACAATCGGTATTTTGGGAAACCAAATTGCATATAGAAAAATGCACAAGAACTCGAAGAATGTGGAGATAGCAAGGAACAACACTGCCAAAAAGTACAACAACGAAAGGCAAAAGTCAGTTATCGATGAAATCACAATTCCCAAGTTTGGGTTCAGTCAAGAAATCACATACTAGCTCCTTTGCGCAGGCCATCGTTAGAACTTTCAAATGCAGCTTTTGTGATTAACCTCAAAATCGAGGTTAAGGCCCCCGATGCAGCCATGCCGGCAAGAAATGACTATATATAGTGAGAAAATTACACTTCACTACGAATTCAACACGTAAACATTATTTTAATAGGAGGGTAAATTATCATGAATTCTAGTTAGAAAAAATCCATGACATGACATTATTATTAGTTTTAAACAATTAAACTATAACTTTTTTAGTCTATCTTACATGACAATGACATTAGAATAAATTAGTACAAAATAAAGTTTACCATATTGAACTGATTCATTTTAAAGTACATTATAATGAAATGAGAATATTGTAAAATGCATCTCTATAACAATAATTAAACATGTTTTTAGGACCAATATAATGTGGGTTACAAATAGGAAGGGCAATACCTGAATGAAATTAGGGGACATGAAGGATAGGTCTCCAACCATTCCACCTTGAACAAGAGCATGTCCAACACCAAAACAGCCCACAATTGCACATATACCAATATATGGCCCAATTCCTCCCTTCCCTGATGTGATTACATCCACCTGAAGGAACAATTGAATTAAGAAAAGAAAGGAAAACGAAAACATATGGGTTATCGATGAAATAACAAACAGATGACTCACTACGACGAGCATCAATGTGCTCGAGAAGAAGAGAGTGTATCCGGCTATGTTTCGCCTTCTGGTATTGAGTTTTGATTCATGGTATGCCAAGAGTGCAAGTGTTCCAAGTGCAAATGGTTGATACACAAGCGTAAGTACCCTTGACGGGTGATATCGCTGCATAAGAAACAACATTTTGTATCTGTTGGAAATATATTATTGAATTGATGTATAATGAGAATACAAAATACTTAATATTTATAAAAACCTGATATAGAAGTAACACAACCTAAATTCTGATGGGCCTAACATACTCTAACAGTATCAATCAACCCAATCTTTATTGAAAAGTTTGGTGCTGTATTACTTCATCATAGCATAGTCAAGTCCAAATCATGCTACACAACTTATCGATAAAATAAACCCAATAATTATTCTACTCACCGGGTCGTTCAGAACCAACTGGACCCGACCAGACTCTTCAGTTCTCCGATTATTTAACCCATGCCCGAAACTTTTATATGAGAAAACGGTCCAGTTCTGGTCACGATTGTCTGATTTGGATTTTGATTAAATCCTGTTGAAACTGGTTGGTTTGCTTTTTAATTTATGGTCGGTTTACATGCTAAATTAGTCGAATTTTAGCCCGGTTTATAGCTAAAAACATTAAACTTGTAACCATAAAAAAATACTAATAAAAACCGAATAGTAAGATTTAATAATTACAATCCAATCGAATTTTGCAAACTAAATAACATTCATGGTAGACGAGTGGTGGACACGTGCCGACACAAATCGGTCTGGTTCATATCGGCTAACTAACAGTTTTGAGGTTTGAGAACCAAAACCGAACCACAATTGAATGATTTTCTCAAATTTAAAATTAAAATCAAAATCAAACCATTAACCACGGTTACGATTTTTCAGCTTTGAATCTAGCTAGGTTCCTGGTTTGGGACCGGTTCTGAGTCCAAAGTGCCCACCCCTGCCCCAAGAAACAAAAATTACTTACTGGGAACAAACTGTAATAGTAGTCTCCAATAGTGAGCATGCTGTTCCAAGAAACCAGAGACCCAAATCCAAGAATCCAACAAACTACCATTGCCTTGTGCTTCCCCTGGTAAGGCAATGGACACATTACACATTTGAAAAAGCAGAACCCTGAAATTTGAATCAATCAAAGCAAAAAAAAACACAAACCTCAAGCCTTGTAGGAGGAGACTTGTTTTCATCATCACCAGCAACAACCATAGCTATCTCCTATTGTCAAATTACCAACGAAAATTGCATCTGGGTTCCTTTCAAAATGCCAACAGAATTGAAGCCGGTGCAGCTTCTTCTTCCAAGAACAAGAATCAAGAACCTAACACATACATATATAAGACAATGAAAGGGTTGCTCTGCAAGTAGTTTAAAAGTACGTGAATTTAATCTTAAAGATTAAATTTGACAATAACAACAAATGTAATAGAAACTGTTAGTGCAAGAGCAACAAATGTTAGTGTTGTCTCTTTCTGCAGTTGAAAAGAGAAAACGTACGTGAATAGACACTGAGACCCTCTTTTTAGTTTTTATTAAAGATACTGTCATCAACCTGCTGTTGATATCTGGAAATTAGTTTTTCTTGATTCGATAACGATGCTCGAACGCTTACCCCCCCCCCCCTATTACGTGATCATAATAATATTTTTAAAAAGAAACCAAGTGCATGTAAATTATATATATATATATATATACTGCTAAATATATAGAGGTGATATCAGCTACAAACAAATAAAAAAATGTTAAAATGTCTGAACTGTATAACATGCAATACTGATGCAGCATACGTGGCTAGGAAGAACTCTTTATCAAGTTCGTTGATTCTTGCGAATACCGAATGTGATAGATTTGAGGGAAATCTCGACTTTTTTATTAAACTTCAAAACTAATGAATAACATAAACGGCTGACAGTGTTTAAATAGCCAAAACCTAATTGCATAAAAGGAAATTCTAAACTTATTGAAAAAAAAAATAAATTATAAAAATTGCAAAAAGTGCACGGAACTTAGGAAATTGCGATTTTGAACCCCAAGATGACCTCGGATGGCCGAAATTGCGATTTTACTCAGAACGCCGTTTCCACCCAGAAAACACTAGTCTTTTGTCAAAATCCGACACTTTCCTGTTTTGCACTGCATCAAATACAATGTTGTATAACATGTTGAACCTGTGCAAAATTGAAGTTATATATAACATGTAGTGCAATGTTGTATAACACGTTGAACCCGTCGCACTCTAAGATAACACGCGTCTCAGATCCAACGGTTAAATGTGGTTTGGACGTTTTATATAGGTTTATAGCCGAGTGTTTATATATATATATAGACACTCCACTACAAATCTTCTATATGTCCGAACAGAACGAACACATCATGTCCGTTGCTTTTCGCGCGATTAAAACAGCGTGCGACATGTGGAAGTGTAATATCCAACATTGAGAGTATAATGTCGGACACTGTGCACTTAAGTGAGGGGCAATTCTGCATTTTTGCGCGTGCGTGAAAAGTAGGCTTTTAGCTTCTGTCTACAGTGGAGGTGTAATATTCAATATTGAGAGTGTAATGTCCAACATTGGGAGTATGTTCAACAATAGAATTGTAATGTTCAACATTGAGAGTGTAATGTCCAGCATTTGGAGTGTAATGTTGTTGGGCATTACACTCCAAATGTTGAACATTACACTCTCAAATGTTGAAAATGTTGGACATTGCACTCTTTATGCTTAATATTACACTTACACTATAGATAAAAGCTAAAAGTGTACTATTCATGCGTGCGTAAAAATACGGAACTCCCCCTCACTTAAGTGCACAGTGCGCACAAGCCACATATCACGCGTTGTTTTAATCTCGCAAAAACAAACGGCTGAATCGAAGTTTCGAACGTGTATTGACATGTTGGTGATTTGCATTGGAACGTAATTCTATATATATAAATGCTAAATAATATGGTTTTGCATTCACATATATACGCGAAGTCCCGAGTTCGAATCTTGTCAAATACGAGTAGAAGGCCAGTCTAGAACATAAAATTTTCCTGATTAAAAAAAAATATATTAACAAAATAATCCAATAGCCTATGTAAGTAGTGCATCATTTAGAAGAAATTGCAATTATAAATGATTGCCAAAACTATAATATTGTTAAAATTTAAATAAAGTGGAACTACGCAAATTACATGTGTTGTTTAATTTTATGATTGCAAATGATGATAAAATAAGATTCCCAGACGTGAGTCCCACAAATATATATGTGTTAGGTTAAAAGATTTGGTAGGTAGAGGCATTAATTAATTAATTGAAAATATACAAGATTCCCAGACATAAGTCCCACATCTAGCTAGGACAATAGACTAGTTTCATGGTTAAATTAAACATGTGATGGAAACGTGGGTAGAAAATCTCAGATTGAGTTAAGTCTATCTTAATAAACAAGTTGTCCTTCGACAAATTTTTTATTAAGACATGTGTTTACGATAACAGAGCGCAGTGATACACGCCCTTATGTAAAAGGGGTCGCAGAGCTGGAAACAAATGCGAGATGTTATAGCGTGACTCAAACCTAAAACCTTTGGCTTCAAGTTTAAGTGTTTAACCAATTGGTCAAACACGTGTTAATTATTGTCATTAGTTCTATAAAATTTTGAAGCGATTTATAATGTTCTTCTCTTATCCCAATTTTGTTAGGCATGCTCATATACGCCAAAAGGATACTTGAAATTCTGATTTCTTATGTCAGACAAGATGTCAAGAACAATGTCGAGACAATGTTTTTAACAACTAGAGCATACACGAATAACAAAATAAAAACAGTAAACAACGACACACAGATTGTTTACCCAGTTCGGTGCTAACTCACCTAAGTCCGGAGGCACTTTGCTAGTGGAAATGTTTCATCATGAAGTAGTAAGTCACAACATACAAGTATCGGTGATCATCACAGACCCCGTCTTGGTTTCACTTTACGAGCACTCTCCTTGCTCGGATGTCGCAAGTCGTTGTTTAACTTGAACGTGATGCTTCAATCACGCATACACACAGAAATCACAATCACTCACACTTGATCTTTCAATTCTGGTAGTGATACATAATGTCCTTCGAAGAATACAGAAAATAATTTTGAAATCAGTGTTTGATTATTTATGTGATAAAAAATATTTTGTTAAAAAAAATTCAAAAAATATATTTTTAATTTTTTTAACATAGGAGTATTATGGACAATTTACATCAAACTTAACTCTGTGATAGACGGTGCAACTAAATAAAATCATATAGTGGGGACGTGCAACGAAAAAAAAAGTAGAGAGTAGTGACATGCAAAAGTTGCATAGTAGAGAGTAGTGATCAGAAATTTCCTTTTTTAATAAAAAAAAATTAATAATAACATTTTGTCTATTTCAACAGATGTTAGAGTAAATTTATACATAATAAAATTCACAGTGATGAACTGATACATTTCAACCTTAGTGAAATAAAAATCTTGCCAAGTATACTCAGTGGTGAATCTGTCCAAAAATCTTGCCAAGTTAATCCGTACATTTTTTGTTTAGGTATATGATAAAAATTGATGGTTAACTAGAATAATCAAACTGAAATATTATTTACCACGCGTGTACTCAAAATCATCCACGTATTATGAAGGGTTTTCTTATCCTCACGAATGACATCGTTTAAATCGATAAAACAACTCCTACCTAAATTTCGATTTCATTGCGAGTGTTATGGCCATTTAAATTGTTAATGTTTATACATATAATTAATGAGGCAAAATCAGCTACAAACTAAAAAAACGTCCAAACTGTAGAACATGTACTGCAATGTTGTAGAGCCATATAGAACATATTGTGCAATGTTGTAAAACATGTTGGACTTGTACAAAATTGAAGTCATGTAGAACATGATGGACCCTGCCACGTGTCGCACGCTGAGACAACGCGCGTCTCAGATCCTGCGGTTTTGCATGATTTGAACCTTTGAACGTTCTACATGGGTTTGTAGGGCTGGGCACGGTTCTTGAACCGGAGCAAACCAGCCAGAACCGGAGCGAACCAAACCAACGGTTCTTTATTTTAGAGAACCAAATCCGAACCCAATAAGTAGGTATCGGTCCGGTTCCGGATGCGGTTCTTCGGTCTGTTTCTTGGTTCTATTCAATTAGACCCAATTGAATGATTAATTGTGAGATTAAGGGCCCGATTCTCTGGTCTAATTTTATAACTTTACTCAATTAGACCCAATTAAGGTGATATTCATATATTTTTCAATTTATGGTGAAAACTATATTCAATTGAACTCTTTTGTAGGCAAAATCTTAAAATCGAACTACAAAAAATACTAATTAAAACCCCAGAACTGGTTCGATTCTGAATCGGTTAATCTGCAGTTCCGCACTCTAAGAACAGGAATCGAACCGAATTAATTCAGTTCTCAATTTTCAGACCCAAATCTCATCCGATACCCGCGGTTCTCGATTTTTCAGTTTAGATTTCGGTTCGGTTTTGGTTTTGGGTAAGAAGTGCCCACCCCTATGGGTTTGTAGCTGATTGTGCCCCTATAATTAATTATCATTAGTTTGAATGGATAAAAAATTGGGCCTAAATATCAGGCCCATAAATCCGGTTAGTTAGGTTTAGTTTTAACCGAACCATTTTCTAGTGGTAAAAAACCGACCATGCACTTATATTTAGTTTTGGTTATGGTGCTAAAAATTGAAAAACTAGAGTTCTCGTTTCAGTTAATCGGACCATGGACAACCCCGTCAACATCCCTATTGATAACTCGCACAAGGTCGGTGACTCCATCCTAACGGCATTTGCATCCACCCGATCTTAGTTGACTTCTGCATCCACAGTTGTGATCATAACTGTAAAAAAACATTAGATATTATTAGGTCGGAGTGGGTCTTTTGAGGACTAATTGAAAATTAATTAGAGATTAATCAGAATGCAAATCTGATTATTGAATTAATCGAAAATTTTACATGATTAAGTAGACGAACATATGATTTTTACAACACTAATTGTGATCGACCACTGCATCTGCATTCATGCAACTGTGGTCGAAGTCCGCATCTACACAACTATCGTTATAGGGTGTGACTAGGAGCAGTATTTTGACAAAATCCGGCGGTATGCTACGGCCTTGACACCGCCTTAGAGCTCAGGGGTACAAAGTGGGCCCCATGACTCGGGGGTAGAAAATGGGGCCCAGGCTGGTACTAGACCCGAGGAGGGTACTCAGCCCCAGCACGGTACACCGGCCCGGGAGGAGGTCAACAGACCCGAGCGGTGTGGTTCGGTTCCGGAAGAGGCGCCTAAACACGAGGATGAGCTGATTGAGTGCATCATTCCCTCAGTCGGTCCCTCGTGCAAAGTCTAACGGCTCGAACACGTGCGGTACGACTGTGCGCTCCGGACGACACATCCGGTACGAGACGCTAAACAACACGTACGAAGAAGGATCTACGAGTGGGCCACAGGAGCCGAAGACATGTTCTCGTGGGCTTGCGAAGTGCAAGAAGCTCCAAGATTTGATAGAGAAAGGACCCCTATCGATCACGTGGGACTTCGAGAAAAATCACATCCTCATCAACAACGACCAAGAATTTGACTCGTCCCAAATTATCCGGTTCATCGACGGTCACATCAGGACGAGTATATTACCTCGCGCTCCGACGTTTTGGAAGTTGGACTTCGATGAGCAGTGTAAGATATAGGGAGCTCTCACAATAAATTTCTAATTTTTTTCATTTAAAAATTATTTTATTTGAAAATATATTTCCACTAACGTATTTCTATTTTCATTGAAGAGCGCGCTACGCTACCACGTAGCGCCAAATCGAGTCTACCAGTGACTCCTTTTCCATACTCAGAGGCGCTATGGGGAGTTTATGGGGGAGTGCAGTAGGGACTACAACGAGAAAAACGGAGGCCGGTCCCGGAAGACTTTATAGGCCGAGAGCAAGCATGGGATTGGATGTGCGACTACTTCGAGAGTCCAGAATATAAGGTATGTATAAATATGTACTCTTTTCTTTAATTTTTTCAAATACTTCATAATACTTTCTTAACGCTCGATATTTGTTCGTGTGCAGGAACTTTCTGGAAAAATGAAAGCCCTCGCCGAGAATCGGAAAAAGTATAGTGGCAGTTCCCGACCCTTCGATAGACATGCTCTACTCTAACAGAAGGCTGGAGTTCTCCTTCCAAGTTTGGAAACTTACGTGCGCGTCTACGAAAAAGACGGCGACCCGGAGACGGTAAAATTTTAATTTCTTTATAAATTTACCGGAATTTTTATTATGTCATACAATTTAACACTTTCGTTTGTAGGTCCAAAAAGTGAAGGACGAGATTGAGCGGCACAAAGCACTTGCCGTAGAAGCGGCTGCCAGAGGAGAACAATATTCGGTCACGAAGCATGTAGAGGCTTAAATCCTTCAGCGGTTGATGGGTACAGAGAAGAAGCGGGGGTGTATTTTTTCTGGCATGGGCAGCGAGTTCCTTCGACCGGCGAAATCGAGAGGTGGTGCCCGTACATCCGCTGCGTCAGCTGAGCAGATAAATGTTGTAGTCGCTGCCAAAACGGTGGAAATGGAGGACAGGGCTCGCTAGAGAGAGGCAGAGGCTCGCGCGAGAGAGGCAGAGGCTCGCGCGAGAGAGGTAGAATAAGCCGCCAGAGCTGCTGATGCGGAGGGGGAGATAGCTGAGCTAAAACATCGTTTCGACGATAAGCAAGCTCAGCTTAAGGCCGAGATCGATGCTCAGGTTAAGGCCGAGGTTCTCGCCACTATTCGGGATCACCTGGTGAACTTCGGCTTGCTGGGTGGCATGCAGATGCCGCTTCCGGCCCAGACTCCTACTCCGACTCCAACGCCGACGCTGACACCGACTCCGGGCCTGACTCCATCTCAGAAGGTAACGCAGTTGACTATCTCGACGGGACTGCCTACGGACCAATAGCAACCTCCAGCACCTGCCGACGAACAACCGCGCCCAAGCAAGAAGTTCAAGAAGACGGCGCAGAAGATAAAACGGATAGGACAACTCCTGTAGTTTTCTAGGTTACGATTTTGTTGACGTTTTGTAATTATACATTTATTGTTCGACTTTTAATTGGTTTGCAATTATGAAAAATTTGTTTTCGATCGCTGCAAATTGCAGTTTATGATTTAGTTGAATTGCCAGGTTTTACAGGTGTAATTGGTAACGGAAACTGAGAAATTGGGGCAGATTATGTCCAAAACTTATCAAACCTAGCCGGCGAGATATTGGCAACATCACGCCGGCTAGGTTCAGCTAGGGTTTACAACATACCCGGCGATATATTGACAATATAACGTCGGGTAGGTTGTAAACCCTAAACGGTGAGATATTGTCAATATCTCGCCGGGTAGGTTGTAAACCCTAACCGGCGGATAGTGAAGTTTTCCCAGCGAGATATTGCCAATATCTCGTCGGGTAGGTTGTGAACCCTAACCGGCGAGTTTTTGACTAATATCTCGCTGATTAGGTTTTATAACCTTTCCCGGTGAGATATTGCCAATATCTCGCCGGGAAAACTTCACTACCCCGGCGAGATATTGATTCAATATTTCACTGGTTATGACCATTCTCGTCGAGACCTGCCCAGCGAGAACCAAGTCGGTGAGTTTCAGGCGAATATCTCGCCGGCTTGGCCAAACCGGCGAGACGGGATCTCCTGCCCGGCGAGAGCAAAGTCTCGCCGGCTTGAAGCTAAATTTCAGTGGTGTTGTCTCATCGCTGAACAACATAAATAATTAAATAATTTAGAAAATATTTATATATACTACACTTAAAGTGGGGAAATGCAATTTTCGTCCAAAATTCGACATAGAAAATCCTCGAAATCTCCGGCCAAGCGGGGCCGGTGGATCCGCCCCTGTATATTGGGATATCAAGAAATTTGCTTGGTTGCTCTGATTATTCTTACATTACATATTATATTTTTGATCCTAGAGATCAGTTAATTTTTTATTTATTTAACTTTACTATATTGTTACCGGTAAATCATATTTGAAAATTATACTTTAAATATCTTGGTATAGTTCTTAATTACCGGTTAATTGTACTCAAACCGCAATTCGATCTGTTCACTTAAAAATAAATAATAAAATTTTCAGAATTCTCAGTTTGACAACATTATTAACCGTATCTAAACTGCAACCGATCGGTTTATTTAGTAAATAAATAAAATATTAATCTTGATTCTCGATTATTCATATTCAATTCAACCCGGTTCTCAGTTCAGAATGAGCACCCTTATATTTGTGATTTATATATTTATTAAATGCGTGCATGTCTTAACAAAAGGAATGTATATGTAAAAAATGGTTGTTATTTGTGATATGGAATTGAAGGACAGCATGCTAAAAAATGGCTTGATTTGTGTGGTTCGTGAGAGGAGTCTCAATCTCGATTCAGTTTGAATATTGCTTACCCATCCATGGAGGATGGAGCTGTCCCGCTGACCCGACGACTTAAAAGCTTATTGATGACAATATAATAAGATTAGTTTCATGGTTTAAATTAACTTGTAATGGCTTTGTTGATTGTCGGGCCAGGTGAGGTATTAAAATGGTTAAATGTGGCCCTAAAATTTAATGTATATGTGTTCTTCGTGATTGCATAACAATTTTATCATTTATTTATCAATCATGATAATTAACTTATAGTGGCATAGTATTTGTGATATTATTGTTTAATCACTTAAAATTTACCCACGTACTCTTTGCATTCTCTTTTAGTACAAGTTACACAATAGAAAGTAGGTTAGATTGATCCTCATCGGTCTTCGTGGATTTAACTTTGTGCCTATCAGATTTTATTATTATTTGTAATCATCGCGTGTACGCGTAATCGTGTGCCTGAGACTAATGTCTAAGGATCCAATAAGAGAATCATGAACGTAATTAAAACAATATAAGATAATATTTTTGTTTGATTTTCCTATTTCAACTCTTGCTTTTTTACTTGAAAAAAATTACGTATATGTACTATAATTATATATATTCTATATTCGCAATGCACTGTATATATTTCCTAACTATAAATCTATTTCCTATTGTTTCTTTATATTATATTTCCTATTGTATTATTTCATAAAAAAGAAATAATCGTGATGCCCATACTGATCGCATGGTTGATCAAGTAAATTGGTTTAAGTCGGTCTGCGGGAAGATTACGGGATTTCTCCATCCGTATGACTTGGAGGCCGTGGCTCATGATGCTAACTGGTGTGAGTCGATTGGTCTATAGGGTTATCAGAGAATCACTGGGTTTCTCCATCCGTATGAGTTGGAAGCTCTGACTATACATGATGCTAAACGGTTCGAGCTGAACAGCTTTAGAGGAATCATTAGCGAACAATGTTGCATACTATCCATTATCGGAACTTATGTGCTTTGTTTTGCTCGTAATAAATGATTCACGAATCGACGACCATATTTGTTTTAACTAACAGTAGATTCAGCTGTCCGGCTTGATGTCAGGTTTGTTGCTATTTAATTAATAAAATTCATTTTTCCTTACAAAAAATGAAAAAGAAACCATTATATATTTAGTTTTCAAAAATATTATCCTCTTCCGTTTCTTTTACTTGAAGAAAAAGGTTCTATTTATATTAAGGTATTATAGTATTATATATATATCCTTTTTCTTTTCCTATACACGTATAAACCCTAAAAGGGATTTAGCTGGAGAAGGAATCAGGAAACATGCTGGACATCAAGCTCTTCAGGACAGAGGAGGGTCGTGAAATCATCCGCAAGTCTCTACGCCGCCGTTTTGCTGACGTCTCCATCGTCGACGACATCTTTGAGCTCGACCAACAATGGCTCCAGCGTGCGTACATATATATATTACATATATGTTACCAACATACATATGAATTATGTTATGTCATATGATGTGATGTGCTGATGCTTTCATTTCATTTCAGTTCAATTCAAACTGGACGAACTCCGCAGGGAGTTTAACAAAACCAACAAGCAAATCTCTGATAGGAAGAACAGAATCGCCAAACTCGTATGTACTTCTGACAGTTGTTGTTTCATGTTCTGATAGTTTTAGTATAGATTCTGAGAAATTGTGTTATGTGTGTGTGTGTGTGACATGCCATAGTCTTGGTGATTTCTGAGTTGGGTTTTGTCTTGTTGGTGATTTCTGATTTGGGTTTCAAAGAAAGGGGATGATGATCAGGAGGAGATGAATAGGTTGTCGGCCGAGGTTGAGGCCTTGATCTTGGAAACAGATGAGAAGAAGAAGAAGAAGTCCACTGCTGATGATTTGGAGGTGCAAGTTAGGGAGGCATGGATTGCACTGCAAGCTAAGCTAGAAACTGTGGGAAACCTAGTGCATGAATCTGTCCCCTTCTTTAAAGATGAGGTAATATATGAGCAACATATTCTGTTAGACATTATTTGAATGCGTAGGTGGCTTAACTTGATTAATTGATTATGTATTGTAATTGTGAAACGGTTTGAAAATTTGCAGGCAAATAATGTCATAGTTAGGTCATGGGGCGAGAAGCGGGTGGAGCCCAAGTTGAAGAATCATGTTGAACTTGTTGAGCTTCTTGAGATTGCTGATTTGAAGAGAGGTATAATTCCTTTTTCTGGATGGTGTTACTTATTACTTTATCCACTTAAGTGGTTGTACGTCGTCCTTCCTAATACACTGTAAGGACAGTGCATGTTTTGTATGCCGATATGGTGTAGTGCTCAACAGAAATTTCTCTCATTAAGGTTATCAGAGACTTTCGAACCGGTTATAGAGCCCTCCTGTATTTTGTTAACTCTACACTCTTTTTGTCAGAGTCATTATTTACAGTAATGCTTTTTTTCCATCTTGTCATTGTTAATGTTCTGCGTGTGCGACTAATTTATTTGCTTGTCGAAATGTGCTTTGCATATATATAGGGGCTGATGTGGCCGGAGGTAGAGGTTACTATCTGAAGGGCGATGGTGGACGCTTTGAGAAGCTTTGCTGTCGAGTTTTTACTTAAAAGAAAGTATACATACATGCCGACTCCACTCTTCATGAGGAAAGAGGTCATGGCAAAATGTGCACAGTTATTGCAATTTGATGAAGAACTATACAAGGTAACATTTTTAGTTGCAACAGACCATTCGTGCTATGGGAGGAGCGTAATGAGTTTTGTTTACTTGTATGACGTACTTCAGTGAAGATTTAAAGTTCATATTAAAATGTGTGTTGCTTGTTTTTACCCTATTTACTTATCCATTTCCTGTTTCCTTCATAGATAAGCATGTTTACCTAAGAAACATAAATGCATAAATCTTTCTAATACAAGAATGTGCGAATGATTTCAATAGGTTGAAGGAGATGACAAATATCTGATTGCTACTGCTGAACAGCCCCTTTGTGCTTATCATATGGACGAATGGATTCATCCTTCTCAACTTCCCATAAGGTGATAATCAATCATCTTCTTGAACAACCCTTCAAAACAAAACAACAATGAACTGTTGCTGGTGGGAACTTGTTGTTGGAGTTTCTCTATAACTTTTGAAGAACTCATTTCTCCATCATTGATGTAATCTTTATTATTTTTACCTCATATCACATATTTTGCCATGCAGATATGCTGGATATTCAACATGCTTTCGCAAAGAAGCTGGTTCACATGGTCGAGATACTTTGGGAATTTTCCGAACTCATCAGTTTGAGAAAGTGGAGCAGTTTTGCTTAACCAGCCCGAATGATTCGTGGGACATGCATGAGGAATTGCTCAAGAACTCTGAGGAGTTTTACAAAATGGTATGGCCTTATGATTTGTTCTGTTTAGCAGTGTGGACCATAATTTGTTGAATCTGATTATATATATATAACCTTGTGTTTGGCAGCTAAAGATACCCTACCGTGTAGCGAACGTTGTTTCGGGTGCTTTGAATGATGCAGCTGCGAAGAAGTATGATTTGGAGGCATGGTTCCCAGCATCCCAAACATACAGAGAGCTCGTGTCGTGTTCTAACTGTACGGACTATCAGTGTAGAAGACTAGAAATTCGATATGGTCAGAAAAAGGGTAATGAGCAGACAAAGCAATATGTGCACTTGCTGAACTCAACACTGACAGCAACACAGAGAACTATTTGCTGCATCCTTGAGAACTATCAGAAGGAAGATGGCGTTGAGATACCGGAAATGTTACAACCTTACATGGGTGGACAGACCTTCCTACCTTTCAAGACCAAAGGCAATGAACCAAAGGCCTAAGTATTGTTTACACAATTTATACCTCTTTTAGATTGATATATATATATAACGCAATTGATCATACTGTGTTGAACCTGAAATCCTTATAAAAAAACCTTCAAGTCTTTTTCTGCTGTGTCCAATCACCATTTACAAGCTTTCCCAGTAACTGATTCGATTGGTTTCTATATTTGCTTTTAAACAAGGAAGGAAATTCAGAGCCCTTCCAAACTACACCTTACTTAACCAGACCTAAGAAGGTGTCCACCCTTAATCATCCCACCATGAAATAATAACACGAGTTTAGAATTGCACAGACAATGTTAGGGATGCAAACGAGCCGAGTTTTTAACGAGTCTCTTGAGCTCGGCTCGTTAAATATTCGATTCCACTACAAGAGTTTTGTGGTTGGGACGGCGCACCCAAAGCGCTGTTGGGAGTGAAAAAAACGCAGGTATAAGCTAAGGACAGCGCACGGTGCGCAGTCCTTAGCGCGCGGTTGGTAAGCCGCGGTTATAAGCTAAGGACTGCGCACATAGCGCGTCGTCCTTAGCTTATAATTGCGCACAAATGAACGTGCGCAGTCTTTAGCTAAGGACGGCGCACAAAACAACGTGCGCAGTCCTTAGTACTGACTGCGCACGTTGTTATGCGCGCAGTCTTAGCGCAGTCTTAGTTAAGGCCTGCGCATGTTTATATGTGCGCAGTCTTTAGTTAAGGACGGCGCACATAACGACGTGCGCGGTCCTTAGCTAAGGATTGCACACATATGGATGTGCGCAGGCCTTAAGGGCAGATAATTAAAAAAAAAATTGGCAGGAAATTGGCTTCCCGGTATCCGTCCCGATACCAATTCCCTGCCATATTTTTCCGCTATATCAAATAATCTATATCAAACATCCATGAGCAACGAAATTCATACCAAACAATCATTACCAACCAAAACGAAATTCATACCAAACAATCATTACCAACCAAAACGAAATCCATACGTTTGCAATATTAAACGTTATCCCGAAATCCTATTATAAAGAAAGTTTGAGTACGAGAGTATAAAAATAACCTAAGCATCTTCATCTTCATCTTCATCCTCCGAGTCGGTCGGTGAGTCGGGCATTGGGAATTTGGTCGGATCACGCATGTGTTGGCGCAATTTTCTTCAAAAAGCTTTACGCTTCTTCTCCTTCTCCTGTGCCTTTGCAAGTGCTTGGGCCACTTGTTGGGCAACTAATTGGGCCATTTCCTCTCGGGTTTGGGTGAGTTGTGTAGCTAGCGTTTGATTTTGTTGTGTGAGTCGTTGAATTTCTTCATCTGTCCTTTGTACAAACGCTGCAGTTTGCGAACTCCCCTCTCCCGGTTGTCTAGCCTTAGGTGGCCTCAAAGTACTCTGCCGAACCCTCTGATATACCGGCCCCTGAGCGGACGGCCATATGTTAGTATATGGGCTCGGTTCATCAAGTCTTCCTCCTCTTCCAGCGTCATCGGGTCAGTGTGGGTCTCACACCACTCTTTGAACAATTTATCGACGTTTTCCTGAAAATAATGAAACATTAATATGATTTCAAGCAACGATGATCTAAAATAAAATACATTATTAAAATTACCCGGTGCTTTTTCAAGTCTTCGTTTGTGATGTCTTTGTACCGTTCAAGGTGGTTCTCTATATTCGCCGAAACAGGTACGACACCTTGTTTCTCCCTCACTCTCGACAACTCCGCGGACGAGCTTCTGAATGATATTGGACCGGAGTTGTGATCTGGCTTTTTCTTTCGGAGCTCAGCCATTTCCTTCCCCAAGTCCTAGGCAAATAAATAAAATAGATTTCGTTAAACATAATAAGTACATATTTAAATACAAGTTAAAGAGAAATATACCTGCATCAATTTGGAATCATAATGCTCCACGAGCCACCTCCACTGGTCTTTCTTCCCTACCAGCTTGTACGGGATACCATTGCGCTGGAGTCGGTCACGGTAGACATTGTAGAACCTCTTATAATCATTTTTCTGCTGCTTATTTGCGGCATGTGCTCGCTCATCTATCCATTGCAGCAGTGACGGTGAGCGAAAGTCTACATCGTATGTTCTCTACATGAGATAAAAAACAAAAAGTCAATATATTTGAAAATTAATAAGAAATTGTAAATAATAAAAAATTATAAAAAAATACCTGCAATTTCTCCATGAACTCCATCCTCAACTCCTCTGGCACATCACGCCACTATCGATACCCAATCGGGACAGTGGACCGAAAAATGGACCCCGTGACATTCACGAGTCGCTCATAAGTATTTTTCTGTGACTTCCAGTCCTTCACAATAGGAAGTTGGAGTGTCTTCGACCATCGAAGTTTTAAATTCTTCCTTCTCAAACTATCAGCCGCGTCCCGTTCCCAGTCAGTGGAAACATCACCCCTCCTTTTCTTCTGAAGTGTCCACCCGTCCACGACAGCCGACGCTGGTGTGTTTATATCAAAATACAGCTCCCGGTCAAATACTTCCGGCTCGTCTAGACGTTGCCATCTTGACGGGCCGGGATCTTGTGGAGGACCCACAGGAGGGCAGGAATGGATCGACTCGTGACCACTCTTGGCAGCAGACCCGGGAGCACGATGCGTGGGAGAAGTAGAGGGAGACTCGTCAGGCTCATCTAGTAGGGCATCTGCCCAGTAATCTAGTCCCTGCCTTTGGGCCTCGAGCTGGTCGCGTAAACCGACCTCATCTTCCCACGCGGATGTGGGTGTAGGTCTACTCTGACCTATGGTTATTCCAGGCAGAGATCGCCTGACTCCTGCATCCTCCGCATGTATAGCAGCCACAGCTGCCGCTGTGGCTGGGTCGAGCTCGACAGTGCCATCGAAACCGTCATCTCGAACAGACGATGCACGAGAGGACGGCCCTTCGACACGAGGAGTTCTCTTATACAGTTTCGAGAATCCTACAAATCTCTTCTTCTTGACCGGCTCTTTCTCTTTTTCCTTACCCTTTCCTTTATCTTTTTTTCCCATCTTCTGAAAACATGTACATATTGCGAAAAACATATAAAGCTAACAATTTCTATAAATTAACAATGTACATATTATAAAAGTCTTCGTTTAAAACATATATAAACCATGTTAACATATTCAATTAATATTAATATAAATTGAATATATACATAATTCAATTATATATTCATTAAATTTCTATACATATTAACACAATAACTTAAACATATTCAACATATTAACATATATACATATTAACATATTTACATATTCAACATATATACATATTAACATATATACATATGAACATATATACATATGAACATATATACATATTAACATATATACATTTTCACATCTATACAATTAACATAATGAAATGCATTACACACTTACATATTCAACATATATACATTTTAACATATAACATTTACATATAACATATATACATTTGAACATATAACATATATACATATTCAACATATAACATTTTATAAAAATTTCATATATATATACACATTTACACAGTTCATATATATATACACATTTACACAGTTTATTACACACATTTAATAATATTATATATATACATATTAATACATATATATATATATATATATATATATTTTACCGATTGATAAGCCGGTGGAAGCGGCCGGAGGCGAGGCGGGCGGAGCGGAGGCGGACCGAGGCGAGGCGGTCGGAGGAGGAGGCGCAGAGCCGAGGCGGCCGGAGGCGCGAAGTCGGGCCGAGAGTGTGGTGGGGCGAGAGTGGGGCGAGAGTGTGAGTGAGGAGAGAGATATTATGGTTTAGGTATAATAAGTGGTTAAGAATTAGAGATAAATGCACTGAAATCGGGACATTTAAAGCCTTATGACTGCGCACATTGCCTTTGTGCGCAGTCATAAGGCTTTCATATGTTTGACTTCTAAGGTTGACTTTATATTCGGTCGCCTAATCGACTAAGATCCCGTGGTTCGATTTGTGTAAAAATTATTGTGTGTATGTAATCCATGATTCTCCACATATCCTACGGTTTCGATTTTTATAATTTACTTTTCATACGTTCGGTTATTGTAGATTGTTAAATCGTACAATGTGAACCCTTATTTTCAATATACATAAACTTGTACATCGAAGACGATTCAATGATGGCAGAAAAAAAAAAAAAATCCAACCGTACGGATGAGACCGAATATATGATTCTCTTTTACTTGTCAAATATTGAATAATTTTATTGAGAAATGAACATCAATAAACTACCCGATGAGTCGCGGACACGTGTGTATATACTGAGATCATCAATTTTTGCTACCTTTTTAGTCGATTTTGTCCAATTTTATTGGGCTTATGAACATCGATAAATTTTCTTCCCAGATAAAAAAGATTAATTAAAAAATAATTAATCCAGAGGAACGGAAATTGCGGTCAAACCTCGATTTGACCTAGTGGGTCAAAGGTCAACGACGTAAGGACTGCGCACATGTAGTTGTGCGCCGTCCTTAACACTTAGAAATTTTCTCCAAATTCTGTTTTTCTTACACTTTTTTCTTACTTTTTTGTAACACTTTTTTTCTACCTTAATAAGTTACATGTATCAGTCATTATTTTTTTCTTACTTTTTTGTAACACTTTTTTCTAACTTTTTTGTAACATTTTTTTCTAACACATTTTGCAATTTTGAAATTTATTATCAATTCAAAACGAAATTACAACACTTTCAATCAGATACATAATCTTCATGTCCTTCCATATCGCTATTGTCGGATGCACTACTACTATATTCTTCTATGTCTGGTGGTATGTCGGCAATTTGAACGGGCGGTATATTTGATTGGAACTGAAAACTGCTAAGATCTATTGTTATTCCTCCCGGCCTGTCAATCTCAATTCTGTTCGTCCCGAGTGTATCATCGTCCACCCTCTCCCGGTCCCCGTGCCAACGCATCCACTCAGACGTCTCGGGTACGGCAAATAGTCGCTGCAAACGCGGTGCCAATGGAAAATACCATAATGTCTTCTTTGCCACACTCAAACTTCCAGCATATTCGTACCGACAATCTCCACATACTGGACACTCTGTGGAATATATGTACTCTTTGTAGTACAATATGCAACCGTGGTAACATGCATCATATTTCACCAACGGCAATTCTATTGACTTCAATTTCTACTTTGCTGATGCGTAGTTTGCCACATGCGCCTTGGGTTGCGGCAACTTGCTGGAAACGTACGCAGCTACATCGTCAAATGCCGTGTCTGTCATCCCCGTCTTATGTTTGATTGACAGAATTTGCAGCAGTGCGGCCAACGCTGTATCATCGCTACCATCATACAATGGCTTCTCCATCTCTGCCACCAACTGCTTGTACTTTCTCGTCGTTGCTCTAGCAGCATCAGCATCTACTTGAATCGCCATATCAGTTGCTTCTCCAAGTGGTTCAACTCTAACATCTCGCCATGGGTCTACATCATGCACGAACTGATGAACATTATCAACCACGGGACTGTGAACAGCGGAATAACGAAGACCCTGGTTACTGCTCTCCCCGACTTCTCCCACTTCGCCATGTTCGGTCCATATTGTATAATATCTCATGAACCCTTTCCTGAGTAAATGTGTACAAATGATCGGCATCTCGTAGAAACGAAAATTACAACATGTCGAACACGGACACTTGAATCGATCTGGGCCGTATTGTATACCATTTTCTCTCGCAAAAATTACGAAACTGCTAACACCTCTCTTGAAAGCATTTGTTGACCTATCCATTCCCATCCACGATCGATCCATTTTTAATCTACGTTTTCAACAATCACTAATTACTAAAACGATATATATACTTACAATGATATATATACTAACAAACGATAATCACTAAATTATATTTCAAAATAAAACGATATATATACTTACGATGTTATATATACTAACAAACGATAATCACTAAATTCTATTTCGAAATAAAACAATATATATACTTACAAACGATAATCACGAAATAAAACGATATATATAACAATGGACACACGTACATACCTTACAATGGACGAGAAAGTGCGAGTGACGATGTCTTCGGATCGTTGATGAGTTTATTTGCCTCTACAAGTCGTATATGTGAACCCTCAATTTGTACCTCTCAACACAACAACAACTATCCAAAATCAATACCACAATACCACAACACACAACATAAACTTTCTGCCATTTATAGGCAGAAAGTTTATGACTGCGCACCCACAAATGTGCGCAGGCACAAGTTAAGGACTGTGCACATTCACTGGGTGCGCGGTCCATGGCAACGGTAACATGTACAACAGCTATACATCCGACCGTTGCCCACCAACGGGCAATTTTAGTGAAACTATACAGACTGCGCACACAAGTCTATGTGCGCAGTCCTGACCTTCTGACTGCGCACTTTCGTGTGCGCAGTTCTTGCGTTACGTTATAACTGCGCACATAGACGGTGCGCAGTCCTTGCCTTAGCTTAGGACTGCGCACGTTCTCTATGTGCGCAGTCGTCATAACAAAATGGTGTAGTGTTCGGGCTCGTTGTAATCGAGCTCGAGTCTGAAATTTAAAGTTTCAATAGGCTCGTAAGCCGGCTCATTTAATATTTATTTAATTATATATTTTTAATATATTTCAGAATTTTGGGGAATATCAATGTTAAAATTAGACGAGCCAAATCGAGCCGAGCCAATCATGAGCTGGCTCGTTTAATATTTAATGAATTATACATTTTATTTTTATTTTTATTTTTATTGAATATTTGTATTGGAAATTAAGTGAGTCGAGCCGAGCTCGAGCTCGAGCTGATTTAAGTTTTCTCAAGTCAAACTCGAACTTAGTTGCACAAGTTTTTTCGAGCTCGAGCCGAATATTTTTTTTATTAGTCGAGCTCGTGCTTATCGCGTGGGTGCCTTCTAGTGGACTCGTGTAGATTTTCAACGAGTCGTGGGCTATCCCATGGGTGATCTCTAGTGAAGCCCATGTGGACAACTCCGTGTGATTTGAACTATGCCCAAATTAGAAATTACAATTCCACACAGCCTCGTGTGAGGTAAATTTCTTTAAATTTTATATTTAAAGGCAACTGATTTTACGGTTTACAGACTACTTCGTTTGTAATTTTTGACCTATATTGAGAGGGTAGTCAAATTTAGAGAGAGAGAGGAGTGAGATAGGAACAAGGATTCAAGGGTTTTACTTTTATTTGTTCACGACTAATGGAGTTTTGAATGAAGTTTAATTCAAAGTGAGTAAATTCTTCTTCTTTTACTTTGTTTGATTGTTGATGAATGTCCTTATACATGAACATGAATATGTTTGTTCTTGTCATGAGTAGCTTTACTTCTTTATTTGGGGTATAAGCTGAATGGAATAGTGTAGAGGTAGTTTGATCGAGATATCTCATGCCTATAATGTTGAGTAACGAGTTTTAATTTGTTAGAAATAGTGTAGAGAATAATGATACTTTTGAGTTTACGTTTAGTACATGTCTCATTATTGGGCCAAAGAAGATTGTCATAATTTTCATGACAGATTTTTATGGACGGGCTAGACATATCAAAAAAAATTGACGCATTGGAGCAAACAAGAAGCCACTGAACTTTGCTGGAGATTGCTCTATTGATCGGTCGGAGACGCCTCAAGAGCTTGGAGCAAAAAAGAAGCCCGACGGCATGATTTGGAAATTGGAAAATTTTAGTTCGCTACACTAACTTTTACCATCTTTTCAATTCACAACGGCTAACTATATTCAGTGTCAATTCACAACATCAAACTTATTTTACATTTAATTTTACGCTAACGTCATTAAAACAGATGATAAAGTACAGATTGATTTTCAAATTTTATTAAACGCCAAAAAATTACTGGGTTAAAAATATTAAAATATTTTTTATGGAATAAATAATAGAAAATGATTTGAATATTATTTTTCTTTTCAAAAAATAAAATGCGTTGTTAAAAATTGTTTATTTATTTTTAATATGTATTTTGGAAAACCTTTTAAAAATTTAATATTAAAATTATGATTTTATTATTTCTCATAAAAATATTATTTATAATTAATTTTTATTTTTTATGCAGAGGTAATATGTATATTTTATATCAATTTTAACATTGTTTTGAACGGTAACCCAATGAAATATCTTCATAATTGACACCGAAAATAATTGATCAATGATAAATATGTCAGGATAGTAAAAAAAATAATTTTCACCACCTGATTTAATCCAACAACCTGAAATGGTTGAGAATCGATTGATTTTGATTGATAGTAAACCCAAACCGTTAATCGGTGATGGGTGCTTACAAATGAAATATCTTCATAATTGACACCGAAAATAATTGATCAATGATAAATATGTCAGGATAGTAAAAATAATAATTTTCATCTTTTAACTGCTACTATTAATGTAATAATATATACTTATTAAATTTTAGATACCTTTATGACAGAGCCTTCCCCTCCCCAAAAGCTTGTCCTCAAGCTTTGAATTTCAACTCCCATCCTCTGTAGTGTCAGGCAGAGTAGGGAACAACCTATTTTTGTGTCCCAATTGCTTCTTTAACAGAGAAACATGGAAGACATGTTGGATTTTTGATTCTTCAGGCAATCTGATTTTGTAGGACACTTTACCCTTTTTCTCAATTATCTGGAATGGTCCATAATACCTTGCTGCAACCTTCATGTTCTTTCTCAGATGCACTGAATGTTTTCTATAAGGTTGTAACCTCAAGTATGCCCAATCTCCCACAGCAAAGCTTTCCTGAGCCTTCTTCAAATTTTCCTTTAAAATCTGAGCTAGATGTGTTTTTGCTGAATAAACTCCTCAGCAGCTGCGGCGGCGCTTCAGAGCGTGGGTGGCGGAGGCGGCAGATCCGGGAGAGTCATAGGAAGAGCATCTCTTGTTGTTGCCGGAAAGAGAGTCGGAGAGTTGTGCAGAAGAGATTGGGCAGTACTTGGCGCCGCCGGTGGACACAGACATCGTAGGATTCGAAAGAGCGATGGTTGGATTGGATTGGTAAATCTAGCGTTAGACAGTCAGTATATATATATAGGGGAAAAGGCGGAAATTAGGAAACCTAAACCTAATTAGGAAAGTGTATTTGGCTTTACTTTTATTTTTATTTTTCTGAAGGCCGCGGGTATTTTATTTAGGTTTATTAATGATTGAGTCAATAAATAGATTATTAATTATTAAATAAATCTCATTTGAACCAGTTAGACTAATTTTATTCCAAAGTAAAATTATTAAGGGTATTTTAAATCTTCTAATAAATCAATTGAAATTTTTGAAATTGGGGTACTGATTTTGAAAAGTGATATTGTTGAGTGTAGTCCATTACCCCTGATTTTTCAATATGAAATGAATAAAATACTCTTGATTATTATTTAAAATTACAAAATCATGTCATTACACAATTTCTCTCATAGTTTGGATTGAACGGAACTGAATTGGACCGAAATGAATTGATCTGAACTAAATATAAAAAGATTTATCTTTTAAATATCACATTTTAATTTACATCTCCAAATAAACTAGGTGGGTTTAGAAGAAAATATCATTAATATATAAAATCTCTATCTCTAAAATGTCAATACGTTGGGTTTACTCGTTCTTATATTTTATGCATTCTCAATATTATTAACTGGACTCCACGCCTAAACTCAAATGTATGAACCAAAACAATTGACTATAAGAAAAATGGCACATGACTGCTCCAAAAATTAACCTTTTTGCACCTGAATATTCCTAAAAAAAATTTGGCATGGTGAGTACACCACTGAACTTCGCTGGAGATTGCTCTATTGATTGGTCGGAGACGCCTCAAGAGCTTGGAGCCAACAAGAAGCCCAACGACATGATTTAAAAATTGGGAAATTTTAGTTCACTACAGTAACTTTTGACACCTTTTCAAATCACAATGATCAACTATATTTAGTGTCAATTCACAACATCAAACTTACTTTACATATAATTTAACGCTAACGCCGTTAAAACAGATGATAAAGTACTTTTTGATTTTTAAATTTTATTAAACGCCAAAAATATCACTCGATTAAAAAAATTATAAAAAATAATTTTTATGAAATAAATAATAGAAAATGATTTGAATATTATTTTTCTTTTCAAAAAATAAAATGCGTTGTTAAAAATTGTTTATTTATTTTTAATATGTATTTTGGAAAATCTTTTAAAAGATTAATATTAAAATTAGGATTTTATTATTTCTCATAAAAATATTTTTATAATTAATTTTTCTTTTTATGCAGGGGTAATATATATCAATTTTAACATTGTTTTGAACGGTAGTCCAATGAAATAACTCCATAATTGACATTGTGTTGTGAAAATTATATGTCAATCGTTGGATTATTACTTATTAGAGATGCAACCAAAGATTAGTTTGTTATAAACAAGAGTTAAGCAATGATGTGGAACCAAGACTTAGAGAAATAAAAGCAAGACAAAAGAAGTAAGAATGGAGGGAAGAATTTGTTCTCAGATGGTGCCTTTCTTATTTCACTACAACTTTCAAGACTTGCATGTTCCCATATATATAGGGAAAGAAAAACTCATGCAAGCTAACATGTGACATCGTTCACTATTACATGCATATATGAGTTGTCAATCCAAGTCCATGCAAGAGGGAGAGTGTTCGGTGAGTTAAGTGGTGGGGGCCATTTGTTTATGACACTCCCCCTTGGACGCCACCACTTGCAAATAGTTATGTAAGATGCGTTGAACGTGCTTAATGTTGCCTCGTTAAAAACCTTTTCAGGAAAACCTAGTGGGACAAAACCTGAATAAGGGAAAAAGAGTGCAGCGCACATAAGTCCAGAATGTGATCGTGTTCATATACTTGCTCCCCCTGATGAATGATAGAGTTACTTCGGTTGCTTGCTAAGTCGACGCACGCCAATTCGCCATACTAACTTCTCGAACATGGACGTCGGCAAACTTTTAGTGAATAAATCTGCAAGATTTTCACCGGAGCGAATCTGCTTGACATCAATCTTGTTACTCTTCTGAAGTTCGTGAGTGTAGAAGAACTTTGGCGATATATGATTGATCTGTCTCCTTTGAGGTACCCGCCTCTGATTTGAGCTATGCACGCTGCATTGTCTTCATATATTATGGAAGTAGAGCTTGTAATTGACGAGATTCCACGTGCTTCTTGTATATGTTGAATGACAAATCGCAAGAACACACATTCACGGTTAGATTCGTGTAGTGCTAGAATTTCCGAATGATTTGAGAATGCTGCACCCAAAGTCTACTTCATAGAGCGCTAGGATAGTGGCATGTCATTACAAGTAAATACATATACAGTTTGAGAGCGTGCTTTATGGGGATCCGAAAGGTATCATGCATCTGCATATCTGATCAAGTTAGTATTACTTGAGGATTTTAAATACAATAATTCCAAATCTTTCGTCCCGCTCAAGTAGCGTAAGATATGCTTGATTCCATTCTAATGTCGTCTTGTCGGTTTTGAGCTGAATCTTGCTAACACATTTACAGCAAATGTTATATCCGGTCTTGTACATTACACCAAGTATAATAATACCCCGATCGCATTTAGATATGTTACTTCAGGACCAAGTATATTTTCATCTATCTTTTTTGGCTGAAATGGATCCTTTTTAGGATCAAACGATCGAACAACCATTGAAGTACTCAATGGATGCGTATTATGTATATTGAAACGCTTCAGGAGTTTCTCAACATACGCAGACTGATGGATTAAAATGTCATCCGAAATATGCTCGATCTGCAGGCCGAGACAATATTTTGTTTTCCCTAAATCTTTCATCTCAAATTCCTTTTTAAGATATTCAACAGTGTTAAGGATCTCATCAGAAGTACCAATTAAATTCATATCATCAACATACACAACCACAATAACAAATCCTATATTTGTTTTCTTGATGAACACACAAGGGCATATAACATTATTCTTGTACCCTTCTCTGGTAAGGTATTCGTTAAGACGATTATACCACATTCTACCAGATTGTTTTAGTCCATACAATACCTTTTGTAATCTGATCGAGTACAAATTTCTTGAACCATTTTTCATTGCTTCAGGCAATTTAACTTCTTCAAGGAGTCTCGTGTAAATATCTGTATCCAACGTACCATATAAATAGGCAGTGACAACGTCCATCACATACATATCCAGTCCATCAAAGACTGTTAAAATGATCAAGTATTTGAATGTAATCATATCCACCACATGTGAATATGTTTCATCAAAATCGACCCCAGGTCGTTGAGAAAAACCTTAGGCTACAAGCCTGACTTCATATCGAACAATTTCGTTTTTCTCATTTCTTTTATTTGTGAATACCATTTATATTCAATTGGTCGAACATCTTCTGGTGTTTGAGTTACGGGTCCAAAGACTTGGCGTTTCGCCAATGAAGTCAATTATGACTGAATTGCTTCTTCTTATTTTGGCTAATCATGTTTTTCCCGACATTCATCAATACTACGTGGCTCAAAATCAAAATCATTCATTATCACACTTGCCACTGTAAAAGCAAAGACTTCATCTATGTTAATCGATTTTCGATCCCAATATTCATTAGTGTATGAATAGTTCAGGTTTATTTCTTTACTTCTTTGTTCTTGTAACTCTTCATGAATTTTAGAATTTTCATTTTCTCTTGGGATCGATGGTTCTACGGGAACCAATGGTTCTTCGGGAACCGATAGTTCTGCTGGAACTATATGTCTATCCACTTGATTTTTCAGTTTACGGGGAACAATATCTTTTGCACCCAATGGCCTCCCACGCTTCTGGCGTGTACTGGAGAATCGACTGCTGCTTTTGAATTATCATCATTAACCTTAATTTTCGCAGGTGTGTTGATAGCATCTATGTATGACATGGTTATCTTTGATGTATTTGTAAATGCATCAGGCATTTGATTTGCAACATTTTGCAAATGAATTATCCTTTGTACTTCTTTATCACATTGTGATGTACATGGATCTACATGAGACATGGAATTTACTTTCCATTCAATATTATGCCTAACTTCAGGAGGCTTTTTATTCCACCCAAATATGTCTCATCAAAATGACAATCTGCAAGTCATGCAGCGAATAGGTCACATGTCAATGGCTCAAGATATCTGATAATAAATGGTGAATCAAAACCAACATAAATTCCCAATCGTCGTTGGGGTCCCATTTTTGTGCGTTGATGGGGTGCAATAGGTACTTGCATAGCACAACCAAAAGTATGTAAATGAGATATATCAGGTTGATGTCCACATGCAAGTTTTACATAAGAATATTGGTGATATGCACTAGGCCTTAAACGAATTAAAGAAACAACATGTAATACATCATGTCCCCAAGCAGAAACTGATAATTGTGATTGCAACAATAATGTACGTGTAAGATTCTGCTAAACCATTTTGGGTATGCACATGCGGAACAGGATGCTCAATATCAATACCAAATGACATGCAATAATCATCGAACGTCTTAGACGTATCAGCATTATCAAGACGAATAGACTTTATCGGATAATCAAGAAAATGTGCCCTTAATTTAATATTTTGTGCTAACAATTTAGCAAATGCAACATTACGAGTTTGCAATAAGCACACATGTGGCCATCTGCGGGATGAGTCAATCAAAATCATAAAATAATTAAATGGTCCACTTGATGGATTAATAGGGCCACATATATCTCCCTGAATTCTCTCCAGGAGTGATGGAGATTCGGCACTAACCTTGGTTTTTGATGGTCGGGCCACTAATTTTCCTTGTGAACAAGCGGTACAAATTGTTTCATTGGACTGAAAAAACTTCTGGTTTTTAGTGGATGTCCACATGAATTTTCAACAATCATACGCATCATCGTTGATCCTGGATGAATAAGACGGTTATGCCAAAGCATAAAAATATTCAGATTATTGAACTTTTGGTTCAAAATCGCGTAGGCTTCAACTGTTCTTATTCCAGATGATAGAACAAATAATTTTTCCAGTACATTCTTTTCACCACAATCACTACAAGTGATATATAGAAATTCAATTCCATTTTTATTTGTGGTCTCAATATGATATCCATTTATGCAGATATTCTTAAAAGTGAGTAGATTTCTTTTGGATCTACTAGCATACAAAGCATTCTCAATGCTTAATTTTGTTTCATTTCTCAATATTATAGTAGCTCTTCCGGAGCCTTCGACAAAATTTGTTGTACCCATAATGGTGTTCACTTTTGCCTCCACCAAGGTTAGGCATGAGAAATATTTCTTTTCCTTTAGGATAGTATGTGTAGTAGCACAATCAACAATACACATATCATTCTTATCTCCACAAATATATGAATCACTTCTGGGACCCATATCGTGGCTTACAATATCAATTGTATTGCCTTACTTTAACATCCGACCGCTTCCGGGGCCTTCGTTTTCCATGAACTTTATAATGACTATCATAATTTTTCCCGTTCACTTTTGGGAATGGTTTAACTGTCGACATGACAAGTTTGATGGTTTATTTTATGTCAACAATACATGCACTTTAATATTTCTCAAAATTTTCATTCAATATTGCTACTTCAGGAGCAATATGATATCTTTGATCTATCCATTATGAATTTTTAGAACTTCGGGTTCTAAAATATTAAAATTTCATATTTTAATTTAACATCTCGAATATAATCCATTAATGCAAATTCAAAATGTAAACTTCGGGTTTACAAAATGTCAAGTCTATTAAGTTTCTTGACAATTTTAGAACTTTAGGTTCCATAAAATCCAACGACTGTAAACTTTAGGTTTACATGAACATTGAGTTCAATAAAAAAAATTCGGACAATCTTGAAAGTTCGGGTTTAAGATGTCATAATTTAGCAAACTTCGAGTTGCTAATATTATACATAAATACACAACATGTATAATAACAACATATAATTTTTTGATGCGAAAGATCCAATTTAAGATTGACGATCGCAGAGCATACTTATGAAAATAAATAACATAAGTAAATAAATAAATAAACGTAAATTCAAGAACTAAAATTAAATTTAGTTGAGAATTAAAAACGTCACGATAATTAAATAATTAAGCTAATTCGTGCTGATAACGTGTTGTGAAAATAATATGTCAATCGTTGGATTATTACTTATTAGAGTTGCAACCAAAGATTAGTTTGTTATAAATAAAAGTTAAGCAATGATGTGGAACCAAGACTTAGAGAAATAAAAGCAAGACAAAAGATGTAAGAATGGAGGGAGGAATTTGCTCTCGGATGGTGCCTTTCTTATTTCACTGCAACTTTCAAGACTTGCATATTCCCATATATATAGGGAAAGAAAAGCTCATGCAAGCTAACATGTGGCATCATTCACTATTACATGCATATATGAGTTGTTAATTCAAGTCCATGCAAGAGGGAGACTGTTCGATGAGTAAAGTGGTGGCAGCCATTTATTTATGACACATTGAAAATAATTGACGTAATGGACTTTTTGAAGTAAAATTTCTCCTTTGAAAATTTAATAAGCTAGTAGGGCATTTTTGTCTTTCTACTGCGTAAAATTATTAAAAGAAAAAGCAATTATAATATAGAACTCGAAATCTTCTGTTTCCTCCATAAGCAAAATCCGAAGTGAATCAAGATGAAGCCATTGCCAGTCTGCAACTCCTCTTCTTCATCTGAATCTTCGTCTTCGACCAAGGCGTGGATCGTTCACAGCCTCCTCGCCGGAGCCGCCGTTGCTGCGGCGGTTGGAGCTCATGTTTATTTGGGATCGAGGAGATTCCGGAGGCGGGTCGTCGGAATCATACCGGCGCGTTACGCGTCGTCGCGGTTCGAGGGCAAGCCTCTGGTTCAGATCCTTGGGAAGCCTATGATTCAGGTACCCAGTTCGTTGATTTGCTCGATTTCATTTTGTTTTCGACTATATCTGGGATCGAATGGGTTTCGTTTTTGGTTATTGGGAAAAGCTTTGAATTTTAAGTAGCTGCTCGTGATGAACACCGCGTGTTTGATGTTAGATCTGAACTGGGTTCTGTTGATTTCAATTACTCCAGTGAAATGGTCACTGTGAGTTCACAATTGCTGTAAACTGTAATTGGTCTTTTCAACTGTTCTGAGATTGAATGGGTTTCGTTTATGTTTATTGGAAAAAAGTTTAGAATTTTGAGTGTCTGCTCATAGTGCACACCACTTGCTTTGTGTTAGATCTGAACTGGGTTCTGTTGATTTCAATTGCTTCATTGAAACGGCCACGGTAAGTTCACAGTTTCTCTTAACTGGAAATTGCTCCAAAACAGTCCCTCAAGTAGGTTCTCTATTCTAATCTAGTCCCTAAGTATGCTATATTTTTGGGATTTAGTCTCATACTTTGTAGTGTTTACTGTTTAGATTTAATCCCCAATATGCGATCTAGTTCAAGTTTAGTTCTACTATTAGTGATACGAACTATATCGGAACAAAATGATATACTGATAATCCTATTAGTTTTAGGGACAGTGGTAAGTGAATTTTCGGAAAGGTTGCTGTTAAGCTATAGAGGAAGAAGAAGAAGAAGAAGAATGAGATGAGTATTAGAGCTGAGTGGTAGACTGTTATCTTTTGAAAGTTAGGATGAGTGAACCAAGTAGTCCCCTTTGAACTTCTTGGCAATGGTAGAAGTTTGTATTTGAAAATCCAATAGTAATTGTGATTAGGAAAATTGCCTACTCCTTTTCTTTTAGTTGGACGATTTGTGATTGATTTTCCATATTTACAGAGATGATTGAGTAGAAACTCTTATTGGAGAAGAATGAATTTTAGTTGTAAAGTTACTATGAGAATTGATGCCTAACACTGGTATAGAACTGCATTTGTAGTTGAGAGGTGACTGTCCTTGCTTCAAATGAAGAAAACGAGTGTTCAGGCGAGAGGGAACGATTGAATGATCATTGGAGACCAGAAAATAATGCTTAGACCAAGTTTTGAACTTGACATCATTCTTTGGTTTCGGTGTGCATGTTAGCTGTCCATACGCTTGCGCCTCACTGAGATTCTGAAGAGAGGATAAGGATTTGATCTCTAAAGTTCAGACTTAAGATTTACTGATTTAGGTAAATGGAGAGGAATCCCAGTAGAAGGTGTGCTTGCCATATGACTTATTTTATTAACTTCTATTAAGCCCCAATAGGTGGTGTCTTATATCGGTTGCCATTACCATCTTTTATCGATTTGTATAGAAGAATGTAGCGAGGTGTAACACTTATTCCAAATAAGACTGTTCTTGATATTCTTGTTCTCATTTTGAAATAAAAAGGAACCATTTTCTCTCATGCTCAGGTTTCTTCGCGGTTTATTGTTTCTTTTCATTTTTAGCTTTTTTCCATGTTTTCTTTAATTAATGTAATGATTCTGTAATTACCATGAGAAAATAGTTGCAATTATGTTCTTGTCTCACTCCTATTTTTATCTAACAGAGAACATGGGAAAGGGCAAAACTGGCAACTACATTGGATCATGTTGGTATGTCTGCTTCTTACACATTGAATCGATGTGATGCTAAGATGGTCATTCTCTTGTAAATCTGGCTGAGGTGATACTCGTAAAGAAATGATAGTCCTGAAGTAGTTTGAGTTTCACATGATGGGAATTGAATCTAAAAGTGTAGTTGCGTTTAGTCAAATTATGTTATGTTTTGGCACATTTAAATGGATTTAGTGAACCAAGAGATGAATGTGAGTTTATATGTCAGACAAATTACCATTCTCTCACTTATGTCTCTTTCCTGGTGTAGTTGTGGCAACGGATGACGAAAGAATCGCAGAATGCTGTCGAGGATTTGGCGCTGATGTGATTATGACATCAGAATCTTGCCGAAATGGTATACAAATTGGTTTTTTATTTTATTTTTAGGTGCTCATCAGCATTTGTTTACTACAAGAAGATTAGAAGCTAATATATAATGTTTTTTGTTCCTATAATAGGTACCGAACGATGCAATGAAGCACTTCAAAAGCTTGAGAAGAAGTATGATATTGTAGTCAATATTCAGGGTGATGAACCAATTATTGAACCCGAAATTATAGATGGGATTGTTAAAGCTCTTCAGGTATATTTGTAGATTAAGTGCAAATGCGCGTATCACTTTATAAATTCACTGTATCACTTTATAAATTAATCTATATATTTATGAGGTCATGTTGGAATTGATAATTTATTGCAGGCAACCCCAGATGCGGTGTTTAGCACTGCTGTCACATCCTTAAAACCTGAAGATGCGTTTGATCCAAATCGAGTGAAATGCATAGTTGATAATCGTGGTTATGCTATCTACTTCTCACGCGGATTGATTCCATATAATAAGTATGTTTGTGTTCATTTATATTCCTATACTTCTCAACTACTATGTTTTTCGAAAGTTAATATCTATCCATTTGGCCGCTGACTTGATGCAGATCCGGAAAGATTAATTCAAGTTTTCCGTATATGCTTCATCTTGGAATTCAGGTATGGAATTGACATCAGAACTGTGATGATGTTGATAGGGCTGTTCCATCCGTTGCGTTCTTTTATAATCAATCACCTTGTGATGTGTAATTTTGTTTTGTATGTCCGAGCAGAGCTATGATACAAAGTTCTTAAACATATACCCAAAGCTAGAACCTACTCCATTGCAACTAGAAGAGGATCTGGAACAGCTTAAAGTCTTAGAGAACGGCTATAAGATGAAGGTAAGTGCTAGTAGAGTTTTTTTTTTTTTGAAAGCAAACCGAAGTTCATTGATATCACGAGACGGAAAAAACTCCATACCCGAAGATCAAGCATCAGCCATGTACTTGTAAAAGACAGCCTTAACACACCTTACCTCTCTGGACACCTCCAGACAACCACGTTGGACAAACCGACAACCAAAATTAAAATCAGTAAACCAACTAATCATGTCGCATACTCCGACAACTGCTAGACACACTAGAAATAAAACACGAAACGCCCAACACAAACTAACAACACATACTACAACAAAAAAACACATACTACTATTCCACCATCCTCGGGGGACATCCTCTCATCTGAGCCCACGCATCTCAGCGAGCACTACTCATCAAGGATCTTCCATGGGGGTATCCGATAATCACACATTTTTGGTTTCTCGGCGTGTCTCTGTTCATAGAAACCTCACAGCTCAGTACTGGTTTTGATATTACCTGAGGGAATATCTGAATGAGCTCGGCGAAAAAGAAGCCAAACCGCACAGACTGCGAACCGTCGAAAGCGAGCCAGACCTAGAGAGGGCAACAGATCTGGGGTCAAAACCCCAGATAAAAGTCCTCTCCGATCTATCGACCACGCCACAAAACTGACGAAAAACTGTCCGCCACCGCCAAAACCGTTGTTGAAATCCCAAGGCCGCCGGCGACCTCCAGTGCCAAAGACCCGGGTAAGGAAAGCCAAAAAAGCAAAAAGCCGGACGCCGGTCTGGAACGACCCGGTCAAGCCAAAACTGGTCTGGACTGGAAAATCAGCCCAAACCAGATTGGACCGGGCCATGGCAGAAAAAAGTCGTCGATCTTTGTTGTGTTGGAGTCCTACTCTTGAAAATGAAACTATTTTCATTTTTCCACACGTTATTCATGGAAATGTTTTATGTTATTTCATGACTGTTGATAGTTATAATGGCAAAGTTCAAGGCTTTGCCATTGTTCTAAAACTCGATAGCAATGAACTACTGAGAAGGATAAGTGAAAATAGGTCCAATACTTGGTACAGGTCAAACCCGGTAATCCTTCATCAAAGAGTTTTGCTGATTTCTCCTCGAGTTCTAGAAACCCTTATTTGTCGCCTCGTTGAGTTTTGGCCGAACCCTGGGTTTTAAGGATATGTATGTTCTTGCAGGTGATAAAGGTTGATCACGAAGCTCATGGCGTTGACACTCCGGAGGACGTCGAGAAGATTGAAGCTCTTATGCGCGAAAGAAACCTTTCTTGAACATTAAAACCGAGTCCAAATTCAAGAAGTAGAAAAAGTCATTCATTTTCATTGATGAAGTGTGCATTTTATAGTTGTATTCATGTACATTCACATTTTTCCCAATTTTCTATCTTCTGTTTTTTCTGGAGAAAAGTTGGAGCCTGAAATATTGTCTCCAAATTGGAAAATGATTTGTATTATGTGTCTAATAATAGTCATGATAATGGTATGAATCTAAAATATGGTTTGGTTCGAACTAAACTATAGCTTGATTCCGAAGAAATTAGTCAAGTTCAAATTTGTTTTAGCCAAGTTCGATAAATTTTTAAAAAGAAATTACGTAAAATCACGATAAATTTCTAACGTAAAATTAGATTTAACTAATTTATTTTATTTTGCATAAAACCATTATAAAATTTATTTTCATAACACACTTTTAACTTTCTGTTAGTGTTATTGCTTTATTAATAATAAAAGATTAAAATACCTTTTTAAAATTTCAAATTGAGTCATTTGTATGATGAAACTCAGACTCGCATCAAATTAAAAGTGACAATGACAAATAATATTACTCGTTAAACAGTTTATTAGGGATAAAATATTGCTAAAAAATTAAATAAACGGTGGAGGTTGAATTTCCGAATAAATCAGTGGTGGTGGTGACCCAAAGATTACCAATAATCAAAATATATTGTGGACGTGGCAAGACCCCATTAGGAGAAGATTTGGGTGGGTCCCACCCTCATCTCATCTTTTAGACTAAAAACCAAAGAATGCCTCACTCCGTCTCTCTCACACTGATCTCACAAACCTCTCTCTCTTTCTGGAGCTGCGATCCTCTGTGCCGATGGCCACTGTACTCGAATCTCTCGCCGTTCCTCGACCATCCATCTCGCGCTCTCCGGGTCTCGCCGCCTCCTTCTCTCCGATCTCCGGTTTCCGACCGTCGGCGAGGTTGACGGAAGCTCGGGGCCTCAGGATCAGACCGGGTTCGGTGGCTCCATCCGTGTCTCGAAGCTCCGGCTCGAGGCTCAGGCGCGGAGGAAGGATCGTTTGCGAGGCTCAGGACACCGCCGTTCAAGGTCAGTCCGGTTTGGGGTTTTGATTTTGTGATTCGTTATGGATTTGGATCGAGGGTTTGTTTCAAAATTGTGTTTTTTTCTGAGTAGGAATTTGGGAAGTTTCTTGGTTGGTTTGAAAATGAAGTTTGGTTCTGAAAATTGGCACTGGGTGCGATTGGGTATTGGGTTTGTGATTTAGCTACTTGGTATTGGTGGAATTAGTAATTTCTGTGTTTTGATCGTGTTTGAGTAATTTAATTTTGAAATTGTATTTTTATAGTAGGAAATTGGAAAGCAGATTCTGGTTTCGGAAAAATTGAAGTTTGGCTCTGAAATTGGTATTGGGTTGTGATTTAGCTACTTGTTATTGGTGGAATTAGTAATTTTTTCTGTGTTTTGATGGCGCTTGATTGTTTCAATTTCGAAATTGTAGTTTTTTAGTAGGAAATTGGAAAGCTGATTATGGTTTCTGAGAATTTGAAGTATGGTTCTGAACTTGGTATTGAGTTATTGGTGGAATTAGTAAGTTGTTCTGTGTTTTGATCGTGTTTGAGTGTTTTAATTTCAAAATTGTAGTTGTTTTTAGTAGGAAATTGGAAAGCTGATTATGGTTTGTGAGAAATTGAAGTTTGGTTCTGAAATTGGTACTGGGTTTGTGATTTAGCTACTTGTTATTGGTGGAATCAGTAAATTGTTCTGTGTTTTGATCGTGTTTGACTGTTTTAATTTCAAATTTGTAGTTTTGTTATTAGGAAATTGGAAAGCTGCATTTGGTTTCAGAGATTGAAGTTTGGTCTGAAATTGGTATTGTGTACGATCGAGCTGAAACAGATTATGGCTATGGGTGTTAGGATTGCTATATACCTACAGGGCTTGTGATTTAGCTACTTGTTATTGGTAGAATTAGTAGCTTGTTCTCTGTTTTGATCATGTTTGTGTGTTTTAATTTCGAAATTATAGTTTTTTAGTAGGAAATTGGAAAGCTGCATTTGGTTTCTGAGAAATTGAAGTTTGGTTCTGCAATTGGTATTGGGTATGATTGAGCTGAAATAGATTATAGCTACGAGTGTATTATGATTGCTATATACTAATAGGGTTTGTGATTTGGCTACTTTTTATTTGTAGAATTAGTAATTTGTTCTGTGTTTTGATCGTATGTGAATGTTACATTCTCGATGTTGTAGTTTTTTGAGTAGGAAATTGGAAAGCTGCATTTGGTTTCTGAGAAATTTAAGTTTTGTTCTGAAATTGGTATTGGGTATGATCGAGCTGAAATAGATTGTAGCTGTGAGTGTATAGGATTGCTACATACCTATTGGGTTTGTGATTTAGCTACTTTGTATTGGTAGAATTAATTAGCGGGTCAATATTATTTACCCTTTGGTTTGTTGGTGAAAATGGAAAAGAAAACAAAACGAAAGAAAGCTTTGCATTTTCTGGTTTGTGTTAGTTCTGTAGGATTATAGCATAAGGATTTATGTTGGAGACATAATTTGTTTTGAACTAGTGGGACATTCGACTCTATTAGGTGTATGTTATCTTGTAATTGTGACAAAAACCTAACTTGATTAGGACTGGTTGTTGTGTTGTGATCAATATATCGGCTGTTTTTGTTAATGACATTGATCCAAACTATAAAATATGAATTCTAAAGCTTAGTTTCTTTCACTCTTTGTAAATTGTAGCAAAAAACAAGGTATCGATGAGTACAATTTTTTCTGAGTACAGCAACTATGCATTTTGTTTCTGTTATCCCTTTCATTGCCTATTTTACATTACTTAGTCGCTTACACACATCACTATTGTTGTATCATTGTCGTGTGGGGTTCCATATGATAGGTTTGGTGCTAGTTTGTTGTCGTAATTTCAAACTAAATGATCTCGGGTAAGTTGAAATGCCTTCATTTCCTAATGAGATTATTCGTCTATCAATTCCTCGATAAAGTTGCATGAACTTGGCAGCATTAGCCCACTTGTAGTTTTATTTCTTGGTACATTTTGTTCATCATTTTGTGGCTCTGGTTAATCTATTGCAAGAGTTTAACTGAAAATGCATCTGTTTCTTCAAATGTAGTGCCTCCTGTGACTGATGACTCCTGGCAGTCTGAAGTTCTCGACTCCAAGTTCCCAGTTCTCGTCGAGTTTTGGGCTCCATGGTGCGGACCTTGCAGGATGATCCACCCTGTGATCGACGAACTGGCAAAGCAATACACAGGCAAACTCAAATGCTACAAAGTGAACACAGATGAGAGCCCTTCGATTGCGACGCGATATGGGATCAGAAGCATCCCGACCGTCATCATTTTCAAGAACGGCGAGAAGAAAGACGCCGTGATTGGCGCCGTTCCCAAATCCACTCTCACTGCAAGCATAGAGAAGTTCTTGTAGAGACAGGAGGTGCTGGTTGAAACACGCGTGTGCGAGAATGAAAGTTGTTTTCTCGTGTTTTAGCTTCTATCATCAGCTTGCAATAAACTCTATGCCCTCTTGTATAGTCATGAAAATGCTGTTTGTATCACCAAATTTCATTAGTCATATACTTGTATTCTTGATACTTTTGGTCTCTTGCTTTTATCAATTTAGAGGTTCATGTCAAATATTATGATAGCGCAGTGTTGTAAAAATGGCCTACCAGGGAGAGATTTTTACAGCACTGACCGATTTTATGTAATTGGTCTATTTAAGTCGATTAGGCGGATTAAGTTGGATCCGAACGAGACTAATCAGATTGCTTGCTTGACCAATTGGTTAAGACTTGAACTTGAGGCTAAAGGTCTTGGGTTCGAGTCATGCTGTGGTATCTCGCATTTGTTTCATCATAATATAGTTGAGCCCAAATCTTGATACAATAATTCTGAACCGTACAACTCCTCTTACCAAAACCCGAATATCAATCTGAACCGTACAACTCCTCTTACCAAAACCCGAATATCAATGTGATTTTCAAAACCATTTCAACTTTGACTCTATCTCATTGTCTGAGCCTTCGAAACCTCGAAAACAAAATCTTGTGCGACGGTCTTTCATGCGGTTGGGAACTTGTGTTGGTGGGGAAGAAACCAAGTATTCAACCTTTAATCACAAATATAAAGATCGAAACTTTAATTTCCATAGCCTTTGCGGAAGCTAACCACCTTAGAGACGACCAATTCCGAATCAACAATACTAAACTAGACAAGTAATAACAAAGATAGAGACACGAGATTTAACGTGGTTCGGAAAAGTCTATATTCACGGGGCCCGAGAAATCCACTAGAACAAGAACTCGACAACAACCCACAAGCTTGTCACAACCAAGAGATTTACAATTAACTCCAAATCAACTCTTTGTTCAAGTTCACTCTCTCTCAAGATTTTCCCACTCACTCAAGATTTGTTTCACCACAAATCTATCCAAATGAGTTCTATACCCAAATACTCAAGATCTCACACCCAAATATAAGAGATAAGCAAATAACTCAAACTTTCTTCACCAAAAGCTTGATCTCCCTCACAACCTTTCTTCACCAAAAGGTTTGAGCACCTTGCTTTACTCTCCTTCGTCCTTAGGCAACCACACCAGAAAGAGGAGGAGCTCCTTTTCTTCTCTTTTTTCTCGGGCAGCAGGAATCTCACAAAAATAATAACCATAGAGCAACCAAGCAACACATGTTGCTTTAAGTGTTGCTTCCCTAATGGGCCTTAGGGACAAATGGGCCCAAGAATGACCATTACCTCTACAATTCTCCACCTCGTCCATCATTTGATCAACCTCATATTTTGGACGAACAAATGCGCAACCCGTACATCATATGTAGAACGACTTGGTTGCACCACTACACCATGGTTGCCTACGTACCCAAAATCGGGATCAAGCCTCCGTAGTTCAAGTAACCGAGCGAAGTCTTCACCTCATCCCAACACCGCCCCGCAGGGCTGCTTTCAACACAAATTAATATCAAGCAAGTCCAAGCAATGTTGAAACTTGCTACATGTCGCCACCTTGGTCAACATATCCGCCGATTCTTATTCGAATGCCCCTTCAATAGAGAAATATCACCTTCCTCTATGACTTCCCGCATAAAAGAATCAGCTTGCTCCTTGTACATCCACTTACAACATTTAGCTTTTCCCAAATAGGCAATGGGACAACCTCCCATGTTTGATTCTTCCGAAGAGACTTCATCTTCTCTTCCATCGCAGTCAACCATCTCTCACTATTTCTATCCCGAATAGCTTCCTTGAAGGAGACCGACTCATCTTCCTCCACCGAGAATGCGAAATCAACCAAATTAACCTGCCCATAATGCTTCAAAGGTTGGTCTGACCCCAACTTCTGAACCTGCTTATACACTCGCCTTGGTATTCCAGAAGCTATGTTATCCACGAGTTGCTGTTGTTATTGGACTTGTACATTTTTTTGTCGAGCCGTTTCCTGCCCAAGCTCATCATCAGTCTCATCCAGAGTGGCTCCATGATCCACCTCTTGAACATGACTAGAACCTGGTTGACCATTAGATTCTATCTCAACCTCCTGATACTTAGGAGTCTCATTGTTAACACCATCGGACACCGTAGCTTTTGAAGAAGATACCATGGAGTTTTCATCAAAAATAACATCCATGCTGATCACGAACTTAGAATCTTCTACACACCAAAGACGATAGCCTTTTACTTCAGTTGCATACCCCAAAATATTTCCTTTTTGACTCTCGTTTCAAGCTTTCCCTTGTTGGCATGATAGTATGATGTGCACCCGAAAATTCTCAACCTGTCATAATCTGCATGTTCACCTGACCATACCCTATAAAGTATATCTCCATCTAAACTTCGGTGTGGAGATTGATTGACAATATAGCAAGTGTTAGGTTTGTGCCCTAGTCTAATGTAATTCCTTAATCTATATTGTAACGGACATCATTATTCTACATAATAAAGGCATAGTATTACTAATGTGTTGTAGTAATATATCTAATGTAATTTGATCTATGTCATAATATGTGTAACCACTTATAGTAGAATTATAGATCAGAAAGAATTGCATTCGATAAAGTCCATGATTAGCTAAGCTTCTTCTGAAGCGATCAGTATGAGACTAACTCCTTGTGATCATGCTCTACTAATCATGGCAAAGTGCGTGCCGGAGTTATATCATAAATACCATCAGGTCGATGATATCGGACAACCCGATTGTGAGTATGCTGCATAGATCCAGTCATGAGATACTCACATATCGTAGCTTGTCACTATATCCTAAGACCAAGGAGTCTTTGTGTACACTATGTAACGAATACCTAAGTTTGACCTAGTCTAACGTTATCTGTAAAAGGGTAACTATAACGACTTCGATTGGCTTTGATATTTATTGCACTAGTGAACTCGAAAGACGTCTGAGGGATTTATCACTCATACTTCGATATGAGAAAGATATCCGTTTAGGCCACTTGATGAGTATGACTGAAGGAATAGCACGGCCGTGCAGGTGATACCTTAGTATCAGTTTTCAGTCATCTCAGATATCAAGAAATAGTGATTGATAAATTAGGACGACCATTCTATGCCTATTGATCAATCTGGATATCGGTTTGATAAAAGGATATTGACATGTACAATAACAGGTTAAGTCGAATAATCGATAATCACGAACGTTGGGTAATCATAATGTCTTGCTAGAGACCACTTATGATGGAAAGGGTAAAATAGTAATTTTACCAGTTTGCCAACTGTTCGTGAGCCTAGAGGGTCACACACATTAAGCACGATACATGACAAATAATTATGGATGAAAATTGAGAATGATTCGGTAGTTTTCTGGCCTAAGGTTTTAACCAGACGGTTGAAGAAATCAATTCGAGAAAATTGAACCGTTTTGTCTAAACCGAAATTAGAACTCAAGTTAATGGGTTTAATTTGGGTTTTAGTTAAATGGGCTTAAAGCCCATTTAGGGATTCAAGTTATGAATGGGGAAGAAGTGCAAATAGGATTTTAAGAAGGGTAGATATGCAATTATTAATTTGAAATTCAATTTTATTTCAAATTAAAAATTCCAAAATATCTTCCATCTTTTTCTCCAACTATTGGCAACCAATTCCCTTCTTCTTCTCCCTCTCTTGGCCGAATCTTCTCTCCTTCTTCATCCACCATTTTTGTCAAAAAATTCTCAAGAACATTCATAGCAAAAGTGTGAGAGAAAACCATTTTGGTTGTGGTGCTTGTGTGGACCTAATAGAGAAACACTAATATTGTGTTTTCATCGATTCATAAAGGTATTTTCAGATGTTGTATTTTCATTAATATCTATGTATTTCTCGATCACCATGGTTACATAGCTTCCGCTGCATGAAATTTATCGAATGGAACCCATGATGATCTCTTTCAGTGGTATCAGAGCATGGTTGTTATGAAGTTTTTCAACATGTGTAATTCTGTTTTTTTGAGTTTATATGTTCATCACCTTAGCATGCATGTAAATTGAAATTTTTTTTCAGATTTAATTGATATTTGGAAAAAGTGGAAAATATATTTTTTGGTGTTTCGGGTTAGCCATAGCCGAGCCATGGCTGACCAGGGTCGAGACCCTTGGTGGACCATGGAATGCCCTAGGGCAGACCATGGTCGGCACCAAGGGCCGACAAGGGTCGCCTACGGGCGACCACGGTCTGCCCATGCAGGCGACCATGACAGCCCTCGCGAGCCACCATGGTTGCCTCGCGGGCGACCAGGTCTGCCCTAGGGGCGACCATGGCAGCCCTCGCGGGCTACCATGGTCGCTCCCGTGGTCGACCACGGTAAGCCCCGCGGGCGACCTCAGCAGCCCTCGCGGGCCACTGTGGTTGCTTCCGCGGGCGACCTCGGTTGGGCCGATTCTGTCGACCAGATTCGAGCTGAACCGGCTGGTTCGCGAGAATAATTTGAAACCCTAAAATTTAATTTTCAGATTTGGTTCTGTTTCGATAAACCAGCGAGAACCGGTTCAAAATTCAATTAATTAATTAAACCGTCCGGTTTCGATAAAACATAATTTTTCCACACTTAAGAAAGATAAAATTTGGAAAATTTATTTGTTTGATAAGCATGTTGAGTGTACACATGATCTTTGATAACATGATGTTTATGATCAGTATTGCTAGATTCTTAGGAACTTAAGATGGGTTTAGCTATGGATATATTTATCGTTACATTTATATGTTTGAATGTATGAATGTATGATAATTTAAATATACAAGTTCATGTATGATTTGCTATCACCCACATGCAAAGATTAAAATCAGAATTTAATCAGACTCGCATGTAACTTGCTAAGCGATCATCTTTGCATGAATTTGCAATTGATGATTCCAGATTAAGATTGTATCGATATACAATCAGACTTTTATAATTCACTTAAACACAAATAATTACAAGTCAAGCGTGATACCATCCAAGTTTGGGCACTCAAAAGGGTTTTGACCCTATGGATGTCGGTACGCCTCCGCTTAACATTCATAGAGAAAAGGTCTGGATGAGATGGGTAGTTCTATGTGGGTGCGTGCGCCTCCGCGTAGTAGCCACATTAGTTCTATCCATAGTTCAACCTTGGTAGACTTGTCTACAATTGTCAGCTAGGGCTGACCTAGGGTATCAGTATAGGGTATGCCACGTACTTACAAGTACAGACCCTAGCCAGGAACTACATGGTCTTGTAGATGGATGTATTCCTACCTTGATGCTATCAATTGGAGCAGTGAGCCTCTGTTCACTTCAATTGAGAGTATGATGGGATCCTGGTTCAGATTCTAAAGTTAGAATTAGAAAGTGTTTTATAACTTAATCTCCAACTTCAATTTTAATTAATACTGATTAAAATTTGTTTACTGTGTAGATATAAAATGGCAAACACGTATCATTCTGGTAACATCGCGCTTAGGTCACTAATCGAGCATGATAAGCTTAACGGCGTAAACTTTCTTGATTGGGACCGGAACTTGAGACTCGTTCTCAAGCATGAACATAAGGATTATATCCTTACCCAGGAACAAGCACCTATTGAACCAGCGCTGAACGCCTCAAGGGCGCTAAGGGATACCTACCAGAAATTCCTTAGCGACCGGATCGACGTGCAGTGCATCATGATAGGCAGTATGGTGCCTGACTTGCAAAAACAGTTCTAGGACATTTCCGATGATCCCAAAGCCTGTATGGAAGAGATCGAGAAAATGTTCAAAGAGAAAGCGTGTGTCGAAAGATACGACACTTTCAGTGAACTGATGTCTTGCAAGCTGAAGGCTGGAGCTCCTGTCAGTCCACATGTCCTGAAGATGAAATGTCTTTTGGAACACTTGACTAGACTGGGTCATCCTGTGGATAAGGAAAGTTCTGCAAACTTTGTGCTGTATTCACTTCCAGAGACATATCGTGATTTCGTTGGAAATTACAATATGCATGACATGAATAAGACCGTGACAGAGCTTCATGGTATGCTCGTGATTGCTGAAAAGAACCTCAAGGGCAAGACCAAGGAGGTTCTTATGGTCAACAAGCAAGTGAGCTTCAAGAAAGCCAGCCTGGGCAAGGATTGTAAGGTTTTGGAGCGTTCTTTAACATCGAGATAGCGGAAGCATTTAACAAATCAACTCCAAACCTTGTCCAAGAACATTGAACCATTAAATCCCAAGGCAAAATCTATTCCACAAGAAATTTACCTTTAATTCTTTGTTGAATCGATAAAGAAGAACTTTGTGATCTTCTTCTCTAGAGCAAGTCCACACCAAGGGGATGATCTTCAAGATCCTTCACTTAATGACTACTAGAACAATTAAATGAAGAACAAGAGAGCAAGAAGAGAGGAGCAATGGAGGTGGCCGGCCAAGGAGAGAGAGAGGGCTTGTGAGTTGTGAGAATTGTATAATTAATTATTTGATCTTTCTCTACTTCATCAATCTCACAAGCATGAGTCAAAAGGTGATTGGTATGGGCTTAAAAGTGTTTTAACCCATACCCCTTAAATCACTCACCTCTTAATCAACATTCACCAACTAAGCATGGTGTGTTGTGGCCCCCACCTTTGGGCCCACCAAAGTGGCCGGCCATGTAGGGCTTATTGGGCCCAAAATGGGCCCTTGTTGGGCCGACCATGTAACCTCATGGGCCGAGCCCAATGGGCTCGCCCATGTGGTTTCGTGCCGTGTCCAATAGTCGCCCGACCCTTTTTGTCGTTACTTATCAAACAAATTCCGACGCGACATCGACGAAAAATCACAGTTTTCTCGATTCGCTAATCATTCTCTCATACCGAACCTATGGCCCAAAATCTTCAGTTTTGTCCATGTATTGCTCCTCAAGAAACGTTAAGATTTCCTTGTCTCAAGTTATCCGTCTTGAATGTGTGTGACCCTCCAGGCTCATGCCACCGTTGGCAGATCGATACAAAAGATCTCTCTTGTTCGATCCATCATAAGTGGTCTCTAGTAAGACGTTACGATTACCCAAGGTGCATGATGATCGATGATTCGATTTAACCTTTGTGCGTTCAAGTCACTATCCTATTATCTCTTGATATCCCGATTGATCACAAGGCATAGAGTCGTCACCCTTGATTAATCAATCATTGTTACTTGATATGTGAGATGGCTGAGAATTGATAACCCGTATCACTGGCATGGTCATGCTCTTACTCTCAGTCAGTCTCGATCAAGAGGCCTTTAATGGATATCTTTCCCATACTGTAGTATGAGGGATAAATCCCTTAGCCGTCTTTCGTGTCACTCATGCAACCCGTTCCGCCACCCAATCATGCCCGTTATTGCAATCCTGTTACGGAAAGCGTTAGGCGCAAGTTAAAGCTGCACGTACATTGCATAGCGATCACAAAAACTCCTTGGTCTAAAGATATCGTGACAAGCTATCGCATTTGAATATGTTCATGGCTTAATCTATGAAAACACTATTCAAAGCGGGTCGTCCGATATCAATCACCTCATGATATCTATGATATGATTCCGGGATCCCTCATCCCTATGACAAGTAGAACTACGTCATTGAGAACCATCCTCATACTGGTCGCTTATAAGGAAGCGTATATTGACTAGGGGCTCGTTAAGTGTGATCCGTACATATTTATGGTTCTACTACTTTAGTGGTCATAAATCAGATTATGCTTAACATATTACTTCAACACATAAGTAATACAAAGCCGTTTTATATATATTACAAACGATGATAATGTACATAGACATTTACAGGCTACTAGCAATTGGACTAGGGCACAAAAATGCTATCAATCTCCCACTTGCCCCTAGTTCCAATCTAAGTCCCAGTCTATACCCATTGACCTAACATGTTTATCATGTTTCGCTTGAGGAAGAGCCTTGGTCAAGGGGTCGGCTGTGTTATCATCAGATGCAACGTAGTGGATCTTCACGTCACCTCTAGCAACAATGTCGCGGATGATGTGATACTTCCTGAGTACATGTTTGGATCTGTCATGTGCCCTGGGTTCCTTAGCTTGCGCAATGGCCCCGGTGTTGTCACAATATAAGTCTACTGGGTTAGATGGGTTTTGAATTACACCTAACCCAACCATGAAACTCCTGATCCATACAGCCTCTTTTGCCGCTTTCGATGCATCAATGTACTCAGCTTCGGTCGTAGAGTCGGCAATGGTGTCCTGCTTCTTGCTTTTCCAGCTGAATGCTCCACCGTTCAACATAAACACATATCCCAACTGACTCTTAAAGTCATCGGGGTCTGTCTGGAAACTAGCGTCGACATATCCTTTGACGACTAGATCATCATTTCTTCCCCCGTATACAAGAAAAGCGTCTTTGGTTTTTCTCAAATATTTGAGAACCGCCTTGACGGCAATCCAGTGTTCCTCACCGGGTTTGGATTGATGTCTACTGGTACAGCTTAGGGCAAACGAGACATCCGGTCTCGTACATATCATGGCATACATTATGGACCCTATAGCCAAAGCATATGGGATCTCATTCATTCTTGCTAGCTCTGCAGGTGTCTCAGCTCACTGCTTCTTGCTAAGCTTTATGCCATGACGCATGGGCAGCAGTCCTTTCTTTGAATTATGCATTGAGAATCTTCTCAGGACTTTGTCTATATAGGTGCTTTGACTTAAGCCCAAGACCCGCTTGGCACGGTCTCTATATATCTTGATCCCCAAGATGTAAGAGGCCTCGCCTAAGTCCTTCATTGCGAAACACTCACCTAACCAAGTCTTTGTTAAGAGCAAGGTATGGACGTCGTTTCCAATGAGCAGTATGTCATCAACATAGAGCACCAAGAAGACTACTTTGCTCCCATCTACCTTTTTATATACGCAAGGTTCATCATCATTCTTGATGAAGCCAAACTGTTTCACAACTTCATAAAAACGCTGATTCCAACTCCGAGATGCTTGCTTCAAACCATAAATTGATTTGAGCAACTTGCAAATCTTTCCCTTATTCTTAGGATTCTCAAAACCCTCAGGCTGGGACATATAAACGTCCTCAGCTAACCTCCCATTGAGGAAGGTGATTTTGACGTCCATTTGCCATATCTCATAGTTATGATACGTTGCCACGACAAGTAGAATGTGGATAGATTTGACCATAGCTACTGGAGAAAAGGTCTCTTCATAGTCAATTTCGTGGACTTGCCTATAACCTTTTGCTACCAGTCTTGCTTATAGGTCTGAGGTTTGCCATCCATGTCTGTCTTTATTTTAAAGATCCATTTACACCCAATGACTTTTACGTCAGGGGTTTGATCTACCAAGTCCCACACTTGATTATCTGACATGGATTGCATTTCTTCCCTCATGGCTTCCAACCATTTTTCAGAGTCGGTTCCGTCCAGGGCCTCTCGAAAGGTAGCTGGATCATTGTCCACTAACACTAAATCATCACCTCCAGTTACTAGGAAACCGTATCTGATAGGTGCATGACTTATCCTTTCAGACCGCCTTGGACCGTCCTCATTAACTGTAGCTATTGGTTCTTGCTCAACGACCACTTTTGGCTCTACTTCTTCCAATGGGTCGTCAAGTGGTTCCCGAGTGACTATCTCATCTAGAACTTCATCAAGATGAACAACCCTCCCACTGACTGTCTTGGAAATAAATTCCTTTTCCAAGAATGTCCCACCTCGAGCGACAAAAACTTTATTTTCGCTCGGTTTGTAGAAGTAGTATCCTTTTGTTTTTTTTGGATATCCGACGAAAGTGCACTTATCTGATCTCGGTTCGAGCTTGGTTGCAAGCAACCGTTTTACATAAGCCTCGCAATCCCAGATTTTTAGGAAGGACAAAACAGGTTCCTTTCCGTACCATTTCTCGAATGATGTCCCTTCCACTGCTTTCGACGGAGCCCTGTTTATTATGAATGCGGCCGTTTGCAGAGCGTAACCCCAGAAGGAGATCGGGAGATCAGTGAGACTTAACATCGATCGAACTATATCCAACAATGTCCGATTCCTTCGCTCAGACACACCATTGAGTTGTGGTGTTCCTGGCGGAGTCCACTGAGATAGTATTCCACTTTCAGTAAGATGACTAAGAAACTTCTCGGATAAGTATTCTCCACCCCAATCAGAACGGAGTGCCCTGATACTCTTTCCGAGTTGGTTTTCTACTTCAGTCCTAAACTCCTTGAATTTATCAAAACCTTCGGACTTATGTCTCATGAGATAGACATAACCATATCTACTGAAATCATCAGTAAATGTGATAAAGTAGCCTAAACCACCTCTGGCTGATGTACTCATTGGTCCACATACGTCTGAATGTATTAGACCCAATAGATCACCTGCCCTCTCACCTAAACCAGTGAAGGGCGCTTTAGTCATCTTGCCCATTAAACAAGCTTCACATCTATCAATTGTTTGGAATTCGAATTGACTTAGAAGTCCGCGCTTATAAAGTGCTGATATGCGTTTCTCATTTATGTGACCTAGACGACAATGCCAGATTAGAGTTTGGTCTAAATCATTAGCTTTAAACCTCTTAACATTTATATTATAGAGCATGTTGGATCTCGAGTTTTGCATATTTAATATGTATAAACCTCCAACAGTGTGAGCATTTCCATAAAACATGTTGTTGCGCATAATATTAAAAAACCCCTTCTTAATATCAAAATAATAACCTTCTTTTTCAAGAAGAGATATTGATACAATATTCCTGCTGAAAGCAGGTACGCAAAACACATCAGAAAGTTCAATTACAAGCCCATTGGGCAAAACAAGGTTATTAGAACCCACGGCAGTTGCGGTAACTCTCATGTTGTTCCCAACTCTTAGGTCCACCTCGTTTTCCCCCATATCTCTTCTACTATACAACACCTGCACATCCGCACAGACATGAGACTCAGCTCCAGTGTCTAGTACCCAAGCATTTATAGTAGAAAGATTTAGCTCTAATGGAATACCTGACGAAGTAGCGGCCCCACTGCCCTTCCTCTGATCATCCTTCAGTTGCTGACAGTTTTTCTTCTAGGGACCAGGCTTTTGGTAGTAGAAACAGACCGACTCTTTTGCCTTCCCATTTCCCTTCATGGGCATGGAAGGTTTAGTGATGAAAGGTCGTCTGTTCTTCCCCTTCTGGTGCATTAGGGCTTTTCCCTTACCACCACCAGCTTTGGAGCCGGATCCATTCTTGACCATTAGAACAATTTTGGGCGTACTGCCCCTTATGCTCTTCTCGGCAGTTACCAACATGCTGTGCAACTCCGATGCGGTCTTGTCCATGTCATGCATGTGATAGTTCATGGCGAACCCACCATATGCATGAGGAAGGGATTGCAGAATGAAATCCGCAGCCATCTCTTTCTCTATAGTCATTCCGAGACTAGTCATATGATCGAGATGTCCCTTCATACATAGGACGTGTGGACCTACGGAGCTGCCTGCTGACATCTGTGCAAACATTGCAAACGGATCATGAGATAGCTCCATAAACTGCTTCTGGAGGTTCGCCTCCATGCAGCCCAGCATGACACACGCAACGTCAATAGAGTCGCTAAGGTGTTTCTGGTACGCATCCTTAATGACCCTCGTTGCGTTGGCAGCTGGCTCCACCGGGATAGCCTTGTCAAGGACGTACTCCCTGCGTTCCAACTTTAACACAAGTCGTAAATTTCTATCCCAGTCTAGATAATTTGTCCCATTGAGTTTACACTTTTCAAGTATAGTCCTCAACGACAAATTAGACGAGTTTGTTGAATTACTAGCCATTTCTACACGAAGAAAGTAAATTTAATCAGAAAAGTTGAATAAATTTACAAAGATCCGAATTAAACACCAACCATCCGATTCTAAGGTTTAGAATCTTTAAACCAAGATCCATTATTTGTCAATTGAAGTACGCTAAGGCGCACCGCTCCAATTGACTCATTTAGGTAGGACGTCCATCCAATTACAACCCGTTTAACTCTTGGTCAGGGTATGTGCAAAAGCACACAACTTACCCTTCTGATGCCCCAGCTCGACCTCAGGCCAAGAATCGTGGTCGAGTCAACCAACCTTCACTAATGCGTTAACTTTGTGCCGAATGCTCCGCTAAGGCGCACGACATCCCACAAAATTTACCATTTCCATATAGAACAAATTCTATCGATGCTCCGCTAAGGCGCACGACACCGATAAAATGTTTCTACATGTGTGTGAATTTAGATGGCATCTCACTTGACTCAAATTATGTTGTGATTTGGTTGTGTTTAATAATTCGAACGTATCTTGGTACAATTACGAACCCGTCATCAACAACCCGTGTTGTGACGTTTCTTATTGTATCATATACAATCTTCTTTTGAAGTCGTCATTTGCAACCCGTGCCAACACGTTTCAAGATCGAACTCATCCATCACAACCCGTGCGATGATGGTTCACAACGCTTTAAACATGCAAACAATTAAAGTCGATTTTAATCTTTGCATGTGAGGTGATGGCTTATAAACTTATAAGCTAAGCATGCAAGCATATAATTATTTAAATAATTCAAGCAAGCAAACATAAAGCGTTTAAATATGCATCAATAGCCCATCCTAATCTTAGGATTCTACGAGTCACCACATCTTCTCGTCTTTCTCATTCGGGCTCCCACTAGCTCTTGGACTTCCTCCAAGACCGTTATTGTGCTTGATTTTCCATCCTTCTCGTCTTTGAGTAGTAATTACAGTTAATACTCAGTTCGTAGACCGGATAAAAAATAATTACACTTTATGGGCTCGAATGAAAGAATAATTACACGCTAACACTAACGGTGTGCAAACCATGAAAGCGATAAAATCTAATGGGCTACTTATGCATCATACATCTCATCACATCATCCAACATGTTATCACACAAACATGTTATCAAATAATATGCAATTATTCCGGTTTTAATTTTGCCAAGTTGCTTTGTCGGGTTTATCGAAACTAGACCTTTTCGAAAAACGGTTTATCGAAACCGATCAAATTTAAAAGTTTTCAAAATATTGGATCGCGGGTTCATCCACGGACATAATCAACGTGCACGAACCAAATCGAGCCAAGCCAATGGGCCGAAGCCCATTGGGCCGAGCCCAAAATCACGACTCTGTTTAGGCCTACAAAAGCCCAAACCGAGCTTGCCTCTCTTCTCGGCCTCGGCCAAGAGGAGGGACGGCCTTGGTCACCGCCGGCCTCTCCCGGCCTCCGGTGACCTCCGTCCGATACCTCCGATCCAGCTCCCCGAGAGTCTCTTCTCGGACCCGACAAATCCAATAATTTCCGAAAAATTTCAAGTTCAATATATTTTCCAAAAATAACATATTTCATGCAATTATCCCAAAAAGCATTAAAAACATGTTATCAATAATTTTGGCATGCAAATAATCATAACACCGAAACAAGTTCAACAAGACAAAGATTAAGAGGGTTAACCATCATCTGATACCACTGTAGGGTTTTGGAGCGTTCTTTAACATCGAGATAGCGGAAGAATTTAACAAATCAACTCCAAACCTTGTCCAAGAACATTGAACCATTAAATCCCAAGGCAAAATATATTCCACAAGAAATTTACCTTTAAGTCTTTGTTGAATCGATAAAGAAGAACTTTGTGATCTTCTTCTCTAGAGCAAGTCCACACCAAGGGGATGATCTTCAAGATCCTTCACTTAATGCCTACTAGAACAATTAAATGGAGAACAAGAGAGCAAGAAGAGAGGAGCAATGGAGGTGTCCGACCAAGGAGAGAGAGAGGGCTTGTGAGTTGTGAGAATTGTGTAATTAATTATTTGATCTTTCTCTACTTCATCAATCTCACAAGCATGGGTCAAAAGGTGATTGGTATGGGCTTAAAAGTGTTTTAACCCATACCCCTTAAATCACTCACCTCTTAATCAACATTCACCAACTAAGCATGGTGTGTTGTGGCCCCCACCTTTGGGCCCACAAAAGTGGCCGACCATGTAGGGCTTATTGGGCCCAAAATGGGCCCTTGTTGGGCCGGCCATGTCACCTCATGGGCCGAGCCCAATGGGCTCGCCCATGTGGTTTCGTGCCGTGTCCAAAAGTTGCCCGACCCTTTTTGTCGTTACTTATCAAACAAAGTCCGACGCGACATCGACGAAAAATCACAGTTTTCTCGATTCGCTAATCATTCTCTCATACCGAACCTATGGCCCAAAACCTTCAGTTTTTTCCATGTATTGCTCCTCAAGAAACGTTAAGGTTTCCTTGTCTCAAGTTATCCGTCTTGAATGTGTGTTACCCTCCAGGCTCATGCCACCATTGGCAGATCGGCATAAATGATCTCTCTTGTTCGATCCATCATAAGTGGTCTCTAGTAAGACGTTATGATTACCCAAAGTGCATGATGATCGATGATTCGATTTAACCTTTGTGCGTTCAAGTCACTATCCTATTATCTCTTGATATCCCGATTGATCACAAGGTATAGAGTCGTCACCCTTGTTTAATCAATCATTGTTACTTGATATGTGAGATGGCTGAGAACTGATAACCTGTATCACTGGCATGGCCATGCTCTTACTCTCAGTCAGTCTCGATCAAGAGGCCTTTAACGGATATCTTTCCCATACCGTAGTATGAGGGATAAATCCCTTAGTCGTCTTTCGTGTCACTCATGCAACCCGTTCCACCACCCAATCATGCCCGTTATTGCAATCCTGTTACGGAAAGCGTTAGGCGCAAGTTAAAGTCGCACGTACATTGCATAGTGATCACAAAAACTCCTTGGTCTAAGGATATCGTGACAAGCTATCGCATTTGAATATGTTCATGGCTTAATCTATGAAAACACTATTCAAAGCGGGTCGTCCGATATCAATCACCTCGTGATATCTATGATATGATTCCGGGATCCCTCATTCCTATGACAAGTAGAACTGCGTCATTGAGAACCATCCTCATGCTGGTCGCTTCTAAGGAAGCGTATATTGACCAGGGACTCGTTAAGTGTGATCCGTACAGATTTATGGTTCTACTACTTCAGTGGTCATAAATCAGATCATGCTTAACATATTACTTCAACACATAAGTAATACAAAGCCGTTTTATATATATTACAAATGATGAAAATTTACATAGACATTTACAGGCTACTAGCAATTGGACCAGGGCACAAAAATATTATCAAGAATAAGGCCCCTATGCACCTAGTAGGGAAGATTCGACAACCTAAGGGTCCAGCAGCGCCAAAGGCTGTTAAAAATCCTAAGAAGGATGTCATCTGCTTCTATTGCCAAGGACAGGGGACTGGAAAAAGGATTGTAAGAAACACAACCTGTTTCTTAGGAAAAGTGGAGCCTCCACATCTTCAGGATCAGGTATTTTTGTTATTGAGCTCAATCTCAGTTTACCTACTTCAGACTCTTGGGTACTTGATACCGGTGCAGAATCTCACATTTGTTTTAATGTACATGCTCTGGGAAGTAGAAGAGAAGTGAGCAAGGGCGAGGCGGACCTACGAGTTGGTGACGGCAATCAAGTCTTGACAACTGCAGTAGGAGATATTAGTCTCAGTTTGCCCAGTGGGCTAGTTTTGTTATTAAACAATGTTCATTGTGTACCTGCGTTTCGCAGGAATATTATTTCTATATCCTTGCTAGACAAGGAAGGATATTGTTTTTCTATTGACAATGTAATTTTCAATATTTTCAAGAATAATATGTTTTATTGCAATGCTTCATTGGTTGGTGGTTTATATATTCTTAATATTCAAAACATTGACACTAGCTCGATTTTTAATATATGTAACAAAAGGGTTAAATCCGATGATTTAAACCAGACTGTGATATGGCACTGCCGCTTAGGCCATATAGGCCAGAAACGCATCTCAACACTTCACAAGTGTGGACTTCTAAGTCCGTTTGAATTTACTTCAATTGAGAGACGCGAGTCTTGCCTTATGGGCAAAATGCCAAAGGCACCTTTTGCCGGTTTAGGTGAAAGAGCTAGTGACTTATTGGGTCTCATACATTCCGATGTATGTGGGCCTATGAGCACTCATGCCAGAAGAGGTTTTCACTACTTCGTTACATTTACTGATGACTTCAATAGATATGGGTATGTTTATCTTATGAGACATAAATCGGAAACATTTGACAAGTTTAAAGAGTTCCAGAACGAAGCATAGAACCAACTTGGTAAAAGTATAAAGGCGCTTCGATCTGACCGAGGCGGTGAGTACTTGGACCAAGAATTTCACAGTCATTTAAAGGAGTGTGAGATCCTCTCTGAATTGACTCCGCCTGAAAAACCTCAAATGAATGGTGTATCCGAACGGAGAAATCGGACCCTGCTTGACATGGTTCGATCAATGATGAGTCAGGCTGACCTCCCTATCTCCTTCTGGGGCTATGCCTAGAAACGACCGCATTCATATTGAATCGGGCTCCTACAAAGGCAGTGGAAAGCACTCTATACGAAGTATGGAACGGGAAGAAACCCTTATTAGCTTTCCTTAAGATTTGGGGATGTGAAGCTTACGTCAAGCGTCTGCTAGGCGATAAGCTCGAACCAAAATCAGATAAATGTGTCTTTATGGGGTACCCCAAAGAAACAAGGGGGTACTATTTCTACAAACCTAGCGAGAACAAAGTTTTTGTTGCTCGAGGAGGGGTATTTTTGGAAAAGGAATTTATTTTCAAAAGTTCTAGTGGGAGTGCCGTGCATCTTGAAGAAATTCAAGAAGATACAGAACAACCTATTATGCCGAATGTAGAAATACAAGAGCCAGAAGAGGTCATTGATCAAGAACCAATCCCCACACCTATTCCAGATGGTCCAAGAAGGTCTGAGAGATCTCGTCAAGCTCCTATCAGATATGGCTTTCTAGCCACTGAAGGAAATGACTTGATGCTGGTGGATCAGGATGATCCAGAAACCTATAGACAAGCTTTGGCCAGTCAAGACTCCGAAAAATGGTAGAATGCCATGAATGAGGAAATGAAATCCATGTCCGACAACCAAGTATGGCGCTTGGTGGATCAAACCCCTGGGATAAAACCCATCGGTTGCAAATGGGTCTATAAAATTAAGACCGACATGGATGGAAAACCTCAGACCTATAAAGCTAGACTGGTTGTGAAAGGTTATCGCCAGATCGAAGGTATCGATTATGACGAGACTTTTTCACCTGTGGCTATGGTCAAATCTATCCGGATCATTCTAGCCATAGCAGCATACTACGACTATGAGATATGGCAGATGGATGTCAAAACCGCCTTCCTTAACGGGAACTTAAAAGAGGATGTGTATATGACGCAACCCGAGGGTTTTGTTGATCCAGAGAATCCCGGAAAGATTTGTAAGCTGCTTAGATCCATTTATGGATTAAAGCAAGCTTCACGGAGTTGGAACATTTGTTTTGATGAAGCCGTAAGGGAATTCGATTTTATCTAAAACGAAAGTGAACCTTGCGTATATAAGAAAGCGAGTGGGAGTAAAATTGTATTCCTAGTGCTATATGTCGATGACATACTGATCATCGGGAATGACATCCCAACCTTGCTTGAGGTTAAAGCTTGGTTAGGGAAATGCTTTTCGATGAAGGACTTAGGTGATGCTGCTTTCATTCTAGGCATCAAGATCTACAGAGATCGACCCAAAAGAATATTGGGCCTAAGTCAGATCACTTACATAGATAAGGTGTTGAGAAGATTCTCAATGCTTGAATCTAAGAAGGGATACCTACCCATGCAGCATGGCATCAAGCTCAGCAAACAACAGAGTCCTAAGACTACTGATGAGTTAAGCAAAATGAGTAAGGTTCCATATGCTTCGGCTGTGGGATCCATCATGTATGCTATGATTTGCACGAGACCAGACATCTCGTTCGCATTAAGCTGTACCAGCAGATATCAATCTAACCCAGGCCAGGAGCACTGGATTGCTGTCAGGAGTATCCTTAAGTATCTAAGGAGAACTAAAGACTCATTCCTAGTGTATGTCAAGAGTATCCTTAAGTATCTAAGGATGGAGAACTAGCAGTTAAAGGATATGTTGATGCTAGTTTTCAGACAGATCTTGATGATTTCAAATCACATGCAGGATTTGTATTCATGTTAAATGGCGGAGCATTCAGCTGGAAGAGCTTTAAGGAAGCCACAACTGCCGATTCTACAACAGAGGCTGAATACATAGCTGCAGCAGAAGCAGCTACGGAAGCCGTATGGGTTAGAATCTTTCTAACCGGATTAGATATAATGCCGCGAGCGTCTGATCCGGTAAACTTGTTGTGTGACAACACTGGGGCCATAGCATTAGCTCAGGAGCCCAAATTCCACAACAGAACTACACACATATAAAGGAAGTATCACGTTATCAGAGAATATATATATAACGGTGATGTGGAGATTACTTATGTACCGACTAATGACAATGTTGCTGATCCCTTGACAAAAACTTTACCGCAGCTTAAGCATGAGGCGCACGTGAAGTCTATGGGGGTAGATTGGAACTTAGGTTGGAACTAGGGGCAAGTGGGAGATTGTTAGGTTTGTGCCCTAGTCCAATGTAATTCCTTAATCTATATTGTAACGGACATCATTATTCTACATAATAAAAGGCATAATATTATTGATGTGTTGTAGTAATATATCTAATGTAATTTGATCTATGTCATAAAGTGTGTAACCACTTATAGTAGAACTATAGATCAGAAAGAATTGCATTCGATAAAGTCCCTGATCAGCTAAACTTCTTCTGAAGCGATCAGTATGAGACTAACTCCTTGTGATCATGCTTTACTGATCATGGCAAAGTGCGTGCCGGAGTTATATCATAGATACCATCAGGTCGATGATATGGAACAACCCGATTGTGAGTATGCTGCATAGATCTAGTCATGAGATACTCACATATCGTAGCTTGTCACTATATCCTAAGACCAAGGAGTCTTTGTGTACACTATGTAACGAATACCTAAGTTTGACCTAGTCTAACGTTATCTGTAAAAGGGTAACTATAACGACTTCGATTGGCTTTGATATTTATTGCACTAGTGAACTCGAAAGGCGTCTGAGGGATTTCTTACTATGACTGAAGGAATAGGACGACCGTGCATGTGATACCTTAGTATCAGTTTTCAGTCATCTCAGATATAAAGAAACAGTGATTGATAAATTAGGATGACCATTCTATGCCTATTGATCAATCTGGATATCGGTTTGATAAAAGGATATTGACATGTACGATAACAGGTTAAGTCGAATAATCGATAATCACGAACGTTGGTTAATCATAATGTCTTGCTAGAGACCACTTATGATGGAAAGGGTAAAATAGTAATTTTACCATTCTGCCAACTGTTCTTGAGCCTAGAGGGTCACACACATTAAGCACGATCCATGACAAATAATTATGGATGAAAATTAAGAACGATTCGGTAGTTTTCTCGCCTAAGGTTTTAACTAGACGGTTGAAGAAATTAATTCGAGAAAATTGAACCGTTTTGTCTAAACCGAAATTAGAACTCAAGTTAATGGGTTTAATTTGGGTTTTAGTTAAACGGGCTTAAAGCCCATTTAGGGATTCGAGTTATGAATGGGGAAGAAGTGCAAATAGGAGTTTAAGAAGGGTAAATATGCAATTATTAATTTGAAATTCAATTTTATTTCAAATTAAAAATTCTAAAATATCTTCCATCTTTTTCTCCAACAATTGGCAACCACTTCCCTTCTTCTTCTCCCTCTCTTGGCCGAATCCTCTCTCCTTCTTCATCCACCATTTTTGTCAAAAAATTCTCAAGAACATTCATAGCAAAAGTGTGAGAGAAAACCATTTCGGTTGTGGTGCTTGTGTGGACCTAATAGAGAAACACTACTATTGTGTTTTCATCGATTCATAAAGGTATTTTCAAATTTGAAAAGGTTGATAGCATGTTGTATTTTCATTAAGATCTATGTATTTCTCGATCACCATGGTTACATAACTTCCGCTGCATGAAATTTATCGAATGGAACCCATGGTGATCTCTTTCAGCAAGCTGTAGCAACCAACTCTGACCACCATTCCTTGCCCAAACCAGCATATAATCGCATAGACACTGCTCTTTTCCGCAATGTACGGTTCATTCTCTTTGCGACCCCATTCTGCTGTGGTGTATCCCTGGCTGTCCAATGCTTGACAATTCCCCTTTCAGCACAGAACCTCTTGTAGGCACCATATGTATACTCTGTACCGTTATCAGATCTCAGTGTCTTCAATTTTCTACCTGTTCTGTTCTCAACCATTGTCTTTCACCGCATGAACGTGTCAAATACCTCATTCTTATATTTCTGGAAATAAATCCAAGCATATCTAGAATGATCATCAATGAAAGTGACAAAATACCTGGAACCTCCATTCGAAGTAACTGGAGACGGACCCCAAACATCTGTATGCACATAGTCTAATATACCTCTGCTTCTGTGTCTGCTTCCCTTGAACTGAACCCGGTGTGCTTTACCGTACACGCAATGCTCGCAAAAATCCATGCAAGGCTTCCTCATGTTCTTCAACAAAGCTTGTTTACCAAGCAGATCTAGACCATTTTCTGACATGTGCCCAAGCCGCCTATGCCATAGCCGAGTGCATTCACATGGGTCACTATTGCTTCTACTAGTTCCAACTGCCGCATTTCCTGTCACTGTTGAACCCAAAAGAGGATACAAGTTCCCTTTCTTGATGCATTTCATCACTACCAAAGAACCCCGAACAAGGTTGTGAGGGAGAGCAAGAGTCTAGAACACCTTTGGAAATAAGATTCTTCCGCAATTCCGGGACATGTCTCACATTTTTCAAAATTCTTACGACTCCCTCATGCATCTTGATCCTTATTGTACCCAACCCTACTGTCTTACAAGAGTGATCATTTCCTAGCAAAACAGATCCAACATCAATGCTCTCGTAGGTAATAAACCACTTCCTATGTGGAGTCATATGATGTGAGCACCGAGAATCATGTATCCAATTACCAGAGTTTCCCTCTTCAACATCAATGGAGAAACAATCACCATTGCTCTCATCCGAAACATAATCCGCTTCTTGCTCTCCTTGTACCTTTCCCTTGCTTTTGTTCTTGTTCTTTTGACTTGCCCTCTTATTAGAACAATTTTCCTTGACATACCCAAGCTCAACGCATTTAAAACACGATCTATCTCCCGGAGGTCTAGAATTTCCCCTAGACTTTCCTATTTTGGTTTTCCACCGGTCATTACTTCTACCTCTTGTAAACAACCCTTGTGCTTGCTCCTTGCTACCACTATTAGACAAATTACCACTTGCAATCTTTCGAAAATTATTCGCTAGAAGTGAAGTTCTAATCTCAGCCATTGTAAGAGTCACCCGCAAGCATCAATGTTTGAACAAGATTCTCATAAGACTTCGGCAACGAAAGAAGTAGTAAAAGTGCTTGATCTTCATCTTCTACCTTCACATCAAATTCTCTCAAGTCCGATATAATCCTATCAAACCTGTTAATATAATCCCGGATTGAAGTATCTTCCTCCATCTTGCAAGTATACAATTTGGATTTCAAATAGATCCGATTAGTTAGAGTCTTCGTCATGAAGTTTGCCTCCAACTTTAACCACACTCCCGCAGCCGTTGCCTCACTATCAACCAAGAAAGTAACATCCCTCTTAAGGCAAAGAATGATAGCCGCTCGTGCTTTAAGATCTAGCTTTTCCCGATCCTCATCTGACATATCTTTGTGCTTCTTTGCTTTACCCTCCAAAGCTTTGTGCAATTCCTGTGAGATTAGAAAATTCTTCATTTGTATCCTCCAATAGGAGAAATCATTCTTCCCATTGAATTTCTTTACTGTATACTTCCCAGTTTTTACCGTATCGCTTCCAGACGCCATATTCCACTTGCTTCAAAAAATAGTCTCTCTTAGGAATTTTGTCGAACACCTTGCGTGCACTACACAAGATACCAAACCAAGCGCCCAAATTCGAATTTCTCCACCCGAATCTCAACCGGAGCTCTGATACTAATTGTTGGGGAAGAAACCAAGTATTCAACCTTTAATCACAAATATAAAGATCGAAACTTTAATCCCCGTAGCCTTTGCGGAAGCTAACCACCTTAGAGACGACCAATTCCGAATCAACAAGTAACAATCAACAATACTAAACTAGACAAGTAATAAAAAAGATAGAGACACGAGATTTAACGTGGTTCGAAAAAGCCTATATTCACGGGGCCCGAGAAATCCACTAGAACAAGAACTCGACAACAACCCACAAGCTTGTCACAACCAAGAGATTTACAATTAACTCCAAATCAACTCTTTGTTCAAGTTCACTCTCTCTCAAGATTTTCCCACTCACTCAAGATTTGTTTCACCACAAATCTATCCAAATGAGTTCTCTACCCAAATACTCAAGATCTCACACCAAAATATAAGAGATAAGCAAATAACTCAAACTTTCTTCACCAAAAGCTTGATCTCCCTCACAACCTTTCTTCACCAAAAGGCTTGAGCACCTTGCTTTACTCTCCTTCTTCCTTGGGAAACCACATCACAAAGAGGAGCAGCTCCTTTTCTTCTTCTTTGTTCTCGGGCAGCAGCAATCTCACAAAAATAATAACCACACATCAACCAAGCAACACATGTTGCTTTTAAGTGTTGTTGCCCTAATGGGCCTTAGGGACACATGGGCCTAAGAATGGGCCATTACCTCTACACTACCTCTTGCTAGGGGCGCTCATGTTTTGGCGCCCATAAAATTTTCTTGTAATAATAGTTCATATGAGCTTTTTTACAATTTATATCCTGAGAAAGGTAAATTGTTATTCTGATATAATAAGATTATATATCTTTATACATGTTTGAAAGTTTTGGATCCGTATATACCATGTTCATCTTGTGAAAGTTCAGATATTGTAAGTTTTCAAACTTGTGAATCATCATCATTGTCATGCCTAATACAAAACCATCCAACTCAAGGTCAATTTTTACGAGATTATGGAAAACTTGGATGTTGTCCGCATGGAAGATATAATGCCACCAAGCATTGTGAAGTTGCTGCACATGAAAACAAATAATGTTATATATAGAGAGGGAAAATTTGGTGAGAACCAATTCCCTGCGTGATAACGTGAGAATTAAAGTGGATGCTGCATGTGGCAATGCTAGAGCACTTATTTCGCACGTATTTCCGTTATTATGATATGTATTTTTATAATTTGGTCAGTTAGTGTTTTCAATATTACGACATGTATTCCAGTCCATCCTAAGCGAACCTCGCCCTCACGATCATTACACCCGGATTAGAATCTCTTTACACCTCTCCCTCGTCAGGGTTGACCTTAAGCTATAGTATTGAACCCAAGAACGCGTAACAATAGTTGAAATCGGAGCAGCATGGGTTTAAACTGATTATGACATGATGTATAGGTTGTCATGACACACCCAGTTCAACATGACACCCTGTTTAGCATCTCGCTACACCTGTCCACAACAGATTGACCTTAGGCTGTAGTATGAAACCCGAAAATGTGTTAGACCTAGTTTAGCACATCGTTACCCCTTTTCCATGTTGTTGCAGGTCCGATGTGACCTTTCAATTACACTTCTGTCCTGCAATTGAGCACCGAATTGTCCTCGTTTCGGCTTTCAAGAGCCATTATTTTGTACTTTTGATCTTTGGTGGAATTTTGACATTTTGTAGGTGGAAGACACAATTGGAGCATAATTGGAGTTGAAAATCGGTTAAGAAAATTCTGCACAATAGCTGAAACTTTCCGATGGTGTAGATTTCTTATCCGACGTCCGATTGGGGCCCATAATATGTCGATTTGAATGGATTGTAAAGATCTAATACATTTAGGAGGTTTTAAAGGAGTCACGATCGTGCCTTAATGAATTTTTTGGCCAAATTTTTCTCGGAAATACCGTAGTGATGCACAATTTGGGTCACGATCGTCACCATGAGAGGCACGATCGTGACTCCATAGGCAAGATCGTGCCTAAGCGCCAGAGCTGCGTTTTAAAGTGCGAAAACCCTCATTTTCAACATCCAACTCTCGCATTTCAGCCACACACTTAGTTTTGAGAGGGTTTTCGACCTCCCAAGGATTCCTAGAGGGAAAGGGCTCCAAGAACCTCCCTTGGAGGCCATTTTTGGTGTTCCAAGGGAGGGTTTCCACCACCACCACCATGGGAAGAAGAAGAGGAGGCAAGAGAATGCAAGAAGGAGCTAGATTGGAGAGTTATGAGCTTCCCAACACCCATGTCTTTGGGTTTGGGTTTGGGTTTGTAATCTTCTTTCCTTTTCTTGAATGTAGCTAATTCTTGTATGTGAATGCTTGAGCACCATGATTTGGGGCTAAAATCCCTAGGTCATGGGAGCTAGACTTTTGTATGGATTGAATTTAATTTAATTTATTGAGGTATTAGTATTAGGTTGAAGATTATGATGTGTGTTTGCCTTATTTGAATGCTTGTATCTTGACTTAACTACTTGGAATACATGTTTAGGTGACTAAGCCGAGCCCGAGAGGGACAGATAGTCACAGATCTAGGCATCACAAAGTGCTAGGGGCTCGAAGCCGTGCGGAGACGCCCCGTATTAGCACTTAGCCTAAGATTGCCGAGCGAATGCAATCTCGACGTTGGTTTAAACCCGAGAGGGTAAGAATTGACTCGGAACTAGGCCAATCTCAATGCCGAGAGGTGAGGTTGGTATTTATGGCATAGGTTCTTCACTTGACTCACCAAAAGAACTAGTATTTCGATAATATTGTATAATGACAATGCATGTCTTGTAATTGATTGGGTTTTGATATGTTGTGTGCATGTTTGTTGAGTCTACTATGTTAGACTCGCGAGTTTGGATGCCTAGCGCTCACTTCGCGGTTCGAAGATTGTTGGTATTAATGCGGTTAGCTTAAGGTCTTCGGTTTACGGGGTGAACACACATTTGCATTGAGTGACATTGTGTAAGTGTGGTAGCCCCCATAAGTGCGCAAGACTCGGGTTAATTAGGTCGTCCCCAATGTCGAGAGACGTGTTCGGTATTTAAAACATAGGCCAATGAAATGCATGCTTGTTATCGATGTCTCATTTGGTTGCTTGATTGCCTTGATCATAATGTCTAGTTCCTTAGGTTCTCGAATCCTCGACTTCTAACCAACCATCTACCATCCGCCTCCCCCATTTAATTTCTTGCATTAGTTGTAGTGTAGTTGTAGTTGTGTACTTAGTGTAGTTTAACATCGAGTCGTGTGCAATTTATTTTATTGAGTCGTGTCGGGAAAGAGAACACGAAATATAAATGTAGTTGTTCGACCGCGTGTTGTTGCGCGTGAGGGGAAAGACGTGAGGCGAAGAGCACCCGCTCTAGATAGGTGTGCCGCACGAGCCAATGTTTACCCCCAACACCTGACATAATTGACCCTAGGGTATATATATACATGCCCCGATGCAAATGATATGTTCGCCGTCCGATACAAGGGCCGCGAACTTGGCATGTCTGCCGCCGGTAAGGTTTCATCGCAGCATATCTAATGTCCGCTGCTAATAAAATCTTATGGGCGGCGGACATACTTTACGAGCGGTGTTCATAATTAAACATTTAATTATTTTTATTGAAATTCAAGGATATAATATTCTCATCTTACCCGCATTGTGTATTAAGATAGGTTCAGAATCTTGACTTGAGAAATTGCATTAACAAAGTTTATCAACGACTCTCCGTCATATTCATCTTCATACACCCAATAGAAGCCGCTATACCAATCGATATGTTCCTTATCTTCCACAAGACTCTTACAAAACATATGATCATGATAAAAATCAACTAAGCATTGTAGATTTTCTACATGAAGCTCTCGGGTTAGCTAACCAACAAGAACAAGATATCGAAGAGAATGGGATTGGATCTTAAGTGCATACTTGAATTTCGTACGACAGATTTTTAAGCGTTTCAACGTAGGAAAGTAGATATGGATGTTGTCATCAAACGTAGCGTTTTCAACAACGAGCTTCTCAAGAATTGGGAATCGAGACGACAAGAACCTCAAGAGAGAAGCCTCTCTGCACTCGAATTCGATCATGTTCAAGTGCAAAGTCTTTAGGGCGGGAAAGCGAGCACCATCGCCTATAAAGATTCTGGAAGAATCAATAGAACTTGTGGTCAATTTCAAGTCCACCAAGCTGTTGGGAACACAAGAAAATACAAAGTTGCCAAACAAGTTGTGATAATAATCATCAAAGAGGCCGTCAAGGACGAGATCGATCTCTTGTACATTGCGTTGCATGGTGGACGAAAGCCATGAGTATAAATCGGAGTGAGAGAAGCTACAAAATTGGCAACAATTGATGGTTAGTTTGAGCATGTACGTATGAAGGGTGCTTTGTGATTATCAAAGGCTTTGTACACAAAGTCCTTGAAAGGGTAAGGGCAAGCTTGAGAGGAGTGGCTAAAGTAGAGAGTAGGGACGAGAGTGTAGGAACTATAATTTGAGTATAACAATAACGGAGTTAGAAAAAAAAATTGATATAAGGTTACCGCGCCATGGTATGGTGGCCACTAACCTGAAAGCAATTTTTCCGGTTGGACCGAGTTGGCGATCGTATTCTGGTTGCCTCCGAGGTTAACACGGTAGTCCCCCTGATGCGTGCTCACTCAAATATCAGAGTCTGGAGCTTGCACAATTCAATACCCAAAAACTGATTTGAAAAGAGCAATTTGAGAGAACGATTATATGAATAATCATTGTCTTAGTTCTCCTTTTGTTTTTCTTTCCAACAAGATCACACAAGAGTTATATACTTAAGAAGATGTAAATGTTGATAAAAGAGTACTTTTAAGACCCAATAATGGGAAAGGTTATCAACCATTTAAGGACCAATTAAGGTCTTGTAACCTCCAAAAGGGGAAGACCAAAAGAATAACTGTTTTTGAGTCATTATCCCCAACCAGAGACTCCATAGATGTTTCCAACTTTGGGACAAAATAGCGGTGGATATTGCCATTTTAGTGGGGAGGAAGGAGAGGATGTGGAGGACAATATGCTCCAGTAGATTTTCAATGCTCTTGTACTCGAACAGACCAGAATCGGCCATTGATGTGAAAGATAAATTAGAGAGCAAGAGTTAGGGTTTTGATGATCCAGTTTCACCCTATACATCATAATATGCCTCTAGTACGACATCATGATTACCCAATGTACATGATGATCGAAGATTCGACTTAACCTTATGATGTCCATATCATAATCCCTTTGTCACTAGATACTCAGATTAGGCATAAGGCATAGAGCCGTCATCCTTATTTATCTAATCACTGTTTCTTGATCTTGAGATGACTGAGAATGATACCCCGTATCATTAGCATGTGTTTCACATTCATGCTCATCAAGGGGCCCAAACATATATCATTCACATACCGTAGTATGAGGGACAAATTCCTTAGCCGTCATCTGTATCACTCATACATCCCATCCCCAAACCAATCAAACCCGTTATGGCTACCCAGTCACAGGTAACGTTAGGTGTATGTCAAACTTAGCTATTGACTGTACATCAATCACAAATACTCCTTGGTCAAAGGATCTGGTGATATGTTACACCAACTGAGTATGCTCATGACTGCATCCTTGTGACATACTCAGGTCGGGTCGTCCAATACCATTTCCCAAATGATATGTATGATCCGATTTCGGGAATCCATCTCAATGACAAATAGAACTATATTATAAAGAATCTTCCTCATATTGGTCGCTTGTATGAAGCTTGTATGACAAGGGACTCGTTATGTGTGATTTGTTCAGATCTATGGTTCTACTACTTTGGTGGACATAGATTAGATCATACTTAACATATTATCACAACACAATGATAATGTGATGTCGATTTAAGTATTGTAATGATGATAAAACTAATACATATAAACCGAGATTGGCCTAGGGCACATTTCCAACAATCTCCCACTTGCCCCTAGTTCCAATCGAAGTCTCAATTTATTCTCATAGACTTTACATGATCCTCATGTTTAGGTTGTGAGAAAGCCCTCGTCAAAGGATCGGTTGCATTATCATCAGTAGCAATATTGTAGATCTTCATTTTGTCTCTAAAAAGAGACTATATTTGCTGAGTATTTGTTTGGAAATTTGTGATCTTGGCTCATTAGGGGTACTATGGCCAGTGGTGTTATCACAAACGAAGTTCACTGGATCAGACGGATTTTTAATTACGTCCAATGATAGCTCAGAACTTCTGATCCATACGACCTCCTTAGCTGCTTTCAAAACAGTTATATATACTCAACTTTCGTTTGCAAAAACAGTAATAGTAGCTAGCCTGGAATCGTTCCAGCTCAATAACGCCACCATTAGTACAAAACACACAATCAGACCATGATCTCAGATCATTAGTCTGGAAACCAGCATCGTCGTATCCCAGCGAATTGCTTCTCATCCAATACCCTAACACAACAGTAAGATATCCAATGCTCCTAAAGTTTATGAGGATGTTCTCTAATGCATTCTAGTGTTTCTCAGTAGGGTTTTAGACTATTGATTACTGGTACAGGCTCCCACTAGCCTTCTTGCTTACACAAGGTTCATCCACATTTTGTGAAACCAAAATCCCTTTCTGATTCTCCAAAACGAGAATTCCAACTCCGAAAAGCCTGCTTTAATCCCTATATGGATTTATGCAGCTTGCAAATCTTTCCAGTATTCTTCTATAAGAAGAATCCAGATTGATTTTGCCCTACATGTATGTCTTAACCTTAAAGACTCACTCTCAATCAATGGTTTTTACACCAATGGTTGAGTTAATCCAAGTTCTAAGCCTGGTTATGTGACATGGATTGCATCTCTTCTTTTTATGGCTTTCAGCCATTCCTCAGAGTTGGTAATGTCCATGGCCTCTTGAAAGGTTGCTGGATTTCCTTGATCCACAACGTCCTTGTCATCACCTTCAGATACTCGGAACCCGTATCTAGTAGGTGCATGACGGATTCTTTCAGACCGCCTTGGACCGTCAAGAATAACTACAGGAACTGCTCCTTAATTTCTAAAGTTTCATAATGTGGTTTATGAATTTCTTTCTTCGAGATGCACAACACTCCCACTGACCGTTTTGAAAATAAACTCCCTTTCCAAAACACCCTACCTCGAGCAACAATCTCTTGTTCTCGCTTGGTATGTAGAAGTTTTATCTATTAGTTTCCTAAGGATACTTATGAAGACACACTTATCAATATAAACTACAACAATTTGGCGTTTCCTTGTAGCGGAGGACAAGGAACGTCCGCTGGCCATAATTAATATACTGCCGTTGGTAGTTAACCGGGGATGGGCCGAGAGGACCATGAAGCAAAAAGTAACGATCATTGAGGCCACGCGCACTAAACGCGATCTTCAAGTAAACTTATATACCACATGCAATCAATCAATTTATCGCATGAAAATTGAATCTATGTTCAAATAACAACACCGTCTCTCAATGTTGGTGACGGTAACGTGTTGGAGTTAGCTATCCTCTCGAGATATTATTACTAACTCCTTGATGACTTAAATGCACAACAATTTTGGTTCAAGAAAAAATGTTGTACGTGGCAATCCCTTGATCCTATTTAGGTCAATCTTCACAAGCTCCTCTCGGAGCCAAACAAAGATAAAATAATACTAGCTAAATCTAGGTAGCATTCACATTAAGCACAATTAATCACACAAGCAACAATCAACAATCAATTAACCATAAATGACATAACATAAGTCATAAATAAAGTTTAACTCCCATGACCTAAGGTTTTCACATTCACTGTGTCACAACTAGTTGGAATTTTGTGAAGCACATCACATTTTTTGTGACATGCGTCACACCTTGAAATCTCTTACAGTTTGTTGATCTTCAAAATTAGTCCTTATCGATATATTATGCTCCCAAATCAGACATTGGATGAGAAATCTACAATTTTCGAAAGTTTTTGCTTTGTTGGAGAAATTTTTAAACCGATTTTTAACTTCAATTTTTAACTTTTTGCTCTCCCCACCTACAAAATGGCACAAAAACCAATGCTCAAAAGAACAAAACTTTTGGCTCTCGAGAGCCGAAACGATGACAATCGGTGCAAGAATGTGGGACAGAATTGTAGATGCAAGGACGCTATGGGCCCGCATCAACTGGCGGCAAACGCTTCTGACCAGAGTTGACCGACTGTCGTCAAACTCGACAATGGTCGGATTTTTACCCGTCTGTCAAACTCATGTGCGCAGTTGATGTATTTCCTAACGGTATACCCAGTGTGTATCCGTCGCCCTTAAAACGGTCTTTCAAACTTAAATAATTTTCCTAGAGTATGTTGTTTTTGTTGATTGGAGTGTCTTTGGTAAAGAAGATGGGTTCTGATTTTACTGAAAATGGTCGATCGGGGGTGTGAAAGTTAAGGCCAGATATTGGGATAATATGGACTAATTAAGAACCAATTTCAGCAACTGGGTGTACATATCGAATGGTTTTCAACGAATTAATGATATATATTTTGTAACATAATCAAATTATCAATTCTCATTCATTTGCAAACCTAGAACATTCGAATTCAACTTTATCCCATTTTCGATCCAACACCTATCGAAGAGTTCATGTAAGGACATGATAAAGTTTATGCTCACCCATCCATATCGCCCCATTACTGTCTCACTAAAAGGAAATGATAATTGTCAGATATCGATCGCTCTCCACATAAACATCAACAACAAGAATGTCAACTCATTCATTATTATTCTCAAACAAAAAAAGATCATCAAACATGAGAAGTGAATGAATCCATTTGTAACCTAAACAACATCATCAAGAGTAGTGTCAAGTCATTCGTTATTATTCTCAAACAAAGAAAGATCTTCATCAAACATTTAGTTTCAATTACTAAAAGATGTTCACACAGAATAATCATCACTGTCCCACCCACAAAATTCATATTCAGGGTCCTTGGCATTCGATAGCTTTCTCCAAACCCGACATCTTTTCTTCCAACATACACCTCGGTCATAAACAATTTTAGCATTCACCAAAACCAACGAGTTCTTCAAAATATATTTGGTAATCTCTATCGCATCTTCCGTGCCTCTGAATTCTCGAAAACAGAATGTCATGAGACGTTTAACGAAAGACTATATTAACGAAGCTTATCAAAGATTCTCCATGAAATTCATCTTCATAGACCACAGAAACATTGTTGGAAACATCATCGTCCTCATCACCGTCGTAAACTTTCATATGACTCTTGCGAACAATATGAGCATGAATATCAAATTTTGCCTCAACTATGTTGGGTAGAGCCTCTACGTGAAAATCTCGGCCTATGGAACCATCGAAGACAAGATATCGAAGAGAACTGAGAGATTGTATTTTGAGTGCATACTTGAAATCCGTAAAGCCGATTTTTAGGTATGTCAACGTGGGCAAGGAAATATGGATTTCATGATTAAATTTGACGCCGCGAATGACCATCTGGTCGAGAAGAGGGAATCAAGAGGCTGAGAAGGCTAAAAGAGAAGAGTCTCGGCTTTCGAGTTGGATTGTGTGAAGATGCAAAATCTTGAGGGATGGAAAGCGGATGTTATCGCCTAATAAGAGGGTTCCCTCATGAGAACTACTCGTGCTCGTACTCAATTTCAAGACCACGAGAGTGTTGATGGCACACGGGAACACATACTTCTTAATGTAATAATCATCAATTGTGAGAAGCAACTATTGTACGTTGCGTTGCATGGCCGACGAAACCCAAGAGCTCAAATTAAATATAAACCAGCTCAAATATTCAAACCGTTCAAACTACACAGTACACATCTGGTTGTTGATTTGACGAGATTACACTATCGCGCGACACGTCACCCCTCTTTCTATTGCACGCTCATCCTCTCTTTCTACTGTGTCACAATCAAATTCTACCCGTTTTCCGCTCTGGTTCTACAATTTTACAAATCAAGTTCTACCATATGCACACGTGGTTCTCGGGTTAATACTAAAGTTATAATGTTGATTCACCATTACACCACTCTCCTGACATGGATCACTGGTAGGGTATAGTATGGAACCAGATTCACTCGCTACACTTCTCAACCAACATGGTTCAATTATTTTCCTTCAATACACGTCTCGCCCAATAGGGTTAAGTTATAGGGTATAGTATTGAACCATACCCCCTCGTTACGGCCGTGTATCTCGTAATAGTAGTTGCAACCGGGTCACCGAGAGTTTAGACTTATTATGACAACTGGTGTTTCCATTTATATGACAATTGTTGTACTTACCATGTATTAGGAAGTAGGTGAGTTGCGATTCATCAAAATTTCCCCGTAAGTATTTATAGGAAAAAAAAGGAAACTCATTACTTTTGGTGTCCCCGTTTCTAACACACTTGGCATATTTGACAACTGTCTCCTTCTACAAGTTGTAGATTTTCCAAAACAGTTCTTTTTGACATATTATTGGTCCAAACGAAGATTGTATGCATAATTTACTTTTCTTTAATTTTCCAGAAAGGATAGACTTGCTCACCCTCACTGTACTTTTTCTCTAATTTAAATTTCGATAGCTCAAATATGGAAGTAGAGTTTATATTATATACTATGAAGCAATCAGATTTGTTTGATGTGATTCTTAATTAGGACTCAATTCTTGGATTGGAAAATCGGGAGAATTATTTTACCCTACATGTGATGAGCCCTTCCTAGAACCGTTTGCCCTCAATTCCGCATAAAACTAATCGCTTGAGATTCTCTGCTCAACTATCGATGATCCCCTCCCAAACCTATCTCCCGTTGTAGATGATATCAAAATAATACTCTCCTAATTTTACTATTGCCAAGTCCTTGACCACCCTGACCAGTACCCTGACCCTAATTAGCCCTTGACCACCGAGCTCACCTGAGCTCAACTCTGCCCCTGCTCCCGCCACCCTTCTCTGCACCTCCTTGCCCTGTTGCAAGCCCAATCTGAGACCTCACTCCCACTGAACTCCACCATCGAATCTCGACCTGTTACTCCTCTCTCACACGCTATACCGCCCACTGGAACACCCACTTCGTTGGCATTGCCGCTGCGTACCTCGTCAATTGGACGAGACGAACCCTAAAGCTTTTAGGGGCTAGTCGCTCCCGACCAAACTCCCGAACCACAGCTCCTTTGCAAGCTACCGCAGGCTCCGGTCGACAACGCCGTAGCCTCTCGTAGTCGCGCACACACATACGGGACTTCGCCGCGTATCTCGCAACAACCAGACGAAACCCTAAATTGCTTAGGGACAAACTGCCAGTATTTTTATATAACTATAATCGTGGAGATAGGTAATGTTTTATTTATTTATTTTTTTGAAGGTAAAATTGAATTTTATTAATTAAATAGCAACTAACCCAGTATCAAGCCGGATAGCTAAAGCTACAGATGGTAGGACAGCCCCCTCACCATAAACACAACTACTGTTAGTTAAGACAAAACTGGCCAATTCGTGAGCCATTTGGTTACACGTTCCGGTTGTGGGTAGTACGCAACCCCGTTCGCAGATTCCTCCAAAGTTGTTCAGCTCAACCTGTTTGGCATCATGCTGTGCCACGGCCTCCAACTCATTCAGATGGAGAAACCCTGTGATCTTGTTGCATAATGGTTTATACATACATCCATGAAAACCCTGAAGACAGATCAACTCGGACCAGTTAGCTTTATGCAGAGCCACGACCTCCAACTCATACGGATGGAGAAACCCCGTGATCTTGCTGCAGACCGCCTTACACCAGCTTCTTCGATCAATCTTATGATCAGTATTGCGAATTTTAAATCCTCCCAACTCATTGGGTTTAACCGGGTCAACCCATCGACACCAGGGACCCCCCGTTTCCTTCCGGTACTGATCCCAATATGACACCCCGGTGACGTATTGAAGCTTAAGCCAACCGAGACCCCCTAGTTCGGTATGCTCGCCTGAGTCTGCCCACTGACGCCAGATAACTCCAGTTTGCTCCCAGTACCGATCCAACAACCAACCACACCACCTATACGGTTCCCGGGTCTCATCTCGTCCCGACTTGAAACCCAGCTTCGAACCCGACCTCCTCCTCTTTCCAAACCCCATCCGGACCTCCCCAATTTCTCTCCCCGTTATCACCTGCAACCCCTCCGCCTCCGCCGGTCCAAATCCTCCAACCCGCGCCTTCCCCTTCAGCCCCGAGCCACCTCCCACAGCACCTCCCTCCAGCCAGCTGTCGTCCTCCGCCCTCGCAACCACATGCGAGTTCCTCCGCCTCCCCTGCTCGCCCCTGCCCCCGACCTCCCACACCCATATTTTCTCACGTTTTCTCTTCTCTGTACATGGCTTCCCAAGCCATATGTGTATGTTTGATTTATATATAAATATAATCACCCTCCACTTAACCAATTGATCACGTGTGGGTTCTGCTTTTGGTCTCATATTAGTTAGGAGACAACCAATCGAAGAAGCCACACACCGCCATACAAGCATGAAGTAAAAGACTCTCTCATCTTTTGCATAATTGGTCGGACAACTCCGAAATTGTTCCCTCTGCCCAACTCCTCCGCCCTGACAACCCCCGACGAGTTCCTCCGCCTCCCATGCTCGCCCCTGCCCCCGACCTCCCTCTGCCCAGCTCCAACCTCCCCCTGGCCAGCCCCAACCTCCCCCTGGCCAGCCCCGTAGCCAAACCCCCTGCTAACTCCAACCTCCCCTGCTTGCCGCCTCCCACGACCCCATGTTGCCTCCGACCCACTCCCACACCGATCTTCTTCGCCTAGATCCACCGCCGCACGACCTAGCCCAACTGCTGGACACTTCCCCCTGATGCTACTGCGCCGCCCCGACGCTGCCGCTCCTACCATAGCAGACGAGGTCGCCGCGAAGACTCGTGAATTTGACGAAACCCTAATCGCTTCTCACGATAGGGTACAAACCGTTTGGTAATGTTTTATTTATTACTTGTAGTTAATAAAAAAAAGTCAGTTATAAATAATAAAATACTTAGTTAACCATCAACCAGGGAGGTTAACTGAACGGAAACGACAATATATTAGGAGTAATTAAATATTTCAATCTTTTCGAATTCCCACAAGAAATTGCACCTGTATATATAGCTCCATATACAGTCCATTTCTCAAATACTTAACCAATACAATTCAAAACAGAAATTTCTCAATCATTGCAATATTCTCTCCAATAACAAATCCTCCACAATCCAACCTGTTAATAAACATATAAAGCTCTCCGAGAAGATTAGTGCTGATAGGACGAGCGAGCTACCCGAACCTATACTTCTTCACATACTCTCTTTCCTTTCCACAAAAGAAGCTGCTACGACAAGTGTTTTATCGAAATCGTGGCAATATCAATGGACCTGGCTTCCCGATATTGATATCAATCAACAGGAGATAGATGCAAACGATGTGAGTTTATTTGATCGTATCATGATTCTGAAGATTTTTCTTTCGAGGCGTGTATTGTGCATTAGGAAGTTAAGACTATCATGGAGGTCAGCTTGTGATATTACTATTGATTCTATTTTGTTTGCTGCTGCGAAACGTAAAGTTGAAGTGCTAGATTATTATGCATCTATAGCGACTTTTATGCATTCCCAACTAGCCTCTTATGCAGCAAGACTTTAGTTGTTCTAAAGTTGCGCGGTGAAATTCTGATTGATATTGGTTCTTCTTTTGTGCATTTACCAAGCCTCAAGGTTTTGCATCTCCGAGGTATAGATCCACTACAAGAGTTTTGTCACAAGGACGGCGCACACAACGCGCAAGGGGGAGGCCAAAAAACACAGGTATAAGGTAAGAACGGCGCACGGTGCGCAGTCGTTAGCGCTGTTGGTAAGCCGCAGTTAGAAGCTAACGACTGCGCACATTGTGTGCAGTCAGAAGCTTACAACTGCGCGCATATAAATATGCGCAGTCGTTAGCTTCTGACTGCGCACAATGGTGTGTGCGCAGTTGAGAGGAAGAAGCTTGTGACTGCGCATTCATGTTGTGCGCACTTTATAGTAAGGACTGCACACATTTAGCGTGCGCAGTCACAAGCTAATTGCTGCGCACATTCATAAGTGCGCAGGCTTTATGGTAGAGAGTTTTAAAAAAACTTGGCAGGTAACTGGCATCCCGATATCCAATTCCTTGCCATAATATTTTATAACATGAAGCATTCACACCATATCAAACAACCATTACCAAATAATCCATATCAAACAACCATTACCAACGAAATCCATATCAAACAACCATTACCAAAACGAAATTCATATGTTGCCAAAACTAAAACGAAATTCATACGTTGCCAAAACCAAAACCATACGTTTTCAATGTTAAAACTGACAATCTCTGAAGTTGGTATTATATTAGATTTGCTTGATTAGATTACAAGAGAACCTCTTCTTATATAGGAAGAGATAGAATAATCTAGAATAAGAACATTCTAGCTATAGTCCCTAGGAATATTCTAGATACATGCTTTAAGAACATTCTAGATATAAGCCTTAGGAATATTCTAGATACGAGCCTTAGGATTAACACCCCCCCTCAAATTGATGTGGGTTGACCAATCAATTTGATTCCAAGAAACTGATGACGGTGGCGAGTGACGGTGAGCGGTGCGTGAACTCGAAACTCGGAGAACATCATAACTTCAATTCATAACTCGGAGGCGGAGACGTTGAGGATGTATACCCAACTTGGAGACGGAGACCGGAGCTCGGAGACTGGGGACTTATACCCAACTCGGAGACTTTGGGAATTTATACCCAATTCGGAGACGGAGGCCGGATTCAGAGACCGGACACGGAGCAAGATACCGGGTGCGCTACGGCTTCAGCACATCCTCTCACATTCAAGAGAGGCTAATGATAGAAAAAAGAAGGAATAACAAAGATCCGAACGCCTTGAGTAAACGCCGAACTCATGTCAATCTGGAAAGTTGATGGTGAACAAGGAAACCGGCTGAAAAATTACGATAGCAAACGGGGGTATTGTAGCAAATCGGGGTACATCGGCCAACAAGGAACTTGGAGGTACAACTTCGAGCAACTAGAGTGCCTTGCCAATGGAAATCGAAATTAGAATGCCTTGCCCACCCGCTAAAACATGATTAACGAGTGGGCAAAGCAACACTCATACAAAAAATTGAACCAAGGATTGAAAATTTTTAAAGAGGCTCTGATACCATGACAATCTCTGAAGTTGGTATTATATTAGATTTGCTTGATTAGATTACAAGAGAACCTCTTCTTATATAGGAAGAGATAGAATAATCTAGAATAAGAACATTCTAGCTATAGTCCCTAGGAATATTCTAGATACATGCTTTAAGAACATTCTAGATATAAGCCTTAGGAATATTCTAGATACGAGCCTTAGGATTAACAAAAACGTTATCCCGAAATCCATACGTTTTCAATGTTAAATATCATAAAAAAGTTTGAGTACGAGAGAATAAAAATAACCTAAGCATCCGCATCTTCATCCTCCCAGTCGGTCGGTGAGTCGGTCATTGGGAATTTGGTCGGATCACGCATGTGTTGGCGCAATTTTCTTCCAAATTCTTTACACTTCTTCTCCTTCTCCCTTGCCTTTGCAAGTTCTTGGGCCACTTGTTGGGCAACTAGTTGGGCCATTTCCTCTCGGGTTTGGGTGAGTTGTGTAGCTAGCGTTTCATTTTGTTCTTGGAGTCGTTGAATTTCTTCATCTGTCCTTTGTACAAATGACAACGCGGTTAAGTGGCAGTATGTATACCACTTGAACAAAGTAGCGGTTGAGATCACTGGAGGACGAAAGAAGGTCTGGCCCGTCAAAGACACAATTGCGGCTACTGACCTCACTACCAAATACTCAATTCTTTACCGCATTGGATTGGAAAATTGGGCACCTTCTACACATGGGTCAAGCATCAAAACCGAATTGGCTAAACTCATATATCAAATAGGTACACAATCTTCTCTTGATTTTGGCGCTTATGTCATTGAACATCTAGTCAAGCACGCCAAATCACGTGCTGTCAAACTTCCTATCGGGTTTCCTTCATTGATCACCGGTCTCCTTCTCCAACAATGTCCTCACATTGTTCGAGAATCAGATATTCCGGGTAAAAAGCCACTGCCCCTTGCTATCAGCCTCAAGAATTTCGAAGAGAAGCAGTTGAAGGACCTCGGACTTCCCATGGCCAAAGCATCAGTAGCTGGTTCAAGCTCTCGACCCTCAGGACCAATTGGAACTAGGATGGAGGAAGAATTGGTGGAGATGATCAACGATCTGGAGAAGTCAATTGCAATGTTGTCAACCCGCAAAGTCGCCTGTGAAGCTCTTCTCAATGACCTCCGCTCTGCACCTGCTGCTGAAGATGATGTTGATGACTCCAAGTCATTTTAAGTATTTCTCTGATTTACTCTGATAACTTTGTTCCACACACTCTTAAATTCTTGGGGTCTGTTCTAGTTATTTTCCGCACTTTATGACTTTTTTTTTTAATTTGGGGATATTTTGCTCATGTTTGAGCTGGATATTTGCTCATGTTTGAGCTGGTTTATACCCTACTGTTTAGTCGAATTTCATTGTATGATTGCCTTTGGCAATATTGTTAGACAAACAAGGGGAGATAGATAGGCAACGTCTGAAGTTACGCCAGAAGTCGCGCCAGAAGTCGCGCCAGAAGTTGTGCATAGAAGTCGCTGCTCCAGAAGCCGCTCCAGAAGCAGTCGCTCCAGAAGATGCTCCAGAAGTTACACACTAGAAACCGCACAAAAAGTCGCATCAGAAGTCACATAACTTGTTGTGTGCGTAACTGCCTCAAGGTGACGATGTGCCTGAAATGTGTTTTAAGTCACATCACTTGTTGTGCGTAATTGCCGCAAGATAACTCACTTGCTGTGCATAACTGCCACAAAGTGACGATGTGCTTAAAAAGGCGTTTGCCTAAAAAATTGCCAAAGGGGGAGATTGTTGCTACGTTTATTTGTTGGCATAATTTTTTAGCGCAAAAGTAAGAAGTCATGCAACAAGTTACATGACTTGTGGAACAACTTGTTACAATACAGATTAGGAAAGAACTGAAAGCTTTCCTATTTCGACGAAGCTTGGAGCAAAAGAAGAAAGACGCCACGAAGACTTGGAGCGCAAGAGAGTGACGTCGACAAGTCAGGCGACTTCCAGCTGGCAGTAACACGTCAGCAACGACAACTCTACTTGCCTGATTTCTTCAGGAAAAGACGACTTCCAGCTGTCATGGAAGGCGGCAACAACTTGCCTGACTTTCCTGTTCCTGGTCCGAGAAAGATTAGGAATGTGAGCTGCTATAAAAAGCCCTTGGCTTCCCATTAGCAGATCATCCGTTCTTGTTCTAAATTGCAAGATTTCTCAGAGCTCTTAACCGTGCACCATCGGCGTGTTGAGAGTCTGATTAAGATTCGATAGAACGGTCTTTGCTCCGATCAAACATAAAGTCACGAAGACTAAGTGTTTGGATCAGTTAGGGTTTTTGTTTGTGATTGAAGATTCACAACTCCGTCAAGAAGACAACGACACCGAGCATAGGCTTGCTCGAAGGGTGGAATTGAGAGGATCTCAAAGACAGGGGGAGAGGCCCTTGGTCGAGGTTGTTCACGGTGAGATCGATAGTAGCTTAGGACAATAGCTTGTGTGATAGCTAGTTGGTGCTTGAAGTTGTACTATTGAGTACCTAATAGTGAAAACCTTTCCACTGGCAAAGTGCCCCCAGACGTAGGTGCGGAGTCACCGAACTGGGTAATCATCTCTGGTGTCGTTATTATTATCTGTTTACTATTTGCTTACAGTTTACACAAGAAGTCGATACACAAGTTACGACTTTGTGTTCGACTTCCTGACTCGACTACGGTTCAGAATTTCACAAAGAATGTGTGACAAGGCTGGGAATTGTGAGCAAGAGATTGTTGTGCCTAGATGTCCGGACAAGGTGGAACTCAATATATCTGATGTTGAAGGCTGCATGTGAGTTACGTGAGGCAATCGAATCCTTTGGTAGGAAAGAACCGGCATTGAAGAGAGAGATGGAGGTGAGTAAAAGGAAACCTGGTAGTGAGCCATGGTTTCTTGGATAGTTGACTGAGTCTGATTGGTTGGAGTTATCAAACTTCATGTCGTTTCTTGCCTTGTTTTATAAGTTGACAGTGAAGGTTTCTAGGTCTAAGTACATAACCTCTAATGTGATAATGGAGGATGTAACTGACATGTTTCATTTCATTACGACGGGCTTGGCAAGCGAATCACCAGATATGGTTAACATGGCTAGAAAGATGAAGGCTAAGTACGATAAGTACTTTGGTAACGTGGAAACTGTTAACATATACATCTTCTTAACCCCTATCTTTGATGCCCGTCATAAGCTGAAGTTCGTTAGATGGTCGATGGAGAAGATATACTCTCCCGAGGATTATCGAAAACTACATGATTACGTACAATCATGTCTATTTCACATGTTCAACGAGTACAACAAGGTGTATACAGAGAAGTTAGGCGCCACTGCTGCCCCGACCAAAAATGAATCACCTAATCCTCCTCCTCGTGTATCATTGACAGATCCTATGATTGGGGTGAGTAAAGCTTTATTCAACCAAGAGGAATGTAGTCAACCGGAAAATGTGAAATCTGAGTTAGAAAGGTAGTTGGAAGAACGGCTAGAACCGGATGTGCCTGAGGGTCAAATCTTTGATGTTTTGGGTTGGTGGAAACTGAATTGTCATCGCTATCCGGTTATAGCCAACATGGCTAAAGATATTTTGGCCATCCCGATCTCCACAGTTTCCTCTGAATCAGCATTTAGTACGGGTGGTAGAGTTGTAACAGATTTCAGGAGCTCTTTAAGTACTGGCATGGTACAAGCTCTAGTTTGCACTCAAGATTGGTTGAAAACGACCCCCACGAAGATCTTATTAGAGGAAGAGTTGCTTGAAGAACAAATGGTCCAAGAAGGTTAATAGTAATTATTTTTTTAATTGAATTCCAATTTCGAGTGTATGGTTTTCAACTTTTTATTAACTTATTGAGATTTTGTTTACCTTTTTATTACATAGCTTGCAATAAATGCATCAACAGAAGATGTTCCAAGCATTGATTTTTGGGAGGTATGCAATCTGAATTTAGTGTTTTGCCACTGTTTTGCCACTGTTTTGGTAATTTATGTTTTCCCACTGATATGCTATTGCTATTGCTAATTTATGTTTTTCCATTTGCCAGTGTTGTGCCATTTTTTGCCACTGTTTTAATGACTTATATATATATATATATATATATATATATATATATATGCATTTGCCACTGTTTTAGTCTAAATCAAATCAATACATAATCAAATCAATACCGTTTTGCCATTTGCCATGAGCTTATAACTTATATGCCTTTGCATTTCAGGAAACGTAATGTTGTTGGGTCGGGACTTGAAAGTTGGAATGTTGCTGATGTTGGACTTGAACTTTGAATCGAAAATCTATTTTGTACTGTATTTTGAACTTTGTACTGTTTTTGTTGAACTTTGGACTGTAATAGTGTAATGTACTAATGTGTTACACAAACTATATGTGTATTTTGTACTGTATTGTGAATTTTGGACATTTAATTAGGATTTGGCCTGAAATGGCCCAAAAAAATTGGTATCTGTATTGGATTGGGCCTGGGAAGGCCAAAAAAAAAGGCCCAACAATGCCTCGGTTAACCGAAGAACCGAACCGGTCATAACCGATCGGTTATTCGGTTATAACCAAACCGAACCAACCACC